>CM040243.1:24810948-25410948 GCA_022545495.1 Chrysanthemum lavandulifolium
TACGGGTACAGATATGAATTACCTTTGTACGTGTTGAGTGAGCCATCAAATATGCATGGTAACGCGGAAGTTGGTCCAAGCGGTCGCCCAAGTATGATGGATTGCATACGCCGGAAAACATGGTAAGGACTTATAGGTTTAGGAAATTGTGGATAATGGACATAGATATCGTTAGCATGTTTTTTTGTTAGTTTTTCCTTAGATGTTCTTGTGGTTAATTTTTTTTTTTTTTTGAACTTAGTTCTTGTGGTTAATGGGGTGTGTATTTTTCTAAGTTGCAAGGCCGAAGATCATAAAATATTGTGTATTATTGGGCTCATTGTTTGGGCTGTTTTCTTTATCCATCGAAATGTCTATAACAAGTCAAAACATTTATAAGTGAGATAAAATTAATAATTGTGTTAAAAAGTTAGACAAAAGAGATTTAGCAACTTTACAGAAATCATTGATATAGCAATGTTCTTTCAGCTAGCTCATTGTAGTATGGCACAGACAAGTACATGTATAGAACCTTCAATTTCCAGTTTTCATCAACATGAAATGTAACTCGCCCGCAACACAAAGAACCACAAACTCACTACAACATTTGATCATGGCTATACTCGAAGAAAAAACAAAAAAGAAAAACACGATAACAGAAACGCCAATATAATCATTATTCAAGAAACGCCGAGAATTGAATACACATCATCGTAATTCACACAACTGAGAATAAAACCTCAAAGATCAAAGATGTCGAACAAAACCCTTTCTGCTAAACATATAATCACTTCATTATTAGCAACAGACTGAAATAACCACAATCATGCATGCAAGAACATATTAAAATACGCATGTGACATGACCAACATCAAGATTCAACTTAGAACACATAAACCACTTCAAAACTGATCATTCCAATTCATTTATCTTGAAACTTTGTCTAGTATAATCATTATTCAAGAAACTTCAAAAAGTTAATACAAATCATCATAATGCAAAGCAACTGTCAATGCAATCTCAAAGATTAAACACATTAAACTAAACCCTTTTCGCTAAAGATCTTACCTCTTTTTTAGCAACGATTTAAGTAACCACATTCATACATGCAAGAACTGATCAAAACACACAGAACCAACATCAAGATTGCTATCAAATTGTTCAGAAATGATGAAAAACTTACTGTCCTCACTGGTTCTTGATGGTTTAACACATGCACACCCCATTGTAATTAAACTTTGCGTAAGAGTTGATTACAGCAAATGCAGAAGAGTTTCTGCTTTGAATCTTTGAGAACAAGAAAATGTCGTAAACTTTTGATTGATTGTAAAAGTGAATGGGGTGTGGGATCGTAAGCTGCAGATATTTCTGTTTATATACAGGGTTTGTTTTTGTAACTGAATTTTGATAGACAACCGCCAAAATTAGTTAAGTGTTCATGTGCTGTGTCGTGTTGTACAAATTGCTGATAGTATTGTACTTTTTTTTTTTTTTTTTTTTTGAAGAGTTAGATCACTAAAACTGATTTGTTTTCAGTTAAGTCAACTAGTCATTTAGCTTCTGGACTTTTTTTCAATGATTATTAGTATTTATTAGTTTGATGTATACAATAGCAACATATCATATCAGTATATCAGATAACATATTAGCACGAATCACTAATCCGAAAAAATTAAAGTCAATTTCCAAAGGTCAAAAGGTAACTCTTCTGTATGAGCAAGTGATCAAACCGATTTGGAGTAGGATCAGTCCCAAACCATTCCGGTATACCAGCTATCTATTGGAGCTGGTGTTTCACCAAAACGACGTTTCTATTGATTAAAACATGGAAGGGAGCAATAGTTTTAGGACGATTGGTCAACATATTCTTCCTTTGGATGATTTTTAAATCCTTCAATCAAAATGATGATTTCACTACTGTAGTGACCTATGATTAAGCTTAGTTTCCAATAGCAACAACTCCCCTCGTCATGTTATATCTCTCACAATCGCAACCTTGATAATGATACTTACTTGATAAATGATTATAAGTAAGACCATAGAATCGATCATGGTTTCTATAGAATTATTCATAGCAAGTATCCAATCAAACAGTGTCCAAAACTAGCTAACATGAAATGTCAACAAAATGGCCATGTAAAAATGATTCCAATTTACTCATCGTTCATTATTCACCTGTTGGACCTTAATGTTATAAAAGCAATGTTAAGGGTAGTTTAGTGTATATATTAATAAAACAGTCTAAACCGTTATTTAGAAAGGGTTGTAACGATTAGGAACTGTTGTGTCGTTTACTTTATATGAAACGGTATTCCTCTTCATCATAGGAACCGATTCAATAAGTATAAATAGATTAGGATTATGTAAACGTTATTCAGTTGTAAATTGTAATGTTATACAATCGATCAATTCATGTTCCATTACATATCTTTACTTTTCCCTTTTGTTTTCTGTCGCAACACTTCTGTCCCAAACATCCTGGTTTCATCCAGACCGAAACCATAAGTTGTATAATCTGTAAGTCGTTTAGTCGAAGGCCATTGATAAACCTGTAGAACAGTGGTATCAGATCAAGAGTTTAATCGATCCAGGGAAGAACGTATGCAAGCGGCCATCGATTGAAAAGCAAGAATAAAAGGCGAAGGGTTGTTACATAGTCTTTGTGTATAGCGACTAGAAGAAGAAAGCAGTAACAAAACCACCACAAAACCGTCATCTAATTAGAAAGAGAAAGAAGAAAGAAGTCATAGGCGGATTTGGGATGTTTTTTATCGATTGAAGGAAGGGGAAAGAAGAAAGCTTCGTGTTTTTTTGCCCTAATTGCAGAAGTAAGAAAAGGGGTGTATCATTTGTGTTGTTTCTTTGTGTCGATAACCACCAGAGAATAGAAAAGATAGGCAGTAGGCATAAGAGCAAAGAAACACCCGTAAGTTTTTATATCAAAACTTTACATACCTTTTATATATAAGTTTTATATTTAATTTATATTTAAGAGGGGGTGGTGTAAAGTTAGAAAGTAAGAAACCGAACCCTTTGTGGTTCATAGCAAGTTAAACCGAATTCTTAGGTTCATAGCAAGTTCCGAACCTTAAGATTCAAATAGCAAGTAGAACCCTTGATTCAAACCAGCAAGCAAGTAGGATTATCGTGGTTCATTATCAGAAAGAAAGGAACAATTACTTTGGTCAAAGCATGCAAGTTAAGCCCTAATTAGCGACTTGGTTAGGAGCGCAAAGGTTGATTAGCATGTTGGTCAACATTTGTATTGGGTAGCAAGTAGCCCAGAAAGCAAGTTCATTGGGTAGCAAGTAGCCCAAACAACAAGAAACTAGGTAGCAAGTAGCCTAGATAGCAAGTTCATTGGGTAGCAAGTAGCCCAAACAACAAGAAACTAGGTAGCAAGTAGCCTAGATAACAAGTAGCCTAGATAACAAGTAAGAGTTTTGATCTTTTGATCAAACACAAGAGCAAGAAAACCAGAAACCATCTCGGTTCTGATTGTAAGAAGTAAGCAAGTTAAAAACAAGCATGATAACGCATCAAGCAGTGCATCAGTTTGAGAACAAGGAAATGTTTTACTACAATGTCCAAAATTGACTGAAACAAACTACACTACGTGGGCATTGTTGATGGAAACAATATTAAAGGCGTATGGATTTTGGAAAATGATTGATGGCAAGAAAGAAACTGGTGACAAGCAAGAACGCAAGCAAGTAAGCAAGAAGTACGTAAGTAAGAAAGCAACAAAGCACGAAGATAAGGAGAAAAAGGACGAGAAGGAGATACAAAAGAAGGAGAAGCACGTGAATGTACCAAATGGAAGAAAGAAAACAAGAATGAAGTATCGCACCTCGTTTATTGCTCCTATGAAGATCCAACCCTGCTATGAAGTCAAGTAAAGAAGACTCGATTGCAGTCTATAACATTAAGGGGTGAATGTTAGACCTTAATGTTATAAAAGCAATGTTAAGGGTAGTTTAGTGTATATATTATATGCGCTTAATGTAAAGTCTGTAAACGGATTTGTGGTTGGGCTGGGGTCATAAGAATAAAACGGTATAAACCGTTATTTAGAAAGGGTTGTAACGATTAGGAAGTGTTGTGTCGTTTACTTTGTATGAAACGGTATTCCTCTTCATCATAGGAACCGATTCAATAAGTATAAATAGATTAGGATCCTGTAAACGTTATTCAATTGTAAATTGTAATGTTATACAATCGATCAATTCATGTTCCATTACATATGTGTACTTTTCCCTTTTGTTTTCTGTCGCAACACTTCTGTCCCAAACATCCTGGTTTCATCCAGACCGAAACCAGAAGTTGTATAAAATGTAAGTCGTTTAATCGAAGGCCATTGATAAACCTGTAGAACCTCACCAACACGATTAACATATATGAATCATCAAAAACAGTTCAATAAGGAAGTCTTAACTCCTAAACGATGCACAAAAAAGGTTTAGTGAACCATCTGTCCAAAACTAGCTAACATGATTTCATAAGCATTTACGTATGAATAGAAATGAATAATTCTTAATTTCTGAAAAAGCAGCATTTTATTTCTTAAAACAAAAAAGAAATCGTATGAAGTTCTAGCAATGTACATTCAAGCCTTCAGCGATCACAAACTTATCAGAAACTCAAAGTAGTCTATAACTCAGAGAGAACGTGCATCTTTATACTGCACACTTCCTTTTTTTTCTTCTACAAAAAATGTAATATTATTATTATTATCCGCAACAATGCAACAGCAAAAGCGCGCTGACAAAACATGATCAATGGTCTACAATATTAGCTCGATCTAAAGCATCCATACATATCACCGTTGACATTTTTTTCTCACATTAAGAACACGATGCTCCATATTAGTTGGCTCGCTGAGAACAAACAGCGGTAAATTGTACCTTGTACCTATATATACATGGTAAAAGTGAACAAATGATACAAGATTTTGTAAACACGTACTATGAGAGACATTAATAATTTAATTTGAACTGTTCTTGTAGACGTTAGCATACCATTATCGTCATAGCAGACCGACATGTCTTGATTCCCAAGTCTAATATTCTTGTCTTCGATAATTTTTTGTGCATTTAGCAAGTTTCCCTCGGTGGCCGCTCTAAGGGCTTCCCAAATCTCTAACAACCATCAAATAATATACATCAAATTAGTTTCTTTGATGAAAATGCACAAACGTCCTAGCATTGTTTACTTTTTGGGTACAATATTGGTGACAAAAAGTAAGTACCTCGTCTTCCACCAGCACGTATAGCATTGTGCCAAAACTCGTTACGCATCTGTTGAAGCTCCCTCAATGATAGCGGGCTATTACCATAAGCCCACGGCTTCGGTTTTCTAACCATGCTATCTACTTTGTAAGCACAATGGCGAGCATCTGATGATATAGCAAACCCGTAAAAACACGTAAAAACCTTGTAAAATTGAAATAATTATTAGTGCTTAGTTACTTACCGTCGTTATTGGCATCTAATGATATAGCACAACCCATTATATATGATTTAATTGCGAGTTATATTGAGTGAAAATGGTGTTTGATAGTTATGAGTATGTTGATTTTTTATATTTACGTACTTATTGTCTAGCTAACTTCCCTCATTTGTAGCACTCTACTATCCTATAAAGTAGGACACACTACTTAAAACTCGTTCAAAGTTATCGACCTTAATGTTCTCATAATTTTGTTTTGCTTAATGTTACTCATAAATTTGTTTTGGGTGAAAAAATATATATTGTGCAAAAGTTACGTGTTTAACAATTTAAATGAGCAAATGATTTGAAATTATATGGATTATAAACTCTTATAGACACGTTTACATATTAGAGATAATAATAGTCAGTTTAATTCGAAGAAAGGTGTTGATGATGTTCTTGAAAACGGTCCTTGATTGATTAGAAATGTACCTATTATTCTTAAACCATGGACATTGAACACAAACTTACTTAAAGAGGATTTGACCAACATCCCGGTGTGGGTTAAATTCCATAATGTTCCTCTTGCTATGTTTTCTGATGATGGCCTTAGTCTCCTTGCCACATTGATAGGCACGCCCAAAAGGTTAGATGCTTTTACTAGCCAAATGTGCAAGGACTCGTGGGGCCGTAGTAGTTTTGCTAGATGCATGATTGAAGTTAAGTCGGATGAGGTGCTTAGGGACAACCTTACTGTTGAGATACCGTTACTTGATGGGTCGGGTTCGACTATTGAGAAGATATGGGTTGAATACGAGTGGAAACCACCTCATTGTGATAAATGTATGATTTTTGGTCATACTCTTATTGAATGTCCTAAAGTTGTTGAACCTCCCGCTCGACCTACTAAGCGTGTTAATAATGGTTTCAAGGCGGTCAATAATAAGAAGAAAGGAAAGCAAGGTGGTTCTACTATTCCGGTCAAGGAGGGTTTACTAAACTGTTGTGGGTAAGCGGTTTCAATATCAACCCAAAAGACTCCTCCGAACCTAAGAAAGAGGAAGTCACTAAGAAGAATGCTTCGATATGGCTAGTCCGAGTGGAACAAAGATCTCTACATCTAATCGGTTTGATGCTCTTAATATGGAATGTACGAATGCTTTTGGTACTCCTCCAAATGTCACCAACAAGGATGTGGATTACGGTCGTACAATGGAAGTTAATGAAGATAAGTCTACTAAGGCAGTCTTGCATCACAAGAACCCCTTGTGAGTGATTTGAAAGAGATAGAGTCGGTGTGGCTCCTAAAACTAGTGATTCTTGTATTCACTTTGCCTCTTCTACTAAGAGAGTTAACCCTTTTTCTAAAGTGGGAGAGATCGTCTTTGTCGATTACGAAGATGAGGTGGTTGCTAACCAATTTGATGAGTCTGCTAATCTATTCGGTGGTGGCCAAGAGTTTGAAGATGAGTATGATGACTATGACTACAATGACTATGCGAGCGAGGTTTTCGATCTTCGGGAATTTGGATGCCTTTAATGCCATGTATGGCACCAAGCTTCAAGGACCTAGGAAGTAATTTTCTTTCGTTATGTTCTACGTTATCATTTGAGTAATGGTTTGTTTTCTTGTTTAGGAAATAGGTAGTATCTTGTTATGTAAGCTTTATGCCCATGTAACGGGCTGAGATATGGGATTTCACTCATATCCATTGTACTTAAAACGTTTTTGGTTAATATAATTACCAGGGTGCAGGATTACTCCCCTTTACCCAATTAAAAAAAAATAGTCAGTTTATGAACAAATATGGACATCATATGTCGTTCAGATATCAAGATTCATGTTAACGCGTGAGGTCATGATTTCTTGTTCAGTGTTCATGTTGACTCGTGAGCAGGGGCGGAGCTAAGAATTTGTATTAAGGGGGTCGTATACAATTTGGATTATAACATACATTTCATGGAGCGGTTATCTTAGTGGGTTCAATGGTTCAACCATCTAGACCGACTTATAATACATATGAAATTACAATTAGGTCTTTAAGTAATTATAATAACTTTAAATCATCATATAAAATACTATCTTGCTGTCAAATCAACAAGCAATTTAAATCATCAATTAAATTCTATGTTGGACTAACTTTGTACTTGGCTCGATACCTTAACAACTTAATTTGTACTCAATTTCAATTTAAGGTACTCCAATTTTTTTTTTCTCAATTTAGTGTACCCAACTTTTTTTTAGTTGCAATGTTAGACGATTTATAGGTTATCAGGTCACCACCACCATACTTCATCTTCTCCGATTAAATTCCGGCCAACTTTCGGCCAGCTTTTTTTCAATCACTTACACGTGTGCTCATTGTCATTGTGATTTATATATTGTTGGGTCATTTGACTCATCTTTGTTTACTTGTGCCTGTTAATGATTTCACATCATTTTCAAGTCTCGAAACTTCCTGTTGCCTCAAATGTATCAAATCATTGGACGATATTTCAAACTCTTGCACCAATAGGAGTACAGGGGGCTACATTTGGATGTCGATAATGATAACTTCACGTTGTACTCTTTTCATGAACCCTTCTACATCTAAACGAAGGATGTCCATTTGCACTAAGATAAGGGATAAGTTTTCCTTTGAGGTGACTTCTAAGAAAATCATGAGTGAACTATAAACTTGATTACAAACCGTTTGCAGTTCTAATTTGAGCGAAGTTTCATTACCTCATGTCCTAAACAAATTATAAAGTAAAATTGAAAGAGTCATGACCACGGGAGCAGCCAAGGTGAAGCCGTTGAACAATTACTTTTATGGTACTTCAGCTCTAGTGCAACTGTTAGTTTTTTATTTACTCGAGAATTTTTACGGTCTCGTCGTTAGTTAGTGCTATGGTGTTTTAGATATGACAAAAGGATATATGAGGGATAAAGAATTGAGATGCCATTGTAGCATAACTCCAAAGAAATAACACGTTGGCAGGAATTTGATCGGAGAAGATAAAGTATGGTGGTGGTAACCTGCTAACCTATTAATCGTCTAACATTGCAACTAAAAAAAAGTTGGGTACACTAAATTGAGGAAAAAAAAGTTGAGTACCTTAAATTGAAATTGTGTATAAGTTAGGTACACTTTTATGCGATTTGCCCTTTATGTATATGTTTTTGCTACCTTTGGAAAATTCTTAGCAGTGTAGCTTGAAAATATACATCAAAATTGTCATAGATGATAAGATATGTTTGATATAATAGAACTCAAATAGCTCGGCAATGTCTATTAAAGCTCAAGTCAATCTTTAACACATGATATTGGATTCTTACTGCTAATCTCGTCATTCAAAAATAGGAACTCTACAAGGGGAAAAAAATGGAAGAATATTTAAGAATACAAAATTATATGTAGAATAATTAAGAAGTGTTATGTCATGCTACAATTGTCGACATATTAGACAAAACAAATAAAATAATTGTGAAGATAATACTTGGTATAAACTACAAGTAAACATAAAAAGTCAAACAAGCTAGTACTCATCATATACGTGTCTATTGTCTATACTCTCTCACTCTCTGACGTTTATATCTTCTTCTTCATATATTGAACCTGCAACTTATCTGTCATTTTATAACCTTCAATCATCTAGTAAATACTTGTCATTCCTAGCGAAAAACTAAGCAGACATTGGATCAATCAAGGCCAGTTGGGGGTGGCTGAGCACCCGCTAGCCACCCTACTGGCTCCGCCTCTGAGTCGTGAGATCGTGATTTAATGTTCAGCGTTCATGTTTATAACCACAGTTTTACAATATATTACTAGAAACCAAATTCCTTCCAATATGAGGAACATGCAAGACATTAAACAAAGAAACAATTTTCCAGAACTAAATCCTTAGTCAACACATCCTCGTCCATGCACCAGGGCTGTTGATTCGTTTCCCATATGAATAATAGAACCATCATTCAGTGACTCGTAAGTCTTGAGCCAGCATCTATCTTTACACACATTGACTGTAGCACCAGAGTCAACCCACCACACAACATCATCATATGGCGCAAAGTATGCTTCAAATATATATGTAACATAATAAATCTAAAAAGACTTATTAAACATTTTTCAGCCTTTCAGAGGGCTGGTTGAACCACTCCATGAACCACATGTGCCTGAAACATTGGTTTTATTACCAACTTTACCACCCTTGCAATCTTTTCAAGTGTCCAAGTTTCCCACACTTTCAACAAGTCTATTTTGTCTTTTTGTTAGGATTATCTTTGGTGTCTTGATGTTAATGTTTTCCCTTGTTGTCATTGTACCTGGTGGAGTTGTTATGCTTCACCATATTAACAACTGATGGACTAGCAACATTGTTGTACTTGTCATTATCCTGCGCCTTGAGTGATTCCTCGATGACTGCCCAACTCGACAAGAGTTAGTTCTTCCTTCTTATGTTTGAAGGAATGCTTGAAATCTTTCCAAGAAGAGGGAAGTTTGTCAATGACAAAAGAGACTGAAATAGCCTTATCCATGTTCATTTTGTATTGTGTGAACCGACCAAGTATACCAAGAAATTCATTGTATTGTTCCTAACAGGTCTGAAATCGACCATTTGGTAATTAGTAAAATTACTCACAAGGAACTTCTTGCTATAGGTATCCTCAACCATATACTTAGCCTACAAATAATTAAGAGTCCTATAGTTTTTTTGCTTATTCAATATGTTGGTAAATATCAAAGAGATGGTTAGATATACCATTGATAATTAAACTTTTGCAAATATAGTCATTCTTCTCCCATTTGCTCCTTTTTCTTATCTCTTCCACAGTTGCATTAACCCCATCATCAGGAAATGGTGTGCTTAGAACATACATCACACGCATGCTTGACAAAAGGAAGTACATCTTCTTTTGTAATCTTCTAAAATCGACACCTTCAAACTTCTAGTTTAGAGAAGTTACCAACCAATATGCTTCACTACAGCAGCCATTGATTATCAAAATAAAGTTTCTTTTTATTGTTGATGGGTTTTCAGTTGGGTATAGATAATCAATTTACTGGATATCACTTAAAATCGTGGTATCACTTTCCAAAAGAAACTACTCGAACCTAATGCCTGGAGTATCATGAATGTCTCTTTGGGATAAGACTAAGTGTGATTTTCTTGGTATAGGTACAAATTAAGAACCCTTTCACTTTTAAGTGTCTTGATTTTTTGTGTCTTTTCCATGCAAGTATGTATTCCAATTTAAAGGAAAACTCAAAGCCCAATAATGAAATTAAGATAATTAACCGGCCTTAATTTCATTAAAATGTTCCTCCATTATAGGAAATTGTGGTTACATAACCGTTAAACGTGGTCAGTATGTTGCAATTAAAAGTGCCCTTGAATAGGTCAATTCCTTACAAGTAAGTTTGAATTCAGTTCCAGTATGTTTACTCGCTGATGAACATGCTCCCATAAAG
This sequence comes from Chrysanthemum lavandulifolium, assembly GCA_022545495.1. Classification (NCBI taxonomy): domain Eukaryota; kingdom Viridiplantae; phylum Streptophyta; class Magnoliopsida; order Asterales; family Asteraceae; genus Chrysanthemum; species Chrysanthemum lavandulifolium. The sequence continues at coordinate 24,821,811 of CM040243.1, forward strand.
AATTGTTTAGTTCCTGAGTTTGCTTACTGAGAAGTTCACTCGCTGAAGAGATGAACCTTCTAATGAGACCATTCCTTGATGAGGTCCTTCAGCTTACTACTCAAATATTACGAATTAGCCTGATGAATATCGTTCAGATACACTCACTGAAGAGTAGACTCCCTGAACTTCATCAACGAACTGAATCACGTTTACCCACAATTTGAGTCAAGGAGGTCAGCGATGTGATGGGTGTCTCTGTGCCACCAAACTCATTACCAGTTGTAGGCATCTACAACAAAGATGCACATAAAAGGTTCGGTGAAATGTTTGTAAAGGTTGTATGGATATGATATCGAACAATTTAAATCTATCAATATTATGTACTTAGGGTGTGTTTGGTATACTATCTGAAATCAAAATCGGTATGACATTGATTAAAGGGTAGTATGGGATTGAGAATAACGATTCCATTTCTATTGTTTGGTGTGAACTTTAAGGTATGATTCTCACATGTTTTTTTTAAAGTCATGGTTTTCATGTTAATGGTGGGTCATATGGAAATGAGCTAGAAAAGGTGCATACTCCCCTTCCTATGAGTATATGGGTATTAAATGATAGTTTCATTCCCCAACTTAGTAACCAAACATTACATTTGCAATGATAATAATTGTGATTGATGCATTCCAATAGTGGTGTATCAAACACACTCTTAATTAAGTTTAAAAAGTTGAATAAAGAATTTTAGTGTTTTTACACGTGAATTTCATTGTACTTTTATCAAGGTTATAAATAGCGCGAGGCGAGGCGTGGCGTAGCGGCATGATCAAGTCTCACGCCTTTGCGGCTGATGACGTATAGTCCGCATTCGGGTCATGAACCCGACCAATGAACGCTACTAGCAATCGAGCCCAGTACGAATGGGCTAACCCGGTAACGGTTTGGGCTCACGAAGGCCCAAACCCGAAGTTATTTATGGTTTTGATATCGGGTATCTCTTATTTATGAGATATGTATCAATTGACCGACTTAGGCGGGATACGCCGAAGGTTGGGGAATACGAAACCAACAAGGATTTTGTGTGTATATAAAGGGCATCTCGGCCCTTATTAAAGGTACGATCACAAAACCTAACTCTCCACTAAACCCTAAAAATCGATTACTTACTCTAACGCCGGAGGATAATCGTGGGAGACAATCCCACGATAAGCCTAACGGTGTTTCCTATTTTCTTAGTGCGCAGGTCTCAAGCATCAAGGTCTAATTGATACGGGAACCGTAGTCCAAATAAGGAAAGCCCAACTTTTGTATCAACAAGTGGCGCCATCCGTGGGACCAATCACTAAGAACTAGAATGACAAAGCACGGAAACCTAAGCCAGCGATCGCATGGTGACCTACAAGGGAAGAAGCAGCAAAGCAGATCAGACTCTAAGCAGTCCTCTGGGATAACCAGTGCGACCAGAAACCAAGAGTCAGGCACATATCTGGTCTTCACGACAGTGGAACCACGCACGGGGATAACCCATACCACTACAACAACCACCATCGCGGAAGATCTATCGCGCACCCTTTTACCACTCCCACCAATCGGTGCGAAACGGACCTCACAAATCCACCAGTGCGCTGGCGAAAGAGGGTCGGAGGTGGAAACAGACACCCTCGCTAGAAGGAGTCGCTTTGAACTAGCGCCTAGTGACTTCGTGTCTAAAACTACGAAGCCTTGGCTGCCCTTATACAAGAAGAAGCGAAAAGAGGTCGAGTCGAGCACTGCAAGCCCGACTCAACTTTGAACCGGTATGAGACATCCCCATCGCTTTACCGAGGAGGCGCAAGAGGGACGGCCGCCGGCCCCGGTGTTTACGGGATCGGGAGGAGAGTTGCGAGCGATGAAGAAGGCGACCTCGATGATCCGGGAGAACACGAAGATGATGGCGGCGTACCAATGCCCATGATAGGCTTGGTAGCCGGGGTCCATGACGAGACTTGGACGATGGCACTCCCAGTGAAAGCTCTTGAGCTTGGATTACGAGGACGGTCGGTATGCGCGCGAAAGAGAAACTTCGTCCTCCGGTGATCCCTCGGACAACGAGGACAGATAAGCAGGACACCGAAGTCCGGGAGGAGATATCGCGATCAGGAGGATGAAGATATGTCTCTTCCATGGCGCCGCCAAAAGGTGGATGCGTTCGTTAGGCGCATCGATTTTCGAAGATAAGAGAAGGCGCATGCCCGCCAATGTGAAAACCTACGATGGAGCAGTGATCCGGATGATCACCTAAAAATCGAGTCATTGCTACTATCGAAAATTGGCCACAACTCGTGTGGTGCCACATGTTCAATTCCACATTAGTTGGAAATCGCGAATCGGTTCAATAAACTCCCGTAGAAGCATTGGTGGTTTGAAGAGTTGCGAAGGCGTTTCGCTGAACTTTACTCAAAGGAAGAAGTCGCCAAAAACCACGTCGAACTTGCTAGGGTAAAAGCAGTAGCAGGGAATCTCTGGCGCCTATGTGGAACGCTACAAAGGCGAATGCATACATGTCAAGGCATGCCCGAAATACTAAAGATCTCGGGGTTTATGAGCGGAATCAATAACCCGAACTCATCAAAAGTTGAGCGACAAGGTTCCCCAAACCTTTGATGAACTTATAAACGCACAAGGTCCTTTATCCAAGGAGAAGGCATTGCGGCGGAAGAAAAGGCTACTCAAACTATAGGTCACAAGAGCAACCTAGGAGACAATCCATTGACCAGAGTAGCAACCGCAACAGGAACTACCGCGGTCAGGGGAGCGGACGAGATAATGACAAATATACTCCGCTAACCAAGACTCCAAAGGAGATATTCGCAATGGAAGGCGCGAACTTCCCGAAACCCCCACCAATGCGCACCCGAGAGGATCGTCGCGTGGGGAATGGATACAACGACTATCATGGACAGAAGGGCCACACCACCAATAAGTGTGTCCAATTGCGCCAACTAATTGATAAGTTTGGTAAAGAAGGTAGATTGGACCATTTAGTTAAGAACATCAAGGAGGGAAAGTTAAGCAAAAGGCGGGAACAAGAAAGAAGCACCCAAAGATAAGGCTGATACCATTTACATGATACAATCATGGCGGTAAAGACTAGCGTAAGATCGCCCAAAAGTTTTCCTGTGGAAGCGAAATTTCTTTCCCCACCTTGGCTGCGGACAACGCAGTGGTAGAACCACTTACCATTGAAATTAATGAAGGGGGTCACGATATCCACCGCATGTATGTTGATGGAGGAGCATCCGCAAATATAATGTATGAACATTGTTTCAAGCGATCGCGACACGAGATCTGAAATCGATTAAGCCCGCCATGGCGTCGTTGGTAGGTTTTACGGAGAAAAGATATGGCCAATAGGGCAAATCGCCTACTAGTCAATGTTGGTAATAAGGAACACTCCACAACAACTGGATGAACTTTATGGTGATCGGATCCCTTCGTCATACAATGGCATTATTGGAAGGCCGGGATATCGACCATACGCGGTACCATCTACACACATGGGATGTTCAAGTTCCGATGGAGGGGCATTGTTACTATCTACAATACCACCGTACCACACGGAGAATGTAACACAATTACATGTGAGGCGGCACATATCCCGACGGCGCGCAACTAAAGTATCAAACACGAGGGTCGCAATTCATCCCGATTACCCGAGCAAGAAGTATCGATCGGGGATCGCCGTCGATAAAGCGGGGCAGCCGTGTGCGCACTCTTGCAAGAGAATCTGGATATCTTTTCATGGGAACCAAAGCACATGACTGGTGTGCCACGCTCGATTACAGAACACAAGTTGAGAATCCGACAAGGATACTCCCCAGTCCGACAGAAGAAGCGCGGCCAGGCTCCAGAGCGCGCAAAAGCCATTCTGGAGGAAGTACGCAAACTTATGGATGCAGGATCATGCGGGAAGTCTATTACCATGACTGGCTTTCCAACCCAGTAATGGTCAAGAAGAGCGATGGTAGTTGGCGGATGTGCGTGGACTTCACGGATCTCAACAAAGCATGTCCACAAGACTGCTACCCACTACCAGAGATAGATTGGAAGATAGAATCTTTGTGCGGATACCCACTTAAATTTTTCTTAGACGCATACAAAGGGTACCACCAAATCCAAATGGCTAAAGAAGATGAGGAAAAAGCGCCTTCCATACAAGCCAGGCGTCTATTGTTATACAAAGATGCCCTTTGGCTTGAAGAATCAGAGCCACCTATCGTGATTGATAGATAATGCATTTGAAAAGCAATTGGGCAACCTAGAGGTCTATGTTGACGACCTTGTCATAAAAAGCCATCACGAAGATGAATTGGTGCGTGACATTAAGGAAACATTTAAGACACTACGAGAGATCAACATGAAGTTAAATCTAAGAAATGCACCTTTGGCGCTCTGAAGGCATGTTCCTCGGATATTTGATAGAGCCCGATGGCATTAAACCGTGTCCGAGAAAAAGCGAAGGTCGTCATCCAACTTCCTTCACCACGCACGTTGAAAGAAGTCCGGTCTTTGAATGGAAAACTAGCGGTTTGAGCAGTTATTGTCCAAATCGTGAGACAAGTCACTCCTCTCTTCAAAACACTCAAGAAGTGTATAAAAAGGAGAATTTATTTGGACTACGGAAGCGAAGAAGCTTTTATACTGCTTAAACAACACATAGCGGCCCCCACGCTAGTCGCGCCCGCCTGTGGAAGAATTAATTATGTACTTATCTGCGACTCATGGGCGGTCGGTATGATGCTCTTGGCGGACACGAATTCAAGACAAACACGGTATATTTTGTAAGCAAAGCACTCAAGAAAGCGGAGGTTAACTATAGCGCAATGGAGAAGTTGATATTGGCATTAGTATTCGCCGCCAAACGGCGCGCGGTACTTCCAGCGCGCGCAATAGCGGTGATCACGGACCAACCTATCAAGCAAGTCATCTCCAAACCCGACGCATCGGGCGACTACGAAGTGGGCGTGTTGCTAGGTGAGCATAACATCTCCTCTGAGACCACGTCTTTGCGGTTAAAGGCGAGATACTAGCGAGACTTCATCATCGAAAAACCGAATCATCGATGATGTACCTTCACAAAGCAAGGTGGAACTACAAAAACCATGGATCCTATTCATGGATGGATCTTCATGCGTGGATGGGTCGGTAGCGCAGCCTTATCCTCACGAATCCGAAGAATGGAATTCACTTACGCATTGCGTTTGAATTCTGACCACAAACAACGAAGTAGTATGAAGCCACGATTCTTTGGATTACGCATTGCGGCCGAATGGGCATACGCAACCTAGAAGCAAATGTGGATTCCCGGTTAGTAGCCAACCATGTGTTGGGAGAATATGTGGCTAAAGAAGAAAACATGGTTCAATACCTCGACAAGACCAAGCCACTAATCCAGGGTTTCGACAGGTTTACCATCAAACAAGTTCCTAGAGGGGAAAACAGAAAGGCGGATGCACTGAGCAAGATTGCATCCATAAGCTTTGCGCACCTGTCAAAACAAGTGTTGGTGGAAACTCATAAGAGCAAATCCATCTCAGAGTTAGAGATATCCACTGTGATAGAGGAGCAAGGTCCTACATGGATGACTCCAATTGTCGAGTTTATAAGCAAGGGCATACGCCCGGGAGAGCGAAAGACGCCGACGAATCGTCACACATCACGAGTTTTGAACTTGAGATGGTATATTATATCGGCGTTCATTTCTACAACTATGGCTTTGATGTGTCGGACCTCTTCAAGCGGATTCGTACTCAGAGATCCACGCCGGTTCATGCGGTATGCACTCGGGACCACGGTCCATTGTAGCCCGCGCCTACGGTCGAGGATACTCTTGGCCTACGATGCACCGTGTGCGCAGTTTGATAAGAAAGTGTGGCGATCGCCAAGTTCATAGACCCATCCCACGTCGACCACAGCAGAGCTAACACCTATTACGTCGCCATGGCCATTCTATAAATGGGGTATCGACATTGCGGTCCCTTCCTGTTGCGGCGGGGACCGAAATTCCTTATTGTGGCTATAGACTATTTTACTAAGTGGATTGAGGCAAAGGCGGTCGCGACAATCACGGTAATCAAGTAAAACGATTTGTTTGGGAGAATATCGTATGCCGTTTCGGATTACGGGAAATCATTTCGATAATGGAAAACAATTACGACAACCCTTTCAAGGAATGGTGCGAGAAACTAAATATCGCACATCACTTGCGTCGATCAAACACCCACAAACCAATGGTTTGGTCGAGCGTGCAAATCGTAGTATGGGTGAAGGAATTAAAGCACACTTAGACAAATACAAAGAGAGGTGGGTGGAGGAATTATCGCATGTTTTGTGGGCGCACCGCACTACAATAAAATTAGCACGGAGACACTCCTTTCTCTTGTCTATGGGACGAAGCCGTCATACCGGTGAAATTGGGATGCCAACTATTCGTCTTGCCGAAGTTAATGTCACAACCAATGACGATGAGCGGCGATAGACTTGGACTGTTGGAAGAAAGGCGCGAGCAGCGACTATTTGTGAGGCGAGATCTAAGTCACAAATGAAAGGATACTACGATGCTAAAGTTTGAAGCACCTCGTTCGGACCGAGCGACTTTGTGTATCGCGCCAATGATGCGAGCCATGCGAGAAGATACAGAAAGCTTGGACCAAAGTGGGAAAGACCTTATGAAGTCATTGAAGCATTGGGAAAGGGTGCGTACAAACTGCGGGACATGGATGGTCGTGAGCTACCACGCACATGGAACATCTGCAATCTCAAACGATGTTATCTTTAGGAAAGGCTATGGCCCAGCGCACGGACACCCCCACACTTTAGTAAAGTGCTCAATAAGTATCCATGTATTTACATTCTGTTTTACTTAGGCAAATGTCGTTTTTCTTTTTACAAAAACTTGCAAGTATTAATAAAATGTCGCGGTTTCTAGCTAACTCCGCGACACATTTCAATTTGTTAATTACATATTATTTATGTCTCAACATTTTTGTTATCTTATCTTTTGCCTACATGGCGTGCATGCACTTAATAAACCCACGATGGTAAAAGGATGACTAAACCTACTAAATAACTCATTGAGTAAGAGGTTGCAAACCCATCAACATTGGATCATGCATCCTTGTTAAACACCTTATTTTCAAGGCGTTGGAATAAGTTTAATGTGCATTCCATGATGGATGTGCAACAATGCATATTGTCTTGCGTTTAACAAACTAGGAATCAAGACTCTTGACTCCTTGATATGATATTCTGATCTGACGCATATCACACCATACACGATTATGATACAAGTACTTAGAAATTATGTTTCCGTATGATAGATCATGACTTTCATACATGATTATGGACTTCATATACTATTTGCGCTTATATAACTGTTTGATTCTTAGACAACAAGGACGTTTTTATGCAAAAGCAGATAACTAAGTACGAACGTTATATTCGCAACCACATATGGATCAACACACCTTGAACAAAAGGGAAATTTTATTATGAACCACGAGTTCTTACAAAATGATATTTACAAAGAAGTTATGGCCTATATACTATTACAACGCCTAAGATGTGAGCTCTTAACACGATTTGCAGCGTCCCCAGCCTCTTTCAGTTTCTTCAATAGGTCAGAATCCTGGAGCGATACCGTTGCCACACTAACAGGTACTCCGTCGGATCTCGGGAGATGTGTTGCGCCAAGACCATACAAAATGGCCTTTCCTTCACGCCTGTCTTCTTTGCAAGCCTCATGGCATGGGCTTCAAGGGTTCTTTCAAAGGAATTTCCTTCTCAAGGTCAAAGGGGTTCAGGATATCGCGTGGGCGAGCAAAGATAGGCACTTGCAGCTGTGACCCATCAGGCTTCAAGAAATAGTCAGGCTGCGCCTCTGCATCATCAGCACGGTGGCGGGCCAAGGTTAATCCCTCCATAATCAAACCTATGGGATAATCCTGGTCGCGCTCCAACTACGCAATCTGAGGAAACTCCAACAGCTTCATCTTCTTCATTGCAGCAACAAGATCGACATAGGAATGCTCATTATACCCGGGCACCGGTGCGGCAGGCACTGTCAAAAGGCCGCCCTCATAAAGCTCTTCTATGGCCTCCGCCTTGCCACGCGCCAACGCCAAGACCGAACAACACCCCAAAGGTGCACTCACCTCTCGAGATTCAAAGTATTAAGGACACAAAGGCGCAAACCATGGTCGATGAGCCACTGCGCTCGGCGATCGTGGAAACCGGTGAGGATATAGCTCTTCATCGTGATTCGATCTTTGGTGGCGTAGCTTCATCTCTTGCTCCTCCAAAGAAGCCTCCCAAGGTTGCACGAAATTCCTCTAACCGAGAGAAATGCTCGTTCTTCCCATTCTCCAAATATTTTAGAGCCCGAGCGGTAGCCTTGTAATCCTCTAACGCTGCACGCTTGACTCACTTGGGTAAGCAACGACATCTTTTCTTGACAAGCTTTTGGCATAAGAGCTCGCCGCCTCTGCTTGACTGAGACCGCCACCGCGCCCCAGCAAGCAAATTTCCTTATCCTTCATGCGCTCTGCTACTCTCCCAAAGATACCATGACTTTAGTCACAGAACCAATGTAGCCTGGTGCGCAGCAGCCAACACAAGCTCCTCAACAAGCTGGTCCATTGGCACATTCCCAGATACCAACGGATCGGCGCCTTGGCTCTCTGGCACAGGAGGGTCAGTGCGAATGGGACTCGCCTTGGGTGGCGATTCCCCAGAATGCTCAGCAGTATCCCCAACGGTTTCAACACTGCACGCAAACAAATATATTAGTGATTATTTCATTACATAAACAGGGAATGCGATAAGTGCTTCGGCGACAATACTTACTTGGGGGGAGCAGTCTCAGTTGCACGGAAGGGCGATACATCGTCTGAGGACGACTCCACGTCAAGAATGACATGACGTTTTTTCCTGGATGAGCCTGCGCCATCACCATCAGGCGCTCTCTTGCGCTTCACTCCTTGGTCTACCTCCTCTAGCTCTACCCTGAGGACCCCTATGCTCTCTGCTACGTCTGTGCGTGAATGCTCCACTCCGTGGTGTACCACAGGGTTGGGCATCTTTGTGCAGAGGGTCGCCTCAAGACAACGGGAACCACCCCGATTCCTCCGATTCATCTCCATGGTAGCATCCAAAATGGGGACTTCTCCTTCTCTCGGAGGCGACCGCCATCGCGTGACTGGCGAGGCTTTGCCAAATGGACAACGAACAAATCCATCTCTGTGACAAAAACAAACAAAACACGAGTTATATAAAAATACAAAGGCGAAAGAAATGCTCACACTAATAAAGCAAAGGAGAAGGAAGGATGAGCACCCACCCGGTCATTCGCGTCTAGGAAGGTTGGCACCTCGTCGGGACTATCGAAATAGTTGCGATCGATGCCCATGTGCACCAAAATTCCTCCGGATAGGAATTGATGGGAATACGATTGGTGTTTTCGTTTCCGCATCATCCGCTATTGTGCATTCCAGGGTGGGCGCCATCCTTGATGGCGAACCCTAGGTATAAAGCAAAGTCCCGGGGAACAACGCCTTATCAACCCGTAAAAATTCTCTCCGCCCTAAGCGCGTCTAATTTCTCAGTATAACATTGCAGCCGTCCTGTGCGCTTAGCAAACGAAACCCACCCGTTTGACCACGACGTATGGTAAAACGCGCGGAAGAGATAGATGGTGGGATTAATCACCAACAAACGACAATTCACCTCGAAGTTTGTTATTTTTGTCGCACCTATACAGTGCAGTTAGGATATGTGTAGGCGATAGTAATTTAGAACGTCGCACAAGAATAAGGAGATAGGCACACGTTGATTTGCAAATTCAAAAAAACGTGCGTATACCCCCACTTTCCCTTCGGGAAATCCGCTATCGACGCTGCGGCGGAACTACGGATGCAGCATGAAGGGATATAATACTCAAGTGAACTCACGAAGTTCGTCCTCGGTTATATCGGATGAGAAGTCAGCTAATCCAAGAACCATGATGAGATTTTGACTGCGCACGCGACTGTTACCTTTAAAAGTTTGTGGTTTTCTTGATTGATATTTCGAGCTTTTTCTTTAACAATAGTGGAAATGATTTTTACTATGATAATCATAGTAAAAGGGAGGCGGTTTTATATAGGGTTCCACATCCATGCGATGATCGACACGTGGATCCCACTTTCTCTAACGTGTGACTAGGGGTTGCTTCGTGACACACCTTCTACCCACTTTTCACATTTCTGAAGCGGATATTTGACTTAATTCGACTAGATTCATCAGATTTTCTCTTAGGCGGAAAACTTTGAAGCTTCCCGCCACGCCTCAAGGAATATATTGGCTACGGTTATTAGTCTAGCATCCGCGGTTTCACCTGCGCATACTAGGCGGGGGACATGATGACGTATAGTCCGCATTCGGTCATGAACCCGACCAATGAACGCTACTAGCAATCGAGCCCGATGCAGAATGGGCTAACCGGTAATGGTTTGGGCTCACGAAGGCCCAAACCCAAAGTTATTTATGGTTTTGATATCGGGTATCTCTTATTTATGAGATATGTATCAATTGACCGACTTAGGCGGATACGCCAAGGTTGGGGAATCTGAAACCAACAAGGATTTTGTGTGTATATAAAGGGAATCTCGGCCCTCATTAAAGGTACGATCACAAAACCTAACTCTCCACTAAACCCTAAAACCGATTACTTACTCTCGCGGAGGATAATCGTGGAGACAATCCCACGATAAGCCTAACGGTGTTTCTGCTTTTCTTAGTACGCAGTCTCAAGCATCAAGGTCTAATTGATACGGGAACCGGAGTCCAAATAAGGAAAGCCTAACTTTTGTATCAACAGGGGCTAAGGCGAAGCTTTTGCTTTTATAAGGCGTGTCATAAGGCGGCACAAAATATAAAAATATTTATATATTCATATCATATGTCGTATATATTGAGTTTACAAAAAGATGTGACACAAGGCGGCGTGGCAACATGACGCGGCGGCATGATCAAGCCTCCGCTTTTGCGAGGCTTTTACGAGCCTTTTAGAACCATGACTTTTATAAAGTATTCCTTTTAGTCATTATACTATTTTTATTTGTTGGAGTAATTGTAATTGTGCAAATAAAATCAATTATTTCGATCACTTCTTCTGAAATTGAAGCTGATGTGTCATTTAAGGCTTATGTGTCCATCCGATTTAACTTACTTGTCATTTATTACTCCCTCCGTCCTGTATTGACTGTCCACTTTGAATTTCTAGGTCTTTCATTTCTAACTTTGACCTTAAATATTTTTAATTGTGTTATATAATACTTGGTGCAAAATATATGAATAGATTGAGTTTTAAATGTATTTTTGATTGATATAATTTTTATTAAATATTATATAACACAACTAAAAATATTTAAGGTCAAAGTTAAGAAAGAAATACTTAAAAAGTCAAAACATAACAATTAATATGGGACGGAGGTAGTAGTAAATAAAATTATAAAAATATCTCATATAAAGAGTCAATACCATATCTTTACTACCTTATAATGTATTTAGTACATTCCCTAAATAGAAAGGCTTAAAATTCAGACTTTGTAACTTACTTATCTATTATTATATATAATAAAATAAGCTTTTGTACAAGCCTACTAAGCACCTTGCATTAAAAATTGGTTTAATGCCCTACCTTATTTAGCTTCTAAGTACAATTAGTTTATGCAAGACGTTTTTAAAATGAATGTAGTAAACAGCATTCATTGTATACGCTCTCTTGAAACTTATCATATACGATTCTTCATTGCAGTTTCAATCAACAATTTAAATTCACCAATTCCATATCACCATTTCAAAATGTATACTGTACAATGACCGTCTCCATTCAGTTTCAATCGAAACATTACGTCATTCGATCGGTAAGTATTCGCATCTGTTCAAGCTCTTTTGGGGTTTTAATTTAAACCCATAGTATACGTGTTTTGATGTGCTTTTTTTCCGATAATTGATCTAATTCTGTTTCAATTAAATGATATGTCGGAAACATTGTTCAATCACTAATTTAAAACCTTGGCATATCACAGATCCAAATCAGAAAAATGATATCTACGCCATACCAATTCAACATCGATTTGGATTACATCGTTGTGCCATCAATTGTGTTCTGTCAACATTGAGCATTGGTATGTACCTATTTATCTGTGTTTTGATTAAGTTCAATTCAGTTGTGTTGTGACAAATCCGTAAAAAAATGGGGGAAAATTAATTGTATGAATTAGTTTTTTTGCAAATTAATTCGGGGTAATCACATTCATGTGTTCTCTGCATTTGTTTGTTTTAATCTTTTTTTGTACCGGATATATGTTTGATGTCTGTTTGTTGTTTGTTCTGTGTGCAGGGGTGAAGATGACATTGCTTTATGTACTCTCTGGGCACCAGCAATGTTGTTTATAGTTGGAGAACATGAGAAAGGTTCAAACGTTTTTCTAAATATATTTGCTATGACATTGCGGTGTTCAATACAATTATTGACTTTACCTTTTACCTTTTTGATGTTGCGTACATATACATTTCTAAGTATATTTGATATATGCATATTTTAAGTTAAAAACCTTTCCGAATTTAACTCACCAAATGACCTCACTTTAATTTATGTAGTTACTTGCAACCGCCATTTGTAGACATGTTGGTTTTATCACTGAAAGTAAATGAGCATCAACCAATGAATATAGTGTTTGGTATATGACAATTTTATAGCTTACCATTGAATAAGAGCGTTTGGCGGATGTTTGAAATGCATCCTTAGGTGTAGTAGAGAGTGATTAGTGGATTGTTGTTCGCGTTCCTTAGTGCCTTCTAAATCTCATACGATGCCTTTTTATTACCTCACTCTTTCTGCTGAATAACCTTATAAAATAATTTGGGAAATGTCTTTTTATAATTTATGAATATGAGTATTGTCAAATATGCTATAAGGTTGATTGAGGAAATTTAATTTCCTGTAATGAGGGGTTTTTAGAGATCCAAGTTCATGTAATTGCAATTTAATATATTGATTATTCGTTGTTATGCTTTTATTTACTATATATGGTTTTGGTTTTGTTTTTATTTTTCGTGATTTCTTGCAGATTAGAGATCCATCACAAAGTGGGGTTTAGTTCAATGGTAAGTCTCTCATCTCTCTAATTATTGTTCTCAATTTCAAATGTTATGTTATAGATTCTTTGTTGTTATGATTTTCTATGATTACAAACCAATTTTGTTTAATAGTTTTGGTATTAATTAGTTTTTTAATTTCGTTTTTTTTAATATAGCTTACGCGGATTTTGATATTTTTGATTCATGATATGGAGAAGAAACTACGAGAGACTCACAAATTGATTCTTGATACAATTACAGGCTCAAATCAATCTAATGGTAACTTATCATCTCTTTGTGTGCTTTCTCTTTTGAGTTCATGTGTGCATCATGGTTAGTGTTTTTATATCAGTTCTCTTAAGTTAGATGGACATCTTTGGTTAATTTACAGGACACACATGTTTTATTGCTATAGCATGAATTGTTACTTTTACACACTAATAGCCGGTGAGCGATTCTATAGCACATTTGGGTTTCTCATAATTTCTTTCATTGCCCAATAGTGAAAATAAAAATCCAAAAAGAATTTCCTTTACTACATATGACACTTCAAACTTGCATACAGATATAGTAATTTATAAACTATGATTCGAACCGCAAGACTAAACTGTTAACCTTTGTATCCCTTATGTAGTTAAGTTTAATCACCCTTCCCAGTTACTACCTCTGTTTCATTGAAATTACTATTGTGACGCCGTGAATCGGTTGTAAAATTTCCATCTTTTTTACTAATCTTCAAGCTAAAATGAGCCCATTTCGGCCATTCAAGCTGTTCTTACTTCTTACTTGTGTTGCATTACATATATCAGGGGTAGATTGTCATATGAGCAGTTTAGTGTTTTTTTAACAAATGTGAAGGAACTAAACTCCCACAAGTAAACAAAGGAGGTATGTATACATAACTTTCGTGTATTCTTTCACCCGACTTGCCCTCCAATCGTTCACTTTTCTTCATTTTCTGGTCTCACAGGATACTTTACAGAAGGCAGATGATATCTTTAGCCCAGAAAACAAGGACCTTTACACTATTTTTGAGGGGTTAATTAGCCGTAATGTCCACTAAGAAGGAAATGTTTTGTTTACAATTTGTAAGTTATGTACCACTGGTAAAGAAGTCATAATGTGTAGGGCCACCCGGTTTCAAAAATCTTTGAACGAGAAAATTATGGAGATGGTAATTGTGGCATTCCTTCCCGAATCAATAGTGATTACCAACTTTGAAGCCTTTATAATTCTTTAAGAATTGGCAAATCCATACAATGTTCTGTTGAGTTTAACATTATTAGATGATCTGCTTTCTTTTGACTTTTTAGGACGGATGGGCAATAAGATTAACCAAGGACAAATTCAAGAAACCACCGATAAATGGTCTCTTTGATCCATTTCTTACGTAGCTATGCTATGGAATTGTATACTTCATGGGAGGAATGTGCGACAAGTTAGCTTGAACTTCATTTTAAGCCCTTTATTAAAAGAACATTATGATGGGTGATGCTATTTTTGTTTACACCGAGGTATGTTTTAAGATTTAATCTTCATGAAGTTATAGTGCTCATTATAAATTGAATGTTTAGCCAATTATATATTTATATTGGGCTGCATGAATATTCACTAATTATAACTTTAATGTTATAATAGTCTTTAATGAAATTATAATAGTCATCATAACCGAACATAATAGTTATTTGTGTCACGGTTATTCAGTGAATGTCTCTTTGGTTTGGTTTTGTATTCTCACTTGAACATTCATCAAATTAACTATTTAGTTCTCTTGATGTTGGATTTTCTTTATTATGTAATTGTAATAATGCAGGATGAGTTGGAAGCTGGACTTGAAGAGTTCGAAGGTGCTGAGTTGGAGGAAAAACTTCTACAATCACCTGTAGTGCCACTCTATGTGCCATGATTCCTCCCGAACTACCTTCTTTTATTTCTCCGTCACACTTATCAACCGCTTGTGAACGGTCAACCGTAACAGATGATAGAAGGGCGACAGCCCGGGAGAGAATGTTAGTTTACCAAGGATTAAAAAATATCCTTGGATCGTTTATGTCCTGGTGAGGCGTGATATTCTGAATACAATGACTTGTGATTGTTGAAAATAATATTAGTATAGGAAAAGCAGAATCGATTGACTAACACCGAATGTGAATAGTAATAGCTCATCACATTCGTCAATAAAACGTACAATCGAAACCTAAAAATATTAAAGTATTTACAAACATACGTTTAAGTTTAAATAAGCGTAAGCGTAATGAATAAAACAAAACTATTATAACTATAGTAGGGATTTGCATGTCTTAGCGACTTAAATGCAAATTAAGAAAATTAAAAGTTAAAATATATTAAATAAACGCTATCACTATTTTTAAAGTGATGAGCGTTTAAAACCTAAAACGTCGTTTAAATAAAATTACGTAAGCGTACAAATAAAAGCGTGAAACTTACACAATATAAATCCTAAAATATGAAAATACATTTTACAATCCTAATGATAAAAGAAAATATTAAGAAAAAGAAAATTATTTTTACAACTATTATTCTAATTATTATTAATTAAAACTATTTATAAAGTATTTAAAATGCACTAAAATATAAGAAAATACAAAATTAACCTAGAAAATGAAATTATAACTTAGAAAAATCTAAAATATGATAAAACTTATTTTAAAACTGAAAATATATTTTTATGTTTTTATTTATTTATTATTAATTATTTACTATTATTAATTACTAAAACTATTATTAATTTATTAAAATAATAAATGATTAAAGAAAAATCAAACTTTTACAAAATTCTAAAATAAATACAAGAAGCTAGGAAAAATATAAAAACTATATGTTATTAACATAAATAAGCTAATAAGCAAATAAGCTTTTAAATAAAAGCTTTTACTTAGCTTAAAATGGATCTTTTGGCTTTTCGATTTACGGATCATACATATATTAATATTAGACATATTTACGAACATGAAACTATACAAGCCAAGGGATAGCGGTTGCAAGGCTAAGAGCTTATGGTCGTGAGATTTTGGCTCACGACTTGCTCTAAACTTGGAACTAGCTTATTCTAAGTCGCAAAATAAGAAAAGAAAGGTCAAGTATTATGCACTATGAACAAAGGAAAGGAAAAGAAACTTTGCAATCAAGGACCAAGTCGAGTCAATGGCAAGGAGCTTATGCATTGAGCTAAAAGCTCACGACTATGCACATAAGTTCTCGAGGCCATGAAAAAGGTTGGACACGGGATTGTAAAGAAAAGGAAACATGAAAAATAGTCAAATGGCAAACATAAACAAGATATGTGCAATGAAATTTGCACACTTGACCGATTGTGAACTCATGGTTTAGACAATCAAGCTACAAGCTTGACTTGGATGGAATTGAGGCCTCTAAAGCACTGTAATGAGTTCCACATCGAAAAGAAAGAAAAGATAAGTTTGTACAATGTTTAAAAGCAAATATGAACAAGCGTGTTAGCGAGTTTGGCCAATAAGCTCATAAAAGCTTATAAGCTTTACTCGGATAAGCGGTAAGCCAAACACCCTGCAGCCTTAAATAAGGACTAAGTAAGCTCATCAAATGAGTTTAAAAGACCAATTAAGCTTTAAAATCGACAAGGTGGTTTGGGTGGCTTCTCAAAGCCAAGCTCACCTAGTGGGGTCCACTAGTGAGTTTGTAGGAAGCTTATGAAAAGTCGCCCATTTGAGTTGGTATGCTAGTGAACTAGCATATTCGACAAATGGGACAATCAAGAAGCCATATCGACCTAGTTAATGGGTTGCAATGGGGAATTTAAGAGTTAGGACTTAAAATCTAGTGAATAAGCTCCAACCGAACTAAGTATCACAAGCTAGGTCACCGAAATAAGCTTCTTGATAGCTTATGAAATAGCTAGGAGTGTCTTGAGTATCTTGAATACTCGATATATTGGACAAGTAAAATCTACTTGCGACCTATTAAATTGAGTCGCAAGTGTGATTTAATCTGAGCACATAAAGTAGGGAAGTTTAGCTTCAAAAGAAACTAAACCACACAAGCTTTATGGCTTCTAATGAGCTTTAAAAGGCTTCTAGGAAATGGTGTAAAATAACTGTGTTCACAGTTATTTGTTGTGAGTGAGCAAACAGGAAGCCTTCACAAGACTTGTCAAATAAGCTAGGAACAGCTCAACAAGCTTTAGAACATTGAGACTAGTTGCTTGGCTTTGTGAAAAGCCAAATAACACAAACTCAAGGCTAAAGAGGAACTTATAACAAGCTTGGGAAAACAACTCCACTTCCACTGTTTGCTTCAGTGGAAGGAGTTTGGTGGGACAAAATAAAGGGTTTGATTAAGCTACCTAATAAAGCTAAAAATGTAAAACAAGCATGAAAATAATGAAAAGACTAGAAGGGCTACTTAAATCGATAAAGTGTACAAGCTAGAGCCAAATCCACAAGCTTGTGCAAGCTCATGAACTTGACAAGATAAAGCGTACATGTGGCATTTTTGAGACTAGGACTAAAAATAAGATAGAAAATAAGCACTTAAAAAGTGAGAAAAGATAAACTAATATTTTTATAATTAAGTTTAGCAAATGAATTTTGATTTCCCAAAAGAGTTTAAGCTAAAACTTAATCTGAATCCTACACAAAATTATACATTTTATTCAAAACTATAATGAAAAATTGACTTTTACAAGAACATGTAGTTTGACTAAAATGAATTTAAAACTGAATCTATGGATTGAATATGATATAATAAGTGTATAAAGATGATATTAAGCTATGTTTACAAGTTTTAAGCTAATACTATGAATTTCACAATCTAAATTTATAACAAGAACTCTGCTTAAGTAAAATTAAAAGAGGATTTGACTTTTGCTAAGCTAGAATTTGAATATAATGTTTGAACCGAGCTATATTATGCTAAAGTGACATGAAACAAATACAAATAACAACAGATAGACACCTGGGATTCTTATTTATCAAGAAATCCAAACAAATCTTTAATTTTCACTTGTCACATGAACTTCAAAGTTTTCAATGAATTTGAGTCTAAACCGATTCCATACATTATATTATGACATTTTAAGACTATTTGAGCATAAAACTTCAAGAACACGGTCAAGAACCACGACTTGTCAAATTTGCATTTCTCTTGAGTAACTTTCCAACTTTAGGCACAAGTGAATTTAATGAACAAAAGCTTATATTAAGCTATAATAACATTAAACAATAACAAAGAAATAGGAAAACATGAAAATCAAAACATGAAAAGTAATAAAACAAGAAAAGGTAAAAATGGTAAAATGGAACTCACAAGTGATCAAGGCTAACACCGAGTACCAAGGTATAGAAACTACTCTAGCTTCTCGTCAATAAGCTAAAAACCAGAAAATCCATCCAGCTTAGCTTCCATTTCCCCAGAACTTCTTATTGGACCACAGTTGACTTCCATTGGCTGATTTTGATTTTTTAGTATTTTTCTGAATTTAAAGGCTATACTTGTTTAAATGAATCTAAAAGCTTAGTGAGCTTTTGTCAAGAGCTTATGCAAGCTATAGAATCCAATAAACAACTACTTAACATGAAGTTTAAGAATACGAAATTTAAAGGACATTAAGCAAAATATGAAACTTGAAAGTAACTTGCAATTAATCGGAAATAAAATTACATTACACTAGTTTAAGAAAGATAACAACATTAAAGTCAGAAATGACATTTAATTTAAAGAAAGCTTTTAAAATTATACTACGTGAACAATGATAAAACCAAAGTTACTCTTCTCTCTGTTTCCTCTTCTTTCTTTATAGCCATTTTGGACTTCCCACTTGATTCTGAGTTTTTCCCACCACCATTGGATCTCTGAAACAGATCCTAGCCTTAGATTTTGCTTTTGGCGCCAAAAGAGTCATTAGCAGGTTCTTTTCAATTAATGCATTTTGGTTTATGTAGAGGTGGAGGGGAGTAGTTATCCAGCTGTAGAAATGAGGTGGAGGGTTGAAAAAGGTGGAAAAAGCCGCTCGGTATTGGATTTGAGCTTGATAGAGGCGATGAGCGATGGAAGCAGTTTTTTTTGGCGCTTTGACTTATTTGACCAAGTATTATAACGGGTGAAAGTTGGGCTTGGGTTGGAAATGGGCCAGCTGGGTAAATGGATTGGATTTGGGATTATTAATAACCAAGGGTCCATTTGTTATAGTTTATAAACCACAAGGACCAATAATGTAATTCTGCCAAACTTCAAGGACTGAAATTGCCAATCTTCCAAACATCTTTAGAGGACCAAACCTGCCATAAAATAATTACACAAGGGCCAAAGTTGTATTTATTTTATTTTGAAAACTTTAAGGACCTTTTATGTAAATTTGGATATTTGAGGGACTGGAAATGTAAATTCCAAAAGTTTATCAAAATTGTTCCAAATTGTAAGTTCATGCATAGTACAAGGGTAATTTGTGAAATTTCCAAGTTTTGAATACCAGGGACTATTTTGCCAATTTTGTAACTCGAGGGTAAAATTGCCATTTTGTGTAAACTTTTATCCGTGGATGTTTTGTGAACATTTTGATTTCCCAAGGACTTAAGTTGACTTTTCATTCATTTAAAACATTTAGGGACTAGTTTTGCCAATTTGTGTAACTCGTGGACCGAAACGACAATTGTTGTGAAATTGATCATTTTCACTTGTTTTCAATCTTTTGTACCGAATCACATAAAACACATTTCAATGATATTTGTAACCTTTTGTGAGTCATTTGTGTGTTTTGGTTGTTTTGTGGGTTTATATAATACAAATATATGTGTATTTAGACACATATCAAATCCCCACACTAAACTATTGCTAGTCCCTAACAATCTTTTATTTAAAACTTAATGGATTTGAAAACTCTTTACCAAAAGCCATCACTTACGAGTAGCCAAGATGTTTTGGTTCAAGTAAGAACTTTGGTCCAAATGATAACCAGTGATTTTGAGCAAATCACCAAATTGTCAACGGTTTTGATTTGTCTTTACCAAAAGCCGTTTATACGGACTAGCTAACTCTTAGATAAATTATAAATATTATCTTTGGTGAGTTAATTACCAATTATGGTTTTCCACAGCCTTTACCACAAGCCATAAACTTGTGGGCTAGCCAACTCATTCGCTTATTAGGATATGGTGAGTTGAAAACCATACAATTTTGGGCAAATTGCAAGCCATAAACGGATTTGAGATATCTTTACCAAGAGCCGTTTGCTCCTGGATTAGCCAATCCTTATGTGTGTTAGACATGGTGGATTGATTACCATTTGTTGTGTTTAGTACATAGTACTTCCACTAATTTTTTTTTTTTTTTTTAAATTTGGCCATTTTGGGGGAAAAAAGGGACTAAAAGGGTACATTTATGATCAAAATTCGCCAGAATTTCCCCCCCACACTTAGAAATGAATATTGTCCTCAATATTCAAAGCTAAGTGGGGTAACACAACAATTATTCTCTTTTTTAATATTTACAATTTTCAAAATTTTTATATATATACAACAGGTGGGGTATTACCCCCACACTTAGGTGGTAGAAAGGGGAAAAAGACAGAAATATGGGTGAAAACCCATATTGTATGGCTTGTTTTTTGATTACCAAGTCACTAGCTTGACTCGACCCGAATTAGTTGGTTCATGGGAAGGCGAGTGGGATTGCCACCAAAGATTTGGTGAGAAATTGGAGTGGGATTGCCACTCACGAATTATGAATAATCATCACTAAGATGAGTCTAAGAATCTTAGAAAGAAACTCGAGAAAAGCGAGAAGAATCTTTTGATTTTTGACTTATAAAAGAAAGGAAAATATTTTTGTATTTTTATCTTTATATATATATGCACAAAAGAAAGAAAATTCCTTACAACCGCCTCGAAAGGGAATCTGGTCCGACAGAGCTCAAGAATCGAAATGACCAACAACCAAATGTTGTAACTGAGGGACTCATCAAACTGGGCAAGTTGTGTGCAAAGGAAAAATGTTTTTGTATTTTATATTGTTTATTGAAAAGAAATATGATACATTATATGTAATCATTACCTCCCAGGCTTGTGTCAGGTTTACCACGCTAGTTAATCACTTGTGAATGATTAACTGTAATAAATATATCCTGACAGCCCGGTAATTGAATGATAAGGTTTAATATAAAAACAAGGATAGGTATTTCAACAAAATACAAAATACAAGTCATAATACGTAGCACAGCCTCCCCGGCAGCGGCGCCAAAATTTGATTCCTCCCGAACTACCTTCTTTATTTCTCCGTCACACTTATCAACCGCTTGTGAACGGTCAACCGTAACGAGATGATAGAAGGCGACGGCCGGGAGAGAATGTTAGTTTACCAAGGATTAAAAATATCCTTGGATCGTTTATGTCCCGGTGAGGCGTGATATTCGAATATAATGACTTGTGATTGTTGAAAATAATATTAGTATAGGAAAACAGAATCGATTGACTAACACCGAATGTGAATAGTAATAGCTCACACATTCGTCAATAAAAACGTACAATCAGAAACCTAAAAATATTAAAGTATTTACAAACATACGTTTAAGTTTAAATAAACGTAAACGTAATGAATAAAACAAAACTATTATAACTATAGTAGGGATTTGCATGTCTTAGCGACTTAAATGCAAATTAAGAAAATTAAAAAGTTAAAATATATTAAATAAACGCTATCACTATTTTTAAAGTGATGAACGTTTAAAACCTAAAACGTACGTTTAAATAAAATTACGTAAACGTACAAATAAAAACGTGAAACTTACACAATATAAATCCTAAAAATATGAAAAATACATTTTTACAATCCTAATGATAAAAGAAAATATTAAGAAAAAGAAAATTATTTTTACAACTATTATTCTAATTATTATTAATTAAAAACTATTTATTAAGTATTTAAAATGCACTAAAATATAAGAAAATACAAAATTAACCTAGAAAAATGAAATTATAACTTAGAAAAATCTAAAATATGATAAAACTTATTTTAAAACTGAAAACATATTTTTTATGTTTTTTATTTATTTATTATTAATTATT
The DNA here is from genome assembly GCA_022545495.1 of Chrysanthemum lavandulifolium. Taxonomy (NCBI): domain Eukaryota; kingdom Viridiplantae; phylum Streptophyta; class Magnoliopsida; order Asterales; family Asteraceae; genus Chrysanthemum; species Chrysanthemum lavandulifolium. The sequence goes on from CM040243.1 coordinate 24,844,007, forward strand.
TACTATTATTAATTACTAAAAACTATTATTAATTTATTAAAAATAATAAATGATTAAAGAAAAATCTGAAACTTTTTACAAAATTCTAAAATAAATACAAGAAGCTAGGAAAAATATAAAAACTATATGTTATTAACATAAATAAGCTAATAAGCAAATAAGCTTTTAAATAAAAGCTTTTACTTAGCTTAAAAATGGATCTTTTTGGCTTTTCTGATTTCTGGATCATACATATATTAATATTAGACATATTTACAGAACATGAAACTATACAAGCCAAGGGATAAGCAGTTGCAAGGCTAAGAGCTTATGGCTGTGAGATTTTGGCTCACAGCTTGCTCTAGGCTTGGAACTAGCTTATTCTAAGCTGCAAAATAAGAAAAGAAAGGTCAAGTATTATGCACTATGAACAAAGGAAAAGGAAAAAGAAACTTTGCAATCAAGGACCAAGCTGAGTCAATGGCAAGGAGCTTATGCATTGAGCTAAAAGCTCACGCCTATGCACATAAGTTCTCGAGGCCATGAAAAAGGTTGGACACAGGATTGTAAAGAAAAGGAAACATGAAAAATAGTCAAATGGCAAACATAAACAAGATATGTGCAATGAAATTTGCACACTTGACTGATTTGTGAACTCATGGTTTAGACAATCAAGCTACAAGCTTGACTTGGATGGAATTGAGGCCTCTAAAGCCTGTAATGAGTTCCACACTGAAAAAGAAAGAAAAGATAAGTTTGTACAATGTTTAAAAGCAAATATGAACAAGCGTGTTAACTGAGTTTGACCAATAAGCTCATAAAAGCTTATAAGCTTTACTCAGATAAACAGCTAAGCCAAACACCCTGCAGGTCTTAAATAAGGACTAAGTAAGCTCATCAAATGAGTTTAAAAGACCAATTAAGCTTTAAAATCGAGAAGGTGGTCTGGGTGGCTTCTCAAAAAGCCCAAGCTCACCTAGTGGGGTCCACTAGTGAGTTTGTAGGAAGCTTATGAAAAGTCACCCATTTGAGTTGGTATGCTAGTGAACTAGCATATTCTGACAAATGGGACAATCAAGAAGCCATATGCAGCCCTAGTTAATGGGTTGCAATGGGGAATTTAAGAGTTAGGACTTAAAATCTAGTGAATAAGCTCCAACTGGAACTAAGTATCACAAGCTAGGTCACTGAAATAAGCTTCTTGATAGCTTATGAAATAGCTAGGAGTGTACTGAGTATGCTGAATACTCAGTATATTGGACAAGTAAAAATCTACTTGCAGCCTATTAAATTGAGCTGCAAGTGTGATTTGAAGTACAGGCACATAAAGTAGGGAAGTTTAGCTTCAAAAGAAACTAAACCACACAAGCTTTATGGCTTCTAATGAGCTTTAAAAGGCTTCTAGGAAATGGTGTAAAATAACTGTGTTCACGCTTATTTGTTGTGAGCGAGCAAGCAGAAGCCTTCACAAGACTTGTCAAATAAGCTAGAACAGCTCAACAAGCTTTAGAACATTGAGACTAGTTGCTTGGCTTTGTGAAAAGCCAAATAACACAAACTCAAGGCTAAAGAGGAACTTATAACAAGCTTGGGAAAACAACTCCACTTCCAATCGTTTGCTTGATGGAAGGAGTTTAGTGGGACAAAATAAAGGGTTTGATTAAGCTACCTAATAAAGCTAAAAATGTAAAAACAAGCATGAAAATAATGAAAAGACTAGAAGGGCTACTTAAATCAAGAAGTGTACAAGCTAGAGCCAAATCCACAAGCTTGTGCAAGCTCATGAACTTGATGAAGATAAAGCGTGCATGTGGCATTTTTGAGACTAGGACTAAAAATAAGATAGAAAATAAGCACTTAAAAAGTCGAGAAAAGATAAACTAATATTTTTATAATTAAGTTTAGCAATTGAATTTTGATTTCCCAAAAGAGTTTAAGCTAAAACTTAATCTGAATCCTACATTAAAATTATACATTTTATTCAAAACGACTATAATGAAAAATTGACTTTTACAAGAACATGTAGTTTGACTAAAATGAATTTAAAACTGAATCTATGGATTGAATATGATATAATAAGTCGTATAAAGATGATATTAAGCTATGTTTACAAGTTTTAAGCTAATACTATGAATTTCACAATCTAAATTTATAACAATGGCGCTTAAGTAAAATTAAAAGAGGATTTGACTTTTGCTAAGCTAGGACCGAATATAATGTTTGAACCGAGCTATATTATGCTAAAGTGACATGAAACAAATACAAATAACAACAGATAGACACTGGGATTCTTATTTATCAGCAAATCCAAACAAATCTTTAATTTTCACTTGTCACATGAACTTCAAAGTTTTCAATGAATTTGAGTCTAAACCAGATTCCATACATTATATTATGACATTTTAAGACTATTTGAGCATAAAACTTCAAGAACACAGTCAAGAACCACAGACTTGTCAAATTTGCATTTCTACTGAGTAACTTTCCAACTTTAGGCACAAGTGAATTTAATGAACAAAAAGCTTATATTAAGCTATAATAACATTAAACAATAACAAAGAAATAGGAAAACATGAAAATCAAAACATGAAAAGTAATAAAACAAGAAAAGGTAAAAATGGTAAAATGGAACTCATGGTGATCAAGGCTAACACTGAGTACCAAGGTATAGAAACTACTCCTAGCTTACTGTCAATAAGCTAAAAACCAGAAAATCCATCCAGCTTAGCTTCCATTTCCCCAGAACTTCTTATTGGACCACAGTTGACTTCCATTGACTGATTTTGATTTTTTAGTATTTTTCTGAATTTAAAGGCTATACTTGTTTAAATGAATCTAAAAGCTTAGTGAGCTTTTGTCAAGAGCTTATGCAAGCTATAGAATCCAATAAACAACTACTTAACATGAAGTTTAAGAATACGAAATTTAAAGGACATTAAGCAAAATATGAAACTTGAAAGTAACTTGCAATTAACTGGAAATAAAATTACATTACACTAGTTTAAGAAAGATAACAACATTAAAGCTGTAAATGACATTTAATTTAAAGAAAGCTTTTAAAATTATACTACGTGAACAATGGTAAAACCAAAGTTACTCTTCTCTCTGTTTCCTCTTCTTTCTTTATAGCCATTTTGGACTTCCCACTTGATTCTGAGTTTTTCCCACCACCATTGGATCTCTGAAACAGATCCTAGCCTTAGATTTTGCTTTTGGCGCCAAAAAGTCATTAGCAGGTTCTTTTCAATTAATGCATTTTGGTTTATGTAGAGGTGGAGGGGAGTAGTTATCCAGCTGTAGAAATGAGGTGGAGGGTTGAAAAAGGTGGAAAAATTGCTCTGGTATTGGATTTACAGGCTTGATAGAGACGATGAACAGTGGAAGCAGTTTTTTTTTTGGCGCCTTTGACTTATTTGACCAAGTATTATAACGGGTGAAAGTTGGGCTTGGGTTGGAAATGGGCCAGCTGGGTAAATGGATTGGATTTGGGATTATTAATAACCAAGGGTCCATTTGTTATAGTTTATAAACCACAAGGACCAATAATGTAATTCTGCCAAACTTCAAGGACTGAAATTGCCAATCTTCCAAACATCTTTAGAGGACCAAACCTGCCATAAAATAATTACACAAGGGCCAAAGTTGTATTTATTTTATTTTGAAAACTTTAAGGACCTTTATGTAAATTTGGATATTTGAGGACTGAAATGTAAATTCAAAAGTTTATCAAAATTGTTCCAAATTGTAAGTTCATGCATAGTACAAGGGTAATTTGTGAAATTTCCAAGTTTTGAATACCAGGGACTATTTTTGCCAATTTTGTAACTCGAGGGGTAAAATTGCCATTTTGTGTAAACTTTATCCGAGGATGTTTTGTGAACATTTTGATTTCCCAAGGACTTAATTTGACTTTTCATTCATTTAAAACATTTAGGGACTAGTTTTGCCAATTTGTGTAACTCGACCGAAAAACGACAATTGTTGTGAAATTGATCATTTTCACTTGTTTTCAATCTTTGTACCGAATCACATAAAACACATTTCAATGATATTTGTAACCTTTTGTGAGTCATTTGTGTGTTTTTGGTTGTTTTTGTGGGTTTATATAATACAAATATATGTGTATTTAGACACATATCATGCCACCTGGAAGACAATCAGCTGTCCCGTTCCTAGCAAAAACACTCTAAGGAAGGTGAACATTATGAATTGAAGGCTTAAAAATATCACTTTAAAGGTCAGTTTCTTGATTGAGTCCATTAATTATTCCTCATATACATCTATTTACATGTTGCTTAAAACATCGAAAATGTAAGTCACATAATAGATATAAGTTTGCAGAATTGAATTAGTATATTTAGAGTTGGAAATGTAAGTCATGAGGAGTTATACTTGAATCGTGCTATTATTGATATTTAGTACCAGGATCGCTCCATGTGTTCAATATATCACAACTAATTATTTGGTTATAAGTTTATAATGCTCAAGAATTCATAATCACTTATGTTGTTTCAGTTGCTTATATTTTTGTTTGAACTTGGATTTTAGATTTCGTTCTTCGTGAAGCTACAGAAAAAATGGCTAAAGTATCTTAGAGAGGAGTTGCCAGCAGTTGCCTTCAAGTGTAGCACACAAAAGGATAAATATAATCTGGGTTGAAAATACGTAAAGGCAGCAAATAAGACCACCAATATTTTAAAAACAAGTGATTGCCTTTGAGCAGAAACTCTTTTCAAGTTCCTGAAAAATTACTTAAGAAGTCATGAGGTGTGAATTGCTTTGAACGACTCAATCCCTGTTATTTATATTTCTAACGGGCAAAACAAAGAAAGTGATATAAACAAAACGTGTAATGAAGTTGCCAATGGTACACTTTTAAATTTTAATGTCCCCAACATTCTAAATCATTTTATTATGTATTTGTTGTTGTATGTGCTTTTACAAAGTCTACTTATTTCAATAATGTATAAAATAATCACGGGGAATTCAGTTATTAAGAATATGTGTTGGCATTGGCTGTGATATTGTATTTGGTGGCAAATGGATATGAGGGGCGATTGATGACATTATATAACATATTTTCTAAATCTTTGTATGTCTCTTTAAATTTCAAAACTTTCTTTCATCATTTTCTACATATTATTTTGTTTTTGGTTAGCCGAGTTCAGGGCAAGTCTATACATAGTGCAAGGACATCAGAAAGTGTAGTTGTACAAGTGTGAATGAAAAATAGTTAGATGGGTTAAATGCTTGTTTAGGAGTATGTATACGACTAAGTGATCCACACTAATAACAAAATTTAAAAATATGAATTACAGGACAAGACATCTAATGATGAGAAGCTACATTGCCATATCCCAGCGCCACAAGAATATATGACACCCTTTATGTGGCCCAAGAGTCGTGACTAATGTGCCGTTTCCTCATGTTAATGAATATCTTTACTCATTTTTTAAAGTGATCGGTATGTTTGTTGTGTTGAAACTTCACTAAAAATAATACGTTAATTATAAATAATACTTTATCCGCCTCAAAATAAATGTTTAGTTTGACTTTTTAATCGTTCTTTGCTAATTTGATCTTAAATATTTTTTGTATATTATATAATACTTGATAAAATTTATACTAATGAAAGTATATTTAAAGCCTAATCTATTCATATATTTTGCATCAAGTATTATATAACAAAAATTGTTAAGGTCAAAGTTGAACCGCTTTATCCCAGGGACGAAGGTAGTAGTTTTTCATATATTGTTTTGTTGGTGGTTATGGACTTACATAAGCTCAAGTTTCATGAGCTCATCCCAGAAAAAAAAGGGTGATTGTATCGGCCATTTTAAATATCAATAATCTAATACATGAAATAAGCTAATCCACCCCATCCCCCCAAAAAAATATAAAGAATATTTTTATAGCATTAGCACTTGGGTACGAACATATGTTAACACTTATCCAGGGTATGTATCATTGGTGTAATCACATTATTTTTAATATTACAAGGTTTGTTAGCAACTCAATTGATCATTGAAATCACACATCATTTTATGTTCGAGTCAATCTATTTTAGATTGGCAACGCGATTGTTGTAAATCGATTGTGACTCAAACATATTTTAAATTTAACAAATTTACGTTATTACTTTTATTATCATCTAATTTATCTATTTCTTTAAAAACTAACCCGGTGTCAACGGGTCTCTAAGCTAGTTATAGAAATATAATGTCTCTTGCTAAATTAATACATACACATGCTAGCTTAAAAGTTAAGTCAATACTTGTAACATTAGTAGTCATTAAATACAAAATTTATCCCTCCAATATTTTTAAAGCCCACTTTTATGACTTTAAAAGTCATGTATTGTAACAGCCCCATTCTTGCAGCCCACTTTACAGCCTATTAAATGTATTGATTAGTACAAAACGGGTATAAAAACCCACAAATAAACACACACAAAAGACCAATCATATCTCACACTCTCTCTCAAAAACGTAAATTACCGCTCTTGTGCTAAATATCAACCGGCGCCACCAACTAAATCTGCCACCACCGCTAACGGCATGTGTCGACATCACCACCCTTTGACATGGTCTAGGTGGCCTTCGCTCGCCAAAACTTTTAGTATAATCGAAAAACATTGCACGCAAAAAAATTTAATTTCGAGTACCGTCGCAACGCCAGCGGCACCTCTTAAGATACCTAAATAAAACATGTCTAATCAGACCCCAAGTTCGATATACACCATACTAGAAGCAAATCCCCTTCAGCAAAAATACACATTCATGAAAATAACAATTGGAACGAAAACTCAAATCATTGAAGAAAACAATAATTTACCACCACGCCGACACACATCCCACTAGAAGATAGAGAACATCGTGATATTTTACATTCGTTTGGGGGTTTGCAATATCAAACGTTGCAAGGCATAATTTGTCTTCAAGTGATAATCATAAGAGCATGAGATGGACATCATAAAATGACGTGGCTAATTCTGCTGATGTGTACTTATAAATAGTGACATGGTAGCCCAGTCATAACGGGTCACCGGAGTTCAACGAGTAACTAAGAGCAGAATGTATGCAACATACCAATAACACGTTATTGGTATGCCACATCACGCTACATCATACACCTCTCAATAACACACGAAATACCCCACTAAAAAAAACTACAAATAACGTGAGCCATTCAAGTAGCTTGGTTTCATTTGGCATGCATTTGGTAAAAGAGATGGTATGCAAATGGCATGTTATTGGTTTTGATTTGGTAGAATGGCACTTGCCCCATAAGCCAATACAGTATGCTCTAACCTTTTAAGTTATCCAAGCACTCTTCTAATAAGTTTAGTGAAGAATAAATAACTAATAAATAGTGCAATTGTCGACTTGAATAAACAAGAAAAGAGTACAATAATTGAAACAGACACTTTGTGAAAAGAAATTGATTGTCGGACTCTTAATTTTTAATTGCACACTCAAATCTACAAATTGATAAAGTAATATATAATAAATGTACAACGATTGAATGCATAAATTAAAGTGTGTAAATAATAAATGAGATTGTGCAAAGAAATGAACCGACGACTTGCCTCCTCACACTTGATCTATTTATAAACAACGAGAGTGTCCAAGTCAGTTATGCTGGCTTTGCATGCTAACTGCTCATACTGACACAAAACTAGCTAAGCTAAGCTAGTAATTATTTGATTACAACACATTTTATAAAATTGCTTATAAGAGTCCAACGAAATGATCAATCAAACATAATATTTCCGTTAAAACAATCATATATATCACCACCGTTGACAGCAGCAGTGGGCATAGCAGTGAGCTGTGAGCAGTAGTCACAACTCACCGCTCACAACTTCTTAAAAAAGCATTGGAGAAAATGAGCATTCTTAAAAAATAGCAAAACTCACCGCTTCTTTACGGAACGACTACTAAAATTAAAATGCTCATTGCTCACCGCTCCAAAAAGCTCCGCATCACTCCGTGTCAAACATACCCTAAGAACACGATACTCCATATTAGTTGGCTCGCTTAACACGAACCATGGCAAATTGTATCTTGTACCTGTAGATTCATGGTAAAAGTGAAACCAGTGTCATGGTTGAAGACATTAACATGAAATTATCTTAAAATGATTATAACATACCCCTATGGTCGTAGCAGACTGACATGTCTTGATTCTTAAGTCTGATTTTCTTGTCTTCGATTATTTTTTGTGCATTGAGCAAGGTGCCCTCAGTCGCTGCTCTAAGAGCTTTCCAAATCTCTAACAAACCACCAGTCCACCAAATAATATATCAAATTAGTTTACGTCATGAAATTGGCACAAATGACTTAGTAAACAGGAAGTAATTTTCTATTTTGGATACAAAATTGGTGACAAAAAGTGAGTACCTCGTCTTCCACCAGCTCGTACAGCATTATGCCAAAACTCCTTACGCATCTGTTGAAGCTCCCTCAACGATAAGGGGCTATCATAAGCCCATGGCTTAGGTTTTCTAACCATGTTATCTTCTTTGCAAGTACAAGTGCGAGCATCTATGTACAAATGTGTTCAATTAATTAGCTCAAAGAAACGTGCGACTAAAATGCAGTATCATCAAATAATACAAACAAAAACATGCATGTCAAAAAAAGCTATTAATAGTTACTTACCGTCGTCATTTAGATCTGATGATATAGCACCACCCATAATTATAAATGATTGATTGTTGATCAGTGTTATAATAAATTAAAATAAAGTGTCATTTACCCTATTTTGTAGCACACACTTTATCACAATCATTTAGAATAGGACAAATAAGGACTCTTTCATAATTAATGCACGTACAGATGGCTAATTGTATATTTACTTGCGGGTATCGCGCGATGCGACGACGGATACTCTCTAACTAAATTTTCTAACGAACAAATATTATTCGATTATATATTTTTCATAACAATAAATTCTGAATACAATAACTCTAAGGGTGTGTTTGGTGAAACTAGTAGTAGCTAGTTAAAGATAGCAATTAGCGAGAATTTAATTTATAAAAGTGTTTGATAGAATAGCTGTAGCCATAATTTTATTGTGTAAAATAGCATAATGCTAAATGCTAAATGCTAAATGCTTATTCAAAGAGCATATAGCGTTTAGCCTTTTTTTGCTTATAAATGGTAACTGCTAATCATTCCAAACAAGCTTTTTTCAAAAACGCTAAATGCTAAATGCTAATTGCTCCATTTATGCTCGCTACCAAACATACCCTAAACAATAGTATTGCAACTCAACAATAGCCATAACTTTCTATATCTATACATATATATGAGACTAAACATGACACGTCACTAATGCTTACATGGCATTATAATGATGACATGGAAATGCTTACATGGCACAACATTCGGCTACATATTTAAAAAAAATTGTCACCTACAAGATTCGAACTCGGGTTTATACCTCAGCCATACATAAGCCTCAACCAGTGGAGCAATCCACACATTATGACATAAACTCTTCTTTCCAAAGAGGTATTCTTTCTACTATCCACATACTAACATATCATACTAACCTCCCCCTTTTCACTCGGATTTCCAAAATCATATCCATCCGAATTTCATAACGCCTCTTCTAATTCAAAAAACATATTCACCAAATCAATACCATGTTTAGATCTAATTTCTGGGGTTTGATTATTTTATTTTCAAAAGATAATATTATCTCCGAATCATGGTCCACTATTTCACTCGGCATTATCTCCAAAGCATCTATCATTATTATTGATTTCATCAATGTATATGTTGTTCTTTTGCCTGATTTTTATATTTCTTCTTTAATGTTAAATCCATGAAAGTTCATCCACCTAGGCAGTTTATTTTTGTTCATATCTCATTGAATTTTGGATTGCTTACTGAGAGTGTTTATATGGTTATATAATTGCAGAGTGCTTATGTGTTGTATCAGTAGTTGCCAAGTGATGATCATAATTGTCATTTGGTTCTTGATGAGGGACCAATAACTCGACATATGGATAACTCGACATATAAAGTTGTATCTTGATCGTTGGAAAAGTGTTAAAAACGAAGACAACTTAAAATCTGTGATCCAATGCTTTTAGAATGACTACTATTTCAGTTTTTATTTGATCTTATTTGATTCTAAAACATACCATATAAATCAAAAAATCCATATATCAAGTTAGGGAGTGTTTGGGATTGCTTATTTGTACCATATACTGCTTATTACTTAATGATGAAGCATATCATCAGTTTTGATAGTGTTTGGGATTGTTTATCCAAACCACTTATCTAATTATTTGTGAGTAAAATAAGTTAGTCTACGCTTCATCATGGCAATTTTTAGTTGAATTAGGCAATATATTGAATGTTTCTCATGAATATTGTAGGCGTTTTTCAGAGATGGTGAAGGGACCAGAGTGAGGCAACAAAAACTATAGTCAAGGGTTTGAAAAGATCGGGATAATTTGAGTTGATGTAAGAAAATAAAGTTGACATGTTGTAAACACTACATAAGTTAGATAGATTGTTTTATATTGTGCGTTTATGTTTTACACCTTTTGCTATGGGTTTATATGGTGAATGCAAGTAGGCAATGAATGATTTGTTTTTGTTGAGTAGAAATGGTGGTTGGTTAATGCATGATGAGGCAGCACACATTATATTGGCATGATTGATCAGAAAACGTATGGGCATAAATTAAATAAGCAACATTTTAATGTAACACCAAGAAAATAGACCCCTTTGGTTATTCGGCAGTGCAGGCTTACCTATTGGGGGCTGAGGTCAGTTATTCTTTTCTCGTAGCCTTTTTTATAATATGTTGGATTTCAAGATTGCGAGGAATTCAATTTTGTAAATCGATACGATTGATAAAATAATATTGTGATTATTTAGGTTGGATCTGATTCTCTTTTCTTAGGCTGAATTGATTTCCAAGACAGAGCTAAGCGAAAAGGTGATAAACATCTCGAAGTTAATTGCGGCCTTTCAAGAGTCTTGGTTCTTTTTCACAAGTGAGTTTGACACTGGCTGTGTTTTTCATCTGTTATGGCAGAAAAAAGTCCAATATAATTCTTATTATCATTAGTTCTCTATTTCATAGTAGAGACTTGACCGTTCAATCTTTACAGATTTTTTTAGGTGCTTTTCCTGAAAATTATGAACGTCCAAGTGGTTTTTGCTTTGAATCCAACGATGATTCCAATATCATACATGTCAAGAAATGTAAAGGTAAATGAGTTTTTTATTGATCAAATATCTTAATGTTCTCTAGAGTGTGAATATTGTGGTTAAAGTCTTAAGGAAGTTGATGTTCATGCGCGAGGTGAAACAAAAATCAGAGGAAAAACAAGGTTTATGAAATAAATAGAACCACGAATATTATATCTTACACGAAGTAGGCGATACTAATTATAGTGTAATCCATTTGGTGAAGGATCGAACGATATTCCCAATGAGTATTAGTAGCCTTTTATTAAGGCTTGACGCCTTGATCCGTTGCTATTTTTCGCTAATCATGATACACCACATCCTTTTCTTGACAACAGGTACGATTGATTGTCAAGAAATAATGTACTAATATTTATAATCGGTTTACACAATTCTTGGTGATATAAGAATCTAAGTTACTTTTATTGCTTACATTTTAAAGGCTTTCACAAACAAGAGGCTGAAAATGTTGCATATTGTGTCTATTGGTGATGTGCATAAGCAACAACATGAAGTGGAGCACCATAGTTTTCAAAGATCACAGTTGCAGTGTCATCTTCTTCATGTGAAGCTGCTAATAGTTTTATAACTGTGACGAGAATAGTAGTAATATCTAACCTCGACAGGCTTAAAGTGAGAAGAAGAGATTCCTTTGTGCCAAGTTGTTGGAGTCTCATGTTACCATAACCAAATCTCTTGCTAGGATTATCCATGATCAGGTGACATTTCAATATTTCATTGCATTTCTAATTTTTTACTTATTAATTTTGTTGAAAGTGTGTCTTGAAGTTAAACATGATTGACAAATCCTCTCAAATATAATGAGACAAACCACTTAATACAATCCCGGGTAACTCTCTTGACTACTTACAAATATTAGCACAACAAATCAAAATTTTGCAGCACCTCAAGAAAAAGAGGTCCAATCAGATGCACCAGCAGCTCCAGAACAAGAGATCCAGTTAGAAACATTACTTACAGCAGCTCCAAAACAAGAGATCCAATCACACGCAACAGGAGAAGCATACTTAAAATGTTATTGAAGTCGGAGTTTACGTAAAGGTATGTGTTTTGAATTTTGATTAACAACATTTTGCTCACTAAACAATGATGGCCCTCTGTGTTTTTTGGCGTGTTAAGTGTTGAAATAAGGCTTATACAGTCATGTGTAGAAATTAGAATTAGTATAAGTTTGGTTGGATCATATATGATTGCGTTAGATATTTGTCCTATTGTGTCCAGACTCTAATCTGTTTTTTTATTTGGTATATTGTAACAGGAGTAAGCATAAAAGATCAATACAACTAGCAAAGGGTGGTACAAGGCTATGATTTCAGATAGTTTATTATCCTAATTTCGAACATTTGTTACGAACTAGCTGAATCACTTGGTTCCTTTGTAAGTTCAGGAGTACATGTGGGAAATTTTGGGTTTTGAGCTATATTGAATACTTGGAAACAAAAAATTGTCTGTTATTTATTCTCTAACTTCAAGATATGAGATGATACTCTGTATATATGTATCATAACTTATGGGTTTTGACTATTAATTGAATTGTAGTATGTGTAGTGAGTATATATAACTTGTCAAGTGTAAACCATTTTTGAAGCATTTCTTTTGTTTGTTGGACTTAGAGGTCGCAATTTCGATCCACAATGTCATGATTTTGAATTTGAGAGCGGAATCCTTCATAGAAGGTTATTGTCGCAATCTTTTTGATAAAAATTTATACAACTAAAGTTTAGTAAAAGATGTTTTATATAACCCTTCACCTTCGAGTTTTATATACATTTGGTTACATAATATACATCCCGGCAATATTGCCTCAATTTTTAAGCTTTTCAGTGCTACTTCACGATTGCTTTACATACATTCAGAATTCAACATATATTATCATGAAGCTAGCCCGCCCATTCGGGCGGGCTATGAAGCTAGTTATACTTATATACAAATAAGTGATTAAATTACAATAGCCATATGATAAGGTTTTAAAATGTACCTTTTTGAGAGGTCGTTTAAGCCCTTATTTGATCACTTTTGTATCCGTTATTACTTAATATCGCTCATTTTCACTTTTAGGTCTCTTGAAGGCAAATTGTCAGAATGGCACTTATTTGTACGAAAAGGCGGATATACTGAAGAAAATGGCCAAAGTCAAGAATCAAGACACTCAAGTCGCTAAAATACAAGGTGACGGCCATCGCTTAACCGCGACGCCGTCGGAGTATTTTGTGACGACGAAGCCAAATTTCTTATTTTCAAGTGACGGTGTCGCTTTAAAAGAGTAGGTCGTCGCAACTCGGACGGCCTAGATTTGATCCGACGGCGTCGGTCAAGAGGGCGGCATCACAAGCATAAGGTGACGCCGTCTCAAGACTAACGTGGCCAAGACGAAACCCTAATGACGGCGACCGATGGCGTCACAAATCATAAGGTGACGCCGTCGCGATTGTAATATTATATATAGAATCCGAATTTTTCGCTTTTAGTGTGTTGTCTTTTGGAGTAAAACCTAAACCGAACCAAGACTGTCTTGTACAAGATTTTAGGTTCCAAACCCTATATTACATCAAGATAAGTGTTTTACTTCATTAATTCAATTATGTCTTTGATTATTTGTGTGTATGCTTGCATGTTCTCCATGTCCCAGCTAATTTACTTGTGTGTTTGCTTAGGAATATGAAACTTAATTATTAAATATTGATTGGTTGTCTCTTATCTTAATTGATTAATGATCTAGTAATGCGATAAGTCATTCGTTGTGTAATTAATGCTTGATTAATCTTTGTGAACCTTAGGCGATATCACTTAGAGCGGTTGTAGGCTAAACCATCCAAAGAGTGCCTTAGAGTTAGAGTTTATAATCCTAGAGGGTTTGTAGACGAGACCCTTTGGTAAGTTCAAAGAGTTAGGGATAAACGACACCCTACGACTTTAGACACACAACTCGATTAAGAATAAGGACGTGACAATTCAACCATCAATAGGAGATAATTAAGGAGTAATAAAACCTAAGTGAACACATCTTTAAACTATCATACGAGCACACAATAATTAGACATAGACTACATACACCTTAGATTAGATAATTAGATAAGTAGAGTAATCGGTGAAGTACCAACCCCAAATCCAAACCCCGAGATTCGTACATTTCTATTTCCTAAAAAACATAAAAAGATAAAATAATCTTCCTCAACCCCAACCTTAGCGTAGTAACTTCTCACTAGCATTCCTATTCCCTAGAGAACGATATCAATACCGTGGCTTACCCTAATACTACACTACAACGATTAGGTTCATTGCCTAGGGTGTTATAAAACTTGATCGAAGAAAAGGAAGTTCCTTTGACCACGAACGACGCGCGTAGCGTTATCAAGTTTTTAGGCGCGGCTGCCGGAATAGAATAGCTAGTTGGTAGTCCACCTCGCTTAGGTTCCTTGCTTGATTCCTATCAAGTAATTGTTTTTCTCATTTTAGCTTCCTTGTAGTCTATCCCCTTCTTTGTATTTGTGTTCAGAAACCCTTTTCATTTGTCACTATGGCAAGTGAAGTTGCATTTGAATCTTTAAAAAATGAGGAACAATTGAATTTCGCAAGTCGGGTTGGTTTTGTTGTTCTAATGAATTTGTAAGTGATCTTAGAGATATCCAAAAGGACACGGTGTAAGGTTGGATGGATTTGATATATTTTGTTTTGTGTGGCTTCTATTCAACAATCGTTGTCGGGATCAACTCCTTTTAGTGAGACCATCCGAAAAATTTTGGAAAAGCCTCCCATGCATAAACTATCGCTTGAATGATCTTAGGCACCATGATAAAAAGACCTAGTTCTTAAGAACATGGAACTTAAACCCGAACAAGATTGTGAGATGGTTGATGTTAAAATACTTAGTTGCATGTGTGGATAGATTTCAAAACATATGACACACGTGAGGAATCCTTTAGGCAAATAAAACATAGTAGTCAAGTTTTTGAGAATAATTCTTATGAATCGGACCAAGAATTTGAAATGGCCAAGAAGGATTTGAGATGCTTAGGAGTGTATTTGGGTTAGATCATACTAAAACACATGATGAACATTTAGGAGATCTAGATATAATGGAGAATAAGGTGGAAACTCCAAGCCCACAAGCCCTACCATCACTTGAGGAACACACATCACCTATAACTTACCCTAAGAAGTAGAAGAGATTATAGGAACCCCGATTGATAGAGAACCTTTGGACCAAATGCCACTAGAGAATGTAGGTTTAGATGCTTGTTGTCATGACCTCTCTCTTAGTCCTAGGGAAGTTCCTAATTTTGATGAACCGGAGCCTCAACCAAAACCTTACCCAATTTTCCGTCTTTAGATGTGAATCTTGGAATTGAATTAGCCCCAATCCACCCATCAAAATAGATAGTCCGGTAGTTGCTTGATAAAGGTGGCGGACTCTAGGCCATGTAGAGTGGAAGCTAATATAGGAGTAACCCATGACCTTACACACTTATATCACCCATTCATGGTTGATAACAAGAAATATTATGGGTTTAAACCGGGTTTAATAGGTCAAGATAGATCCTTAACTAAGAATCTTTTAAAGTTGATAGAAGATGATCCATTTTTAAGAGAGAGATTCGATTCACCCACTACACCAATAGAATTAGGTAAGGTTATAATGAATGGAGCATACTCCTTTGAGCATATAAATCACCCACCACCCTCTCCTCACGTAGCAAATTTCCACCCTAAGGGTGTGTATCGCTACTATCACCCGCACTTAAGCTTAAGTGTAGGAAAACCTCCCTTTATCCGTTAAATAATGGTAGCGTCGGGCTCGTGACTCGAACAAAACAAGCGCTTTTTGAGAGGCAACCCATGTGTTTTCCGCTTTCATTTTATTTGTGTGTCATATATCTTTTATTGATTGTTTATTCTCATGTTTAAATTTGTAAAAATGCTTTATTTTGTTTTTAACCTCGTCTTAATCACATATAAAGGTATTTTACATAAAGGATAAGTGTAGGAGGATTACATACGTTTTCAAAAGAAACGTGAACATGAGAATTGCAATTAATTAAAAGATATATATGTGTGTTTGTTCGAGTCAAATGCTTGTATCGAGTCATAATGGATGTTTTGCGTAAATTTTCCGATTCTAAAGATGTAAATTTTCCGAATTTTTTCCCGAAAATCGCAGACCGCTTTTTGTCGGGATAACCCGACGACGTTAGATCGCAACTCGACGGCGCCAGGAAGGAGTAAAACAACAAATTATTATTTTTTCTCGTTTTACGAGCAACTTATAAATTTTTGGAATTTTCGGTCTTAATTTTCCAAAATTTCAGTAAACATCCATTCCACAAGCATTATATCCTAGTTTAATAGAGTCTTATATATATTATTATTTGCCGATTTTACGCTAAGGTTTCGCTTATTTTCTTCAAAAAGCGTGAATAAGTTAT
This sequence comes from Chrysanthemum lavandulifolium, assembly GCA_022545495.1. Lineage (NCBI taxonomy): Eukaryota > Viridiplantae > Streptophyta > Magnoliopsida > Asterales > Asteraceae > Chrysanthemum > Chrysanthemum lavandulifolium. The sequence continues at coordinate 24,860,646 of CM040243.1, forward strand.
TAAGAAAAAGATACAAAAGATTGGAAGGAGCTTTTCACGCATACATTCTTCGTGAAAAGGATTTAACCATCACTTTACACGGATCCTACCGAGCTAATCGGGGAGTATTAGTTTCTCGTTTTTCATTACCTTCTATTATCATAACTTTGATACTTTCAGGGAACATTGGGGACAATGTTCGGTTTAAGTGTAGGAGAAAAATAAACGGAACTTTGAAACTATGCTTATCCTTGATTATTTGCTTTAATCAATTGTATTTGTGTAATAAACCATGAAAAATGTCGGTTAGGGTAATTTTGGCACCAAATTTAAAATTTTTCATGACATATAGGAGTGGGCCATTAGTCTTAACAAAAGCGCCTCATGGATAGGAAGTTGCATGACTAGCACAAAAACCCTTTACCACCTAAATTCCACCCAAAATACGAGGATCACCCTTAGATTAGTAGGAATTAAAGCATTCATCTTTAATGCTTAGAGTGTGAACCGTAGTATAATAGATTCTAGAACTTGTTTTGTGATGCATCCCGAGATCGCTAGTAAGACTACACTTGTGTAGTTAGGAATAACTAAATGATAAGAGGCATTAGGTTAACCCTTTTTGATACCCGTAATATAATTACTTCTTCCACATCGGTTGAGTAATTCCCCACACCTTTGCGTTGTACTCATCTTTAGTACACGATACCCCTAGTTAACCCCTCGAGCCTATCCTTTTCGCGGTTCTCGTGATGTTTGGTTTTCCAAATATCAATGAAAGCATTGTTTACACCCCACCCCAAATATACACCCAAATCGCCTTAGCCTACCTTATATGCACTCACTTTTAGTGCATTATTGTTATCACCCTAAACCCTTAGTTCAATTATCTAGTTGCTTGCATGAGTTGCTAAGTCGAGTCATATCCTTTGTACACGCTTTGGGACGATTGGGACTCATGGGAAAAGTTAAAGTTTATGAATGACCGGAAGGAACGTTAAATTCCTTATTTGCGTAATAACGCACCCCAAGTGTTTTTAATCTTTCAATTCGGGTCAAATTAGTGTTAGAGTAATAAAACTCAAGTGTAGGAATGTGCCTATAAATCCCTATCATTTTGATGTTACCATAGAGGATGGTAGAGTAAAAGTGTATGAAAAAAAATCGAATAAAAATAGAAAAAGAGAAAAGAAAAAAATAGAGTGTTCAAAAAAAAAAACGGGCTACCATCCTACATCTATCCTTTAAATTTATGTTTGTTTGTTTCAGCTTATCTAGAGTTTAGAGTGTCGAGTCTTGGCTTAGCAACACCATTCTTCGTATGCTTGTAACATAGAGATTTTTAACTTGCCACCACTAAATAGCCTATCCCACCAAACCCTTTGTTTTCCTACCGTAAGCCTAACATTACAACCCTTTAAAGACCTCTTTGATAGTCTTACCTAGGTGTTTACGCCAAAGCGATGGAGGTTTGATCTATTCTCAAGCCTATGGTAATCTATGTACTAGGACCGGTTAATGAGTGTTTATCTTCCATTTCCAACTTGTTATATTTCATATACACCCGAGAGAGATGTGAGTATCCAAACACCCCATGTGAGGTGCTAGTATGTAATTTCCGTGCTTGTTATGACTTTTATGGGCTTATATGTGTTGTGGACTGTTTTAAACCAATGCTTCATGACCCCTAACTTATAAATTAATGGGCTAAAAGCACATTTGCTCGAGGACAAGCAAATACCAAGTGTAGAGATATTTGATAAGGTTTTAAATGTACCTTTTGAGAGGTCGTTTAAGCCCTTATTTGATCACTTTTGTATCCGTTATTACTTAATATCGTTCTTTTCACTTTTAGGTCTCTTGAAGGCAAATTGTCAGTAATGGCACTTATTTGGACGAAAAGCGCGAATATACGAAGAAAATGGCCAAAGTCAAGAATCAAGACACTCAAGTTGTTTGAAATACAAGGTGACGGCGTCATCGCTTAACTATGACGCCCGTCGAGCATTTTGTGACAGACGAAGCCAAATTTCTTATTTTCAAGTGACGGTGTCGGGCTTTAAAAGAGTAGGCCGTCGCAACTCGCACGGCCTAGATTTGATCCGCACGGCGCCGAAGTCAAGAGGACGCGCCACAAGCACAAGGTGACGCCGTCGCAAGACTAACGTGGCCAAGACGAAACCCTAATGACGGCGACCCGACGGCCACAAATCATAAGGTGACACCGTCGCGATTGTAATATTATATATAGAATCCGAATTTTTCGCTTTTAGTGTGTAGTCTTTTGGAGTAAAACCTAAACCGAACCAAGGTCGTCTTGTACAAGATTTTAGGGTTCCAAACCCTATCTTACATCAATATAAGTGTTTTACTTCATTAATTCAATTATGTCTTTGATTATTTGTGTGTATGCTTGCATGTTCTCCATGTCCCGCTAATTTACTTGTGTGTTTGCTAGGAATATGAAACTTAATTATTAAATATTGATTGGTTGTCTCTTATCTTAATTGATTAATGATCTAGTAATGCGATAGGTCATTCGTTGTGTAATTAATGCTTGATTAATCTTTGTGAACCTTAGGCTATAGCACTTAGAGCGGTTGTAGGTTAAACCATCCAAAGAGTGCCTTAGAGTTAGAGTTTCTAATCCCTAGAGGGTTTTGTAGACGAGACCCTTTGGTAAGTTCAAAGAGTTAGGGATAAACGCATACCCTACGACTTTAGACACACAACGCGATTAAGAATAAGGATGTGACAATTCAACCATCAATAGGAGATAATTAGGGTGTCATAAAACTTGCTCGAAGAAAAGGAAGTTCCTTTGACCCCGAACGACGCCTGTAGCGTTATCACCATAACACACCAAAATATTACATTCCTAAACATTGTATTATTAGTTTGGTACTCCATACATAACCAATTAACACACAATTAACCCCTCTATTAACAAAAATCCACGGAATACATACAATATATGCGTTATAAAATAATTAAACAATTTTCCAAATTTATAGACTTTTAGTTAAAAAGTTTTTCCAACTCCAAATCAATAGGGTAGTTTTGATATGTCATTCATAAAAACACACACAAAGTAAAAAAAAAAAAAAAAAAAAAAAAATCCTAAAACGCACCCACGACACGCCATCTTCACCGCCACCCTCAGTTCCAATGGGCACTATCGATCGACCAACACCGCACTCTATTATTATAACGCCTTCACGCCTAAACGCTTGTGTGAGGTTTGCCGCTTTAGTGACCGTCACCGACCACTAAAACTTCTTAATTTTTTTTTCCTTTTCTTTGATTTGGATCTATGGTCTTACTCTTGTTTGTGTTGATGTAAATTGTGAATACAGATTTGTTTCTTCTACTTTTTACGTTTTCTACTTTTTGTTTTATTTTTGGTTGACGGTCGGAATATGATGTTAGCAGTGGCGGTTAAAACTTACGGTTTTGTGGCGTCAGTGGCCACCTTAAGTGGTCTAAGAAACAAACATGTAAATGTGCGATTGTTTGACGACTTTGTTTCATGTTCATAACATATATCAATCATAATGTTTTTTTTTTTTTTTTTTTTTTTTAAGAATCTCAAATCTTTGAGGCATGAAAACATTATAGTATGTGTTTACGTGAGAAATTTTATATAGTATTTAAGTAGCCAAAAAGATATAAACAGAGAAATAGGGTAGAAGTCTTTGTGGTATCGTATTTAACGTGTTCTTTACTAGGATGTTAATGTTTACTTCAAAAGGAATTACATTAAAAATTGAGGATTGAAGAAATGGTGGTTTATAATTTTTTTATTTGACTGAAGATTTTATTGAAAGGAATTGGTTAACAATACTTGTATATTGTGTATTATAAATTGTATTTCTTGGGCTGCTAGATGAGCATACTTCAACAAAAGCAAAATTCATGTGTGGAAGCCTAACTATATTGTACTTTGTGGTTAAAAAGTTATATTTTTGGATGAATGAGTATTTTTAATAGTGTATTAATTGTATTATATGAGTAGTGTGTTTTAAGTTTTATGTGTGTTTAGATATTTGTAAATAATGCTTATAAGATACTATTTGCTTAAAGTTCTATTTATGGTGGTCTTAAAATATTTAATAGGAGAGAGGGTCTTAAACCCTTTATAAGTGGTATAGATAATGTTAAAAAAAAAGTATATAAATTAACATTTCAAACAATTATTTATAAATCCCATGCACAAACGAGGTTTACAATTTGTTTTAAAATTTTAGTTTAATATATGGAGATATAAGAATTTGACCTTATTAATGTTTTGTAATTATGAGTTTTACATAAACTTTTTCATTATGTATTAATACTGATTAATATCTTGTAAAAAAAATTATTAAATGAAAGATTTAACTTTATATAAATGACATAATGTTGGGGTTAATATTATTATTTAAATTTAACTATTGATATCATGTTGTACACAATATGTGGTTTTAATAGCACGTAATGACCATAGATGAAGTTAAAATATAAAGTTTTCCTAAAATGTCTTCCGGATATCCTTATATAAACTTTAGTTAGATTATTAGAAAGTACATGAGTCATTATTATAAGTATAATCGCGTATATTTCTTTTTATCACAGTTATCCGTGCTTACATTTTGATATTTATATTTTTGTTAATAATAAATTTAGCCGTATTTAATTTTTAAACTCATGTACGCATGAGTTAAACTTATAAAAGAAATAACATGAGTCGTTTATGAAATCAGATAGTAGTTATTTGTATTCCGGATATTCTTACTTAAACTCATAAAGAGGTTTAACATGAGTTGTTCGTATACGCATAAACTCCTATATTTATGTACATACACAATAACACATACTTTTATTTTAATATTTATAATCTCGAGCATATACATGTTGTATTTTAAAACAACATATATGTTGTCTTTTAAATATAAAGTCTAGGCCTCTGTAGGGTATAAAGTTTTTAAACAAAATGAAAGCTCGTGAGTTTACTTTTAACTTTGTGTAATTTATTAAAAGTTCAACTACTAAAGTTTTATTAATTACCCTTTCATTTTTTTTTCCTTCACAAATTTGTCACATATTATTTTAAGTTTTTTTTTTTCTTCACCGAATTTATTAAAGTTTGACCAATTTTTTTATTTGACTTCAATTGGCCAATAAAAATGTTTGATTTTGTCACGTGTCAGAATAGAGCAACTTCATTGGCTCAATTTTCTTCTCAATAAGTTTGTTTTAGCAACATACTTTTAAAATGATGCAATTTCTTTATTATATAAAAGATTCTAACTTCTAATAATTGACTATTACTTATAAGTAGTTTGAGTTTGACTTAATCTCTATAAATGAGTGAGTAAGTGGTTTGTTAATTACAAATGTATCCAAAAGCATAACTTACATGGAAGACTAGGAAGGTATATATTTTTCGGGTTAAGTCCGTGTAATAATAAAAAATATTAAATAAATAATAAACTTCTTCAAATATTTACTCATGAGTCAAGAACATAATAAATTTATTAATTTTGTGTTGATACCATCAAACACTCGTTTTAATCTAAAATAAACTTGTTATCCGCCAACTAGACATGCGACGTCATTTCCGATCACCTTCCTCATTTTTTTCGACCACTTTTTCCGGTGATGTCTTTAATTACCAGTTATTTTCAAAACCAAATCAAATCTAAATCTATATTAACAAGAAAAATGAGCTTTTCTAAATGCACAATTAGTTCAAATCCCTTTAAAAAAAATTCTTTTAGTTCAAAATCCAAGAGATCTCACTCAACAACCACAATTTTCAACCATGTCATTAGTTAAGATTTTGTTTTTCGTATATGTAATAAAGATGGAAGAAGATGAACTAATTGTGTTTTTATTGGGCTTGAGTGGTGGCGGCTATTGACAATGGACGTTTCCACCACTCCTTCGCCTTTCACAGCGATCGGAACCACCAACTTGTGGAGGGTGTTCACTTTCGACCACCACATTGATGGTTTGTGGTAGTTCAGTAATTTGAGGAATTTGGGGTTTCGATTTGTTTTCGCAGTATGACCAAGATAGGAGGAGAGACGAGATAGATGTTGTTGACTGATCAATGGTCATAGATGTAACTAGTAGGTGGTTATTTTTTCTCACCGAAAAACAGAGACGCCGTAGAAGATGAAGTTGCTGGAGGGGATGCGGTGGGTAGTGTGATGTAGCATAAAACGAGGTGACATGGTAGCTTACTTGGCTTCCTTATCAGCAAATAAAATCATAGGAAAAAGAAAATAACTGGTATAACATGGTAGTCGGTCATGACAGGTAAGCAAAAGTATGATATCGAAACAAATTTTGAAAGTTTGTTGTGTATTGTAGTAATTTTTTTAGTTGGCATATGATACGTAGACATTTGAAAAAGTTTGTTGCTATTAGATTGATTTAACTATTTTTTCAGTTAAAACACTGATATACTTTTATAACTATTGTGGTCATTAATTTGGCATACAAACAAACGACGACTATCTTATTTACAAACAAACACAATTTACTTGCAAAGGGTTTTTTTAACATGTGTCTATGCACATGTTTGGCCATGTTTATAAGAAAATTTTAAGTGCCCTTAATTAAAAATTGTATTCAATTATAGCAATTCAAAACTTGATTAATGTTTATTTATTACATTTTTAATAAAAAATGTGTTGTGCTAATTAACTTTACCCTAACATAACCAATTTACTTAGCTCAGTTGCCACCTGAGTTTCTTTTGGAGCTTAGAAAGGGATTTTACTCGGGTTCGAGTATTGCAAGTGACAAAGAAATCCTGATTTTTTCTCTTAGCGCTAAGCCGTGTGTTCTAGGGGTTTCTCTTGGGGTCTCTTCTAATGGTTCGGGTTCCAGAGCACACTGTTTGGATGGTTTAACTTGGGGTCGGATTTCAAGTGTGGTTTCGTTCTAAACAAAACTTTACCGTAACATGTTGGGCACATGTTACCAAACCGACTTCTGTGCAAACACGAGTTAATCAAAACTCAATCAAAGAAAGCCCTAACCACTATTTATATAAGCTAACTAGTTAAGTGATCTGCAAGAAACCGTCAAGTTTTCTCGCAAGCAAGAAACTTAAAACAACTTAACACGGATGCAATGAAGATCCGGGAGTATAGTGTTTCCCGGTCGTTATGTCCCAAATGGTCAGGTAATGGATCACCTCACGATAGTGATCGGGAGATTTGGACGGAAAAGAGAATTTGGATTATTATAACTACGGAAAAGGACATAAACTACAAGGGCTAAAATGAAAATTAAAGGAAATTAAAAGATTAAAATATTAAATAAACGCTATCACTATTTTTAAAATGATGTTTTTGTTGATTTTATAAAACAAAATATCTTAAATAAACTATTTTAACTAAAGCGTAAACTTAAATTATCTAAAACGTAACTTAAAAGCAGCGTCGTTATGTACAAAATTACGTTTGAGCGCAAGATAAAGCGTAAAATTTAAGAAATAAAGTCCTACAAGTGTAAAAACAAATTTTTACGTAATATATGACAAAAGAAAATTTTAGGAAAAGCGGAATATTTTTTGAGTTTTATTTTATTTATTACAATTAAAACTAATAAACACTAATTAAATCATTTAAAATACTAAAACATTCTTGAAAAATCAAACTTTTAGAAAAATACTTGAGATACTAGAGAATCTAGGAAAAATGAGAAACTACACTAGTGCTTAATGAAATAAGCTATAAAAAGTCGAATAAGCTAATTAAGCTAAACTACTACTACTACCTTATATATTAAACTGGGTAAAATAATTCAAGAAAGACCAAGTGCTACTTGGTGAGGTTGTTGTGTGTTGGGCGTTGGTTTATGAGTGAGGAGACCGTGTTGAATCCTTGGCTCCCACTTTTGCAAAATAATTTTTCTTGATTCTTTTCTTTGGAAGCGATTTAAGGAACAAAAGAAGCTTTTCATCAAAACAACTTAATGCTAGAAAGCTTATAATAAGCTATCCAACATCTTATTTAACCGCAGATCACACATGATGGACGTGGGCTACCAAGGGAAGAAAAAACTACAAAACAACTTATTGAAAACGAAATATGATGAAACTACTTTACTAGGCTACAATGTACTAGGGAAAAGGTGAAAATAAACTTAAAGACATGATCAAAGCGAAATAACTTGTGAAAACTTTTCTTGTGAACCTCACAACGAATCTGCAGAATTGTTGCTTGTGTGGACAGAACCACCAAACACACCTTAACAGTTTTCTTAGGCACTAAATAAGCAAGTAACAAGTTGTAATGAAGCATGAACTACAATACATTCCTAATAACTCTAATAAGCTACGAGGCTGTAAGAACAAGCAATATGTCAACTAACTAAGCTCTATCCTAAGGAATCTAACATAAGCTAACTAAAACTAATTACTAAATAAGCTAGTGATGCTCTCTTGATAAGCTAAAATAAAAATAAATTAGAACTACACATTACTTGCGCCTCACACGGTCAGTCAAGGTCACTTTGGAGCTTATTCTGGATAAGCTAGAGGGATAGTGACTCACTGAGCTTCTTGGAAGATGGAGTCAACCCAGCTATCTTACTTTTGCCCCCAACCTCTCCCATGATATCAGTGACTCAGCTTATAAATAAGCTGGAAAAAAATGAACCAAGGTGTCCTGTTTGGACTGCACACTGCAGTTTCAAAACAGTCCTGAAGGGACCTTTTTGAGCTTCATTATAAGTTGGGAAGTGAGCACCAAAGCAAATACAAGATACACAAATCAAATTAGCATAGCATAGATTCGAACAACACTGATTGGTGGCCAAGAAAAGGCTAATAACAGCCTAGAAATTAGCTCAGTTCAGCTCATGAAGAACAATGTGACAGAGATCCTTGCTTAAACTCATCCAGAATTGTTAAATACCAACTAGAAAGCTAGCCACTGAAACCAAAGTTAATTTGATATGGAAAGGCTTAGTTAAAACTGATTTTACAAATTTTCAATACAAGAATATTCATTAAAAGTGGGAAAATCACCACATCGAGTCTTTGTTTAGCTTAATCCAAACCAAACTTTTTAACCCATTGACATAATCCTGAGACAGTTGATACTCACCTTAGGTAAAATGACTAGATTTGGTCAAAATGGGGTTTGACTACATCAATCAAACGGGTAAAAACAATTTTAGATCCTATCATATCCTTGACCCAAACACTACTTTGGGACAACAAACTTTAGAACTGTTTAAGAAAAATGGCGTCAGGATTGATAAAACTGCCCCTTTTTTTTATGATTCAACTAACTCACAATGACTAAAAAATAACTTCAATCACACTTTTAAATCACGAACGCAGATTAAATGAGCATGATCATAAAATAAAGCTGAAAGAAATAAAATTTGATAAAAACTAAGAGTTTCATTAACTTTAAACTACAGGTTACACTGAAAATAAAAATGGAGCTAGTATCTGAAATTCTAGACTAACATTAGAGAACTGAATTAAAAACCAACCAAAAACTAACTACTACACTAAAAAAAACTAACTAATGACTACTCTTCTTACAATAGTTATAAAAGTATTTATACTCGGGGTCTTCTCTCCTCGTGCTCACTCTCTTCTTGTGTTCTTGTGGATGCTTGATTCCTCCGAGACAAAAGCAAGTATCCTCCACATCTTCTATACGTGTTTACGTGAGATGAAAGTGGTGGGAGACAAGCTTCTTGCCCGAGCAGTGATGGGGAGGGACAAGCGAGGATGGGGAATAGGGAGTATTAAATTGGTTGTGTTCGTGTTGTGTCGGGTTTGTGTTTGGCGGGAATGAAATGAAGAAGAAAGAGCGATGTTAGTGTTTTAGGGTTGGGGTGAGACCGGGTTGGTGGATTTGGGCCAAGGGGTTTAATATTGGGCTTGGGGTTTTAAATTAGGTCCGTTTGGTTTGTAGAAATATTAACATAGGGACCAATTGTGTACAACTTTAATTCCTGGACCAAATATGAAAATTATGAAAATGTAATCCAGGACTAGTGTTGCCAACCTTAAATAGACCAAGGTCTAGTTTGACATTTTGAAAATTTCAAGGACTACATTTGACCAATTTTGGATTTTCGAGGACTAAACGTAATTTTCTCAAAACTTTTAGATTTTCCACCAAAGGACTAAATATGACAATTTGTGATATTAAAAGGACCTTTGGTGACTTTTCTTTGAAATTTTGACTCGGGGACTATTTTGACAATTTTTGAAACTTGGGGACTAAAGCGCAATTTTGCAAATTTGATATGTTTTCATCGATTTTGATATTTTGCATTTAAAACACATAAAACACGATTTGTGATATTTTGATCATTTGATGTGTTTACGAGTGTTTCGAGATGATTTTGCGGTTTATTTTGTATAAAATGATGAGTATTTACATACTCATCAATCCCCACATCGAGATATTGCTAGTCCCTAGCAATGATTTGAGAAAACATAATGGATTTTAATCTCTTTACCAAAAGCCATTACTTACGGAGTAGCCAAATGTTTTAGTTCAAGTAAGAACCATGGTACACCGATAACCATGTGATTTTGAGCAAACCACCGACTTCAACGGAGTTTGATTTGTCTTTACGGAAGCCGTACCCTACGGACTAGCCAACTCTTAGATAAATTATCAATATTATATTTGGTGGTGATTACCAATTATGGTTTTTCCATCGCCTTTACCACAAGCCATAACCTTGCGGCTAGCAAACTCTTCACTTTTTAGGATATGGTGAGTTGAGAACCATACAATTTTGGGCAAATTGCAAGCCATATAAGCGGTTTGAAATCTTTACCAAGAGCCGTTTGCTCTGGATTAGCCAATCCTTTTGTCTTCTGAGACATGGCGGATGATAACTGATGAGAAAGTGTAGAACACTTACTCCAAAAAATTTTGGCCAAAACGGGAATTGGGTAGATAATATATGAAATTAGTGAGAATTCCCCCACACTTAGAAATGAATATTGCCCTCAATATTCAAAGTCTGCGTGTTATGCGAAACAAAGAACGTGAAAGGAAATACTACGGCCATTATTTAGAAAGATTTTTTTTTTTTTTTTTTTTTTTTTAACATGTGGGCATCACCCCGCACTTAGGTGGTAGAAAGGGTAAGAAGTCGAAATATGGGTGAAAACCCATATGGTGTGTCTCTTGTTTTTGATTTCAGTCGCTAGCTTGACTCGACCCAATTCATTGGTTCATGGGAAGCAAAGTGGAAGAAACAATCTCCATCGGACTTTCATTCAAGATGTTTGGACAAACATTTGAAGCGCGTGAAAGTTCCACACCGATGAGATATACATAGAACCGGCTCAAAATGATAAGTGAAAATGCCGGGTCAAAGATAGTGTCTTCATTCCGAATGAGTGAAGAAGAGAGAAGTCACCGAGTAGGTGAGGAAAAGAAGGAAGATCATGATAACAATCATAACTAGATCTTCTTCCTTGGGATTAAGTCTGATTGCACTTATTTGGATTTTATTGGTTGAGCTCTTTGGGTTGGAAGGCATCTCGGTTGGGAGGGTGGGAAGATTTGTCATAACTATGCAAATTGAGATTCTCTCCCCGATCATGATTTTGCCATCCACGTAATCATACTCCGGTGGAGATATGATATGAGTGAGTTCACCGGAGAACTCCTCATGAAGAGTATCTGGAGGTGGGACATGTGCGATGCCGTGGGCTATAAATATGCACCTCGTCCATTATAGTCTCCGTGTCGGACTCATCACTATCAAAGATTGGATTAAGCGAATTTAGAGTAAATTCGAATCGAATCGAATAAGGGATTAGTGATAGTCGTGATAGCTGTTGTGGAAACAACATGGTCAACATCCTCTTCTAAGTTGACGATCTCGGAATGTGGAAGTAATGCATCAATAAATTCTATGTCTTTAGAATATAAAGAATCGGCATCACTATAATCACTTTGTCAAAATCGAGAAAGTCTCAACAAGATCATTTGTAAGAGGAGAAAACACATCACACTCTTTGTCAAGAATTCCTCGGACTCACTTGGGATCGGGATAAGGTTCTCAACATTAGGCGATTCCGTTTCGAATAGTCTTTGAGATGCTTATCCCCATGATGAGAGTATTTGGGAGCTTGGTGTGATAGCGAGTTGTTTGAGATGAAATCTCAATCTATTGGAATATCAATGACCGAGGGGTTGAGAAATATTACCTTTAAAGGATAAAACCCTCCTCGTCATCATCATATAGATTTGCCTTAAGAAATTGGGAGCATGTAGAGCCGCATGCTCTAGGGCTAATAATTCTTCCCTAGATTTGCGGGCTTCTCGCTCTTGACAAGCAATTCTCCTATGGTCTTTTCACCACTCACTTGATTCTTAAAATTACTCATCATATCCTCGAGGGTTTTCATTGCGGTTTCAAGATCTTGGGAAATTTCTTTAGGCAACGGCTCGGTGGAGTTTGAACCGTATGGTCTTTGTGGAGGTTGGAAATTGTCAAAACCGAAGTATAGTAATTTTGATTCCACGGTTGACATTGAAAATTATTGTGAGGACCTCCACAATTTGTGCAAGAAAAATTCGGTACATTACGAAACCATGTGTCATTAAAACTTTGATAGCACGGTTCTTGCTCAAATGAATCTTGAGGTGTGGCTAAAATCGTTTGAGGATGATTGGAAAAGTTCGGATAAGTGCATGAGTTTTCGGCATCCGAAGCACAAAGCGAACAAAATCCATCCGTAAGATCATTTCCACACCTCTCGCAAGAACATCGTTGACATCGAAAATCAACTAACGGATCCCCACAACCATAGCAATCTGGCGATTGAGCGAAAAATTTTGGGGTTGGGGTGGGTAGTCGGAGAAGTTTTCGGCTCATTGAAAGAATTTTGATCATAAGAACATGAATTCCTCGAACCGCAAAACAAACAACTTCGTTATGAATGTCATTACCGCATCGTTCGCACGTACACCAACGACACGGTAAACCAAAAGCGGTTCTCCACAACCGACACAAGGAATCGATGATTCCATCGAATTAAGCATAAAGAAGATCAAGAAGATAGAATTAAGCGTTTAGAGGATACGAGAGAAAGAATCAAGCGGATAGCAGGATAAGAAAAATCTTTTGGATTTTTGGAAAACATTATATAAAAATAGGAAGGAAAATCTTTTTGGGTTTTGATTTTATAAGAAAATATAAATACATACGAGATGGTATAGACAAAGTGAATATCCAAATCACTAATCGCTAGGCGTAAGATTATCGGCCTGACTCCCGTGGCGCGCTAAAAATTTGATCTGCCAAGAAACCGTCAAGTTTTCTCGCAAGAAGCAAGAAACTTAAAACGCTTAAGCACGGATGCAATGAAGATCCGGGAGTATAGTGTTTCCCAGGTCGTTATGTCGGTGAGTCATGCAATGGATCACCTCACGTATAGTGATCGGAGATTTAGACGGAAAAGAGAATTTGGATTATTATAACTACGGAAAAAGGACATAAACTACAAGGGCTAAAATGAAAATTAAAGGAAATTAAAAAGATTAAAAATATTAAATAAACGCTATCACTATTTTTAAAATGATGTTTTTGTTGATTTTATAAAACAAAATATCTTAAATAAACTATTTTAACTAAAACGTAAACTTAAATTATCTAAAAACGTAACTTAAAAGCAGCGTCGTTATGTACAAAAATTACTGTTGGGCGCAAGATAAAGCGTAAAATTTAAAAATAAAAGTCCTACAAGTGTAAAACAAATTTTTTCGTAATATATGACAAAAGAAAATTTTAGGAAAAAGCGGAATATTTTTTGAGTTTTATTTTATTTATTCACAATTAAAAACTAATAAACACTAATTAAATCATTTAAAATACTAAAACATTCTTGAAAAATCTGAAACTTTTGCAGAAAATACTTGAGATACTAGAGAATCTAGGAAAAATGAGAAACTACACTAGTGCTTAATGAAATAAGCTATAAAAAAGTCGAATAAGCTAATTAAGCTAAACTACTACTACTACCTTATATATTAAACTGGGTAAAATAATTCAAGAAAGACCCAAGGGCGCGCTGGTGAGGTTGTTGTGTGTTGGGGCATTGGTTTATGAGTGAGGAGACCCAGGTTCGAATCCCTTGGCTCCCACTTTTTGCAAAATAATTTTTTTCTTGATTCTTTTCTTTGGGCGGTTTAAGGAACAAAAGAAGCTTTTCATCAAAACAACAATGCTAGAAAGCTTATAATAAGCTATCAACATCTTATTTAACATGCAGATCACACATGATGGACGATTGGGCTACCAAGGGAAGAAAAAACTACAAAACAACTTATTGAAAACGAAATATGATGAAACTACTTTACTAGGCTACAATGTACTAGGAAAAGGTGAAAATAAACTTAAAGACATGATCAAAGCGAAATAACTTGTGAAAACTTTTCTGTGAACCTCACAACGAATCTACAATAGCAATTTTGTGTGGACGAACCACCCAAACACACCTTAACAGTTTTCTTAGGCACTAAATAAGCAAGTAACAAGTTGAAATGAAGCATGAACTACAATACATTCCTAATAACTCTAATAAGCTACAGGAACTGTAAGAACAAGCAATATGTCAACTAACTAAGCTCTATCCTAAGGAATCTAACATAAGCTAACTAAAACTAATTACTAAATAAGCTAGTGATGCTCTACTGATAAGCTAAAAATAAAAATAAATTAGAACTACCTGTTCACTTGCAGTCTCCACACAGTCCGTCAAGGTCACTTTGGAGCTTATTGCGGATAAGCTAGAGGATAGTGACTCCGAGCTTCTTGGAAGATGGAGTCAACCCACTATCTTACTTTTGCCCCAACCTCTCCCATGATATCGGTGACTCGACTTATAAATAAGTGGAAAAAAATGAACCAAGGTGTCTGTTTGGGTTGCCATCTGCGATTTCAAAAGCAGATCTGAAGGACCTTTTGAGCTTCATTATAAGTTGGGAAGTGAGCACCAAAGCAAATACAAGATACACAAATCAAATTAGCATAGCATAGATTCGAACAACAACGATTGGTGGCCAAGAAAAGGCTAATATGACCTAGAAATTAGCTCGATTCACTCATGAAGAACAATGTGATGAGAGATCCTTGCTTAAACTCATCCGAATTGTTAAATACCAACTAGAAAGCTAGCCACCGAAACCAAAGTTAATTTGATATGGAAAGGCTTAGTTAAAACCGATTTTACAAATTTTCAATACAAGAATATTCATTAAAAGTGGGAAAATCACCACATCGAATTGTCATTGTTTAGCTTAATCCGAAACCAAACTTTTAACCCATTGACATAATCACGAGGCAGTTGATACTCACCTTAGGTAAAATGACTAGATTTGGTCAAAATGGGGTTTGACTACATCAATCAAGCGGGTAAAAACAATTTTAGATCCTATCATATCCTTGACCCAAACACTACTTTGGGACAACAAACTTTAGAACATTTAAGAAAAATGGCGTCGGGATTGATAAAACTGCCCCTTTTTTTTATGATTCAACTAACTCACAATGACTAAAAAATAACTTCAATCACACTTTTAAATCACGAACGCAGATTAAATGAGCATGATCATAAAATAAAGCTGAAAGAAATAAAATTTGATAAAAACTAAGAGTTTCATTAACTTTAAACTACAGGTTACACTGAAAATAAAAATAGAGCTAGTATCTGAAATTCTAGACTAACATTAGAGAACTGAATTAAAACCAACCAAAACTAACTACTACACTAAAAAACTAACTAATGACTACTCTTCTTACAATAGTTATAAAAAGTATTTATACTCGTGGTCTTCTCTCCTCGTGCTCACTCTCTTGTCTTCTTGTGGATGCTTACGATTCCTCACGAGACAAAAGCAAGTATCCTCCTGCCTTCTATACGTGTTTACGTGAGATGAAAGTGAGTGGGAGACAAGCTTGCTGCCCGACAGTGATGGGGAGGGGACAAGGCGAGGATGGGGAATAGGGAGTATTAAATTGGTTGTGTTTCGTGTTGTGTCAGGTTTGTGTTTGGGCGGGAATGAAATGAAGAAGAAAGGGCAGTGTTAGTGTTTTAGGGTTGGGGTGAGACCGGGTTGGTGGATTTGGGCCAAGGGGGTTTAATATTGGGCTTGGGGTTTTAAATTAGGTCCGTTTGGTTTGTAGAAATATTAACATAGGGACCAATTGTGTACAACTTTAATTCCCAGGGACCAAATATGAAAATTATGAAAATGTAATCCAAGGACTAGTGTTGCCAACCTTAAATAGACCAAGGTCTAGTTTGACATTTTGAAAATTTCAAGGACTACATTTGACCAATTTTGGATTTTCGGGGACTAAGCGTAATTTTCTCAAAACTTTTAGATTTTCCACCAAAGGACTAAATATGACAATTTGTGATATTAAAAGGACCTTTGGTGACTTTTCTTTGAAATTTTGACTCGGGGACTATTTTGACAATTTTTGAAACTTGGGGACTAAAGCGCAATTTTGCAAATTTGATATGTTTTCATCGATTTTGATATTTTGCATTTAAAACACATAAAACAACGATTTGTGATATTTTGATCATTTTGATGTGTTTCGAGTGTTTCGGATGATTTTGCGGTTTATTTTGTATAAAAATGATGAGTATTTACATACTCATCATTAAGACACAAAGCACCGGAATAATATATAAGTAAACTTGAAATGGGTCATTAATAACTCATGACAAGATGGAAAAGTGGGGAAGTTGTGATGTATATGATATGAACTGATTTATTATTTAGTTATATTAATATATTTAGATAATTATTAAGAGTTGCAGTTTTATTAGGTTATCCTACCAGTATTAGGATTATGTTATGTTTTATTATAAATAGGGCATTAGAGATGTAACTTTGATTATGTTGAATGATATTAAGTATTGATTTGTTAATCAATCGGGAGTCGGTTTATCTCACTAATATAAAC
This sequence comes from Chrysanthemum lavandulifolium, assembly GCA_022545495.1. Lineage (NCBI taxonomy): Eukaryota > Viridiplantae > Streptophyta > Magnoliopsida > Asterales > Asteraceae > Chrysanthemum > Chrysanthemum lavandulifolium. The sequence goes on from CM040243.1 coordinate 24,877,596, forward strand.
CATCGGGGCGGTTTATCCATTAACATTAATCATCTATCTTGTTAAGTTTCTTCTTTTCATCTTATTATCGATCGGTTCATATCAAATTGGTATAAGATACATTCGATTCTAGGGTTAAAAAATTGTTGTTCACAGGCTACTATTCATCAACCACAAAAAAATCTGTTCTATTTTGGAATCTGGAAATCCTCACCATGACCAACAAGAAGGTGTCTGATCTTGATAATGATTTTACTCAATTCTAACAAGAATCCAGTCAACACCGGAAAGGGATCAAACTGTGATTCACTGCTATGCATAATCACTTTTCAACAGAAGTTGGAGCCGTGAGACTAGAATTGGGAGCTGTTAGATCATAATTAGGAGCTGTGAAATCAGAATTAAGTGAAGCGATGGAGCATCAATTTTTCAGATATGATGAAGATGTTATCAGCCACCAAAGTTATCCAACGAACAAAGTTCGCCAAAGGTGGGTTCTACTGGGGCTTACATACAGGTTAACGGGGGTCCCAAGTGTTCTTCTATAAAATTTGACGACCTTGGTTTTCCTTTTCCTATAGACAAGGAAAAACCCTAGGGATCAAATCGTGTGGGTAAGGGTCCAAGGAATGATAACTGTTTTGAGAATTATGTTCGTTGTGAAGAGTCTGACACGCTACATCATGGCAATAGGGGCAACTTTCACGGGTCAGACTATTGCATGCGAAAGCTAAATATGCCATTATTTGATGGAGAGCATTTTCATGGCTGGATCTACAAAGTAGAGAGGTATTTTGAAGTCCAAGACATTGAACCGGGTGAGCAACTTAGGGCAGCGGTTCTGTGTATGGAGGGGCCAGCTTTAGCTTGGTTTCGTTGGAGTGAAGCAAGATCACCGTTTTGTTCATGGGAAGGATTGAAGAGACGGTTGTTGGAGAGATTTCAGCCGTCACAAGAGGGTACTTTGTATGAGCAATTTTTGGCGATAACACAAGAAGGTTCTGCTCGCGAGTATATAAGCTTGTTTATGACGTTAGCGGGACAACTGGTTGGAATTTCTGAGCTGGTCATGGATGGAACTTTCATTAAAGGGTTAAAAGCAATCGATGGTTCGAGTTATGCAACCTAAAGGCTTGAATCATGCCATGAAACTTGCTATAATGATTGATGAAAATAAGATGATTGGTGTTAGTTCGCAAAGCACGACGTGGGACAAACCAACACTAGTGAGCACTTCAAAGAATGATCGAGTCGAATTAGAAGAAAGAGAGCTAAAGGACTATGTTTCGATGCGAGGAGAAGTTCAAGTCGGGCCATCGATGTGCAAGTCACACCTTGCAAGTGATGATTGTTGGCGACAATGATGAGGAAAATGAACCATATCTTCAAGTCAAACCATGGGATTGTGCACTCAAGGCCGATTAAGAGGATAAATCAAATCCACATCTTGAGGACAACGTGTGAGTTTGGGCGGGGAGTAATGATATGAACTGATTTATTATTTAGTTATATTAATATATTTAGATAATTATTAGGAGTTGCAGTTTTATTAGGATTGGGTAAGTCTTTTACTTATCCTACAAGTATTAGGATTAGGTTATTTTTATTATAAATAGGGCATTAGGGATGTGACTTTGATTATGTTGAATGATATTAAGTATTGATTTGTTAATCAATCGAGGAGTCAGTTTATCTCACTAATATAAACCATTGAGGGTCGGTTTATCCCATTAACATAAATCATCTATCTTGTTTATTTTCTTCTTTTTATCTTATTATCGATCCGGTTCATATCAACATGGTGTTGTTTTTTGTAAATGTAAGTTTACTAGCCTTATATAGAAGGAACTTCAAGGTAAAATGAGCACTAGGATCAACACTGGAGTTGGAATAATATTGTTAGCACTACGGCTACATAAATAAAAGGGGTGTTTGGATATGTGTAGTTCCATCTATCATATCATATATCATATGTTGTGCGACATGAAAGATGGGCCCACTTATTACGGTTTATGGCTTAGCATGCATAATTAAAGGAATGTAGGTTTTTGGTGCTAATATGATATTCTCTTATGTCAAAAGAAGGAGAAGAAGAAAAAAGAAAAAAGAAAAAGATTTAACATTAGTGATGTGGTGTCCTAGCTGATGTGTATTTTGTTTAACAGATATGCTTATGTGGTATCCAAAAGTATGCTGACGGGTATTTTCAAAAAGGAATAAAATATAAAATCAACCCTTTACCTTGTTTAAACTCCCCCCATTTTCCATACATAAAAACATCTTCCATTTCTTTATTTCTATTCGGATAGATATGTAGCAGAAACTAACGCATGCGTTTAATCACAATGGGGTGTGCTAAATCGACACTTTCTGATCAGGGCCAAGGCTGAAAGTGCTCAACTTTACCAGTTTTCTATAGAATTCTCGCTAATTATATACGAAATATGAAATTTTGGTAATCTTGATATAGTTAATGTGTTGTGTATGATTCTTGCATGTTTCATTATGGGTATATGATTTTTAGTTAAGTGTTTACAAAAGAAAAGCGTTGTTTAATGTGTTTATACTCTTTTGTTTTCATTGGTTCAAGTTAACGTGTTTGATTAATCGCCTCTTATGTATCGATTGATGACGTATAGTCTACATCCGGGTCACGAACCGGCTAAAGTCAACATTCACTTAGCCCGTGCAGTGGGTTACACCGATTAGAGGTTTGGGCTCACAAAGGCCCAAGCCCAAAGCTATTCACGGAATAGATATCCGATATCTTCTAAATAAGAAGATTATCATTCCCAACCGACTTAGGCGGGATCGCGAAGGTTGAGGAACACGGAACCAACAAGGATTCCGTGCGTATATAAAGGAATCATATCCTCGTTTAAGGTGCGATCTCAAACCCTAATTCTCCTTAAATCCTAAACCGATTATTTACTCTCAAGCGGAGGATAATCATGGGAGACAATCCCACGATAAGCCTAACGGTGTCTTTTGTCTCTTAGTGCGCGGTCTCAGCGGCAATTCTCAATTAGTGCGAGGCGGAGCTCCAAACCGAGCGCCCAACTTTTGTATCAACAAGTGGCACCATCCGTGGGACCCTACACTAGAACCAACACTAGAATGACGAAGCATGGAAATCGTGATCGCGATCGGACCTTATGGGAAAAAAGTCGCAAAGCGGACTAACTCCTAAGCGAACTACGGGACAACCAGTATTGCTAAAAACAAGGATCGAGCCAAGACTTGTTCTTCTCTCCGGTGGAACCGCTGGGGAACAACCCAAGCTCCTACGGCCACCACTAGTGGAGTAGATCCATCTGCGCCGCCTTACTACTCCCTTTCAATCGGTGCTAAGCGGCGACAAAGGTACCAGAGGCACCGGACCGGAATAAGGGTATAGTGATAGAAACAAACACACTCGCTCTTGAGGGGTCGCACGAGTTAGCACCATAAGTTTTCGTATCACAAAACTACGAAACATTAACGCCCTCATGCAAGAGGAGAGAAGAAGAGATTAGGTCGAACTTGAAAGCCCGACTCAATTTCGATTCTGAATCGAAACTTCCCCACGCTTGCTCGAGAAAGAAGCGCGGAAGGACGGCCACCGACTCCATGTTCAACCGAATTGGGAGGAGAATTGAGGAGGATGAAACATCTCACTCGCACCATCCGAGTGAGAATGATGAAGATGAAAAGCGTACCAATGTCCACACTAGACTTGGTAGCCGCAGAATCAAAGCAGTTGGGACGACACTATTCTCCAAGTGAAAGCCCTCTAAGTACAAACTCGGAGGACGGTCGGCGCAAGTGCCGAAAGAGGAAAAATTCATCCTCGAAAATTCCTCGGGACAACGAGGATAGTGAAACCGGACACCGAAGTCGAAATAGATATGATGACCGGGAGGATGAGGATATATCCTCCCTTGGCGCCGCCAAAGGTGGATCGTTTACTCGGCGCATCGGTGACTTCTCGAAAAGCAAAAGAAGGCGCATGCCGTAGCGTAAAGACCTATGATGGAGCGGTGACCACGATGATCACCTCAAAATTTTGAGTCGGTAGCGACAATTGAAAATTGGCGCGGCACATGTGGTGCCACATGTTCAATTCCACACTAGTGGGAAGCGTGCGGAATTGGTTGACAAGCTTCCACGAAGCATCAGCGGTTTGAGGAATTGAGAAAGGCGTTTCGCCTAAACTTTACTCAAAGGAAGAAGTGCGCTAAAATCTGTCGAACTTCGCCGAGGTAAGCGGCGCCAAGGAGAGTCTACATGCGTATTCATGGAACGCTTCAAAGGCGAATGCATGCAAGTTAAAGCATGCCCGTAGTATTGAAGATCTCTCGGTTTCATGAGCGGGATTAACAATCGTAACTCATCAAGAGGTTGAGCGACAAGATTCACGAAACCTTTGATGAACTCATGAAACGCTCTCGGTTTTTGTCCGAGGAGAAGCCATTGCGGATAGCAAAGGAACTACTCGAACTACGGTCACGGGAACAACACAGGAGACAATCCAATGACCGGGTAGTAACCGTAATAGAGCTATCGCGGCCGTGGGAGCGGGAGGGATAATGATGATACACCCGCTAACCAAGACCCCAAGGAAATACTACGCAATGAAGGTTGAATTTTCCAAGACCGGCGCAGATCGCACTCGTAAGATCGGCATGCCAGGGAATGGTGCTTGTGATTACCATGCACGGAAGGGCCATACCACCAACGAATCGTCCAACTCGCCAACTCATCGACAAGATGGTTAAAGAAGGTAGATTGGACCACCTAGTCAAAAACATTAAAGAGGAAAGGATAGACAAAAGTGGAAACAAGAAGGAAACACCAAAAGACAAGGTGACACAATCTACATGATACAATCATGGCGTGAATCACTAGCGTAAGGTCGGCCAAGATTTTTCACGTGGAAAGAAATCTCCTTCCTACCTTAATCATGGACAACGCAGAGTGAAACCACTCACTATAGAGATAAGCGGGGGTCACGACATCCACCGCATGTATGTCGACGGTGGAGCCTCTGCAAACATAATGTATGAGCATTGCTTCAAGCGGTGCATACAAAATCTGCAGTCGGTTAAGCCCGCCAAGACGGCGTTGGTCGGTTTCTGGTGAAAAATATGGCGATGGGGCAAATAAGACTACTAGTCGAGATCGGAAGCGAACAACATTCCGCGACGGCCGGGATGGAATTCATGGTGATCAAATCTCCATCGCCATATAATGGCATTATCGGGAGACACAGGATATCGACTATGCTTGGCGATGCCATCAACGGCGCATGGGATGCTTAAATTCCGGTGGAAGGAGGCATTGTTACTCTCTACGGTGCCACTATTCCACATAGAGAATGTAACACGATTACAAGCGAAACGACACGGATCCCGAACAACGTGCAACCGAATTCCAAATCAAGGTTGCAATTCACCCCGAATTCCCGGACTAGGAAATATCCATCGGAGGTCATTGTCGGACAACGGCAAAGCGGTACGTGTGCGGCGCTCTTACAAAAGAACTTGGACATTTTCGCATGGGAACCAAAACACATGACCGGAGTACCACGTTCCATAACGAGCATAGGCGAGAATCCGACAAAGGTACTCACCAATCGCCGTAAGAAGCGGGCGGGCTCGGAAGCAAAGCAATCTGGCGGAGGTACACAAACTTGTGGATCACGAGGAATCATCGGAAGTCTATTACCATGGTGGCTTTCCAATCCACCATGGTAAAGAAGAGTGACGGCGGTGGCGCATGTGTGAGACTACATCGACCTTAACAAAGCATGTCCACAAGATCGCTATCCATTACCGAGATAGATCGGAAAGTAGAGTCTTTGTACGGATACCCATTAAAGTGTTTCCTCGATGCATACAAAGGATATCATCAAATCTGATGGCTAAAGAAGACGAGGAAAAAATTCCTTCCACACAAGCCAAGGCGTTTATTGTTACACAAAATGCCCTTTGGCTTGAAGAATCGGTGCTACCTACCGGTTAGTAGATAACGCTTTCGAAAAGCAGGTGGGCCGCAATCTAGAGGTCTATGTTGATGACCTAGTCATAAAGAGCCATCTTGAAGGCGAGTTAGTGCGCGACATTGAGGAAGCGTTCAAAACTCTACGAGATCAACATGAAGTGAATCCGAAAAAGTGTACATTCGACTCTTGAAGGTATGTTCCTTGGATACCTTATCGAACTGACGGTATAAAACCATGTCCAGAAAAAACAAAAGGCGGTCATCGACCTTCCTCACCACGCGTTGAAGGAAGTCCAATCCTCAATGGAAAGTCGGCGGCTGAGCAGTTCCTATCCATGTCGTGAGAAAATCGCTACCCTTTTCAAGACACTCAAGAAGTGTATAAAGAAGGGTGATTTCGTGGACTACGGAGGCGATAGCCTTCACTCACCTCAAACGACATCCGCAACGCCCCAACACTTGTTGCACCCGACTGTGGAAGAACGATCATGTACTTGTGCGCAATCGATGGGCGGTCGGTAGATGTGCTACTAACAGATAGGGATTGATACAAACCCCATCTACTTTGTAAGCAAAGCACTCAAGAAGACGGAGATGAATTATAGTGCAATGTAAAGTTAGTTCTAGCATTGGTATTTCTTTGCCAAACATTGCACAGCAGTACTTCCAAGCGCACCGATAGCGATAATCACGGATCAACCAATCAAGCAGATCATCTCCAAACACGATGCATCGGCCGACTCAAAAGTGGGCGTATTGCTGGGGAACACAACATTTCTTACGAGACCGCACCGCGATCAAAGGACAAATTCGCGAGACTTCATCATCGAGAAGCGAGATACTTACGAGCTCCGCACCAAGTAAGAAGGTACTCTTAGATCCATGGATCTTGTTTATAGATGGATCCTCGTGCATGAGCGAATTGAGGTGGCCTCATTCTCACAAATCCGGAAGGAATGGAATTCACTTACGCCTGCGCTTTGAATTCTGACAATAAACAATGAGGCGAATATGAAGCTCTAATCGCGGGACTACGCATTGCGGCTCGAATGGGTGTACGTAACACGGAAGCAAATGTAGATTCCGGCTAGTGGCCAACCACGTGTTGGGTGAATATGTGGCTAAAGAAGAAAATATGATTCAATATCTCGACAAGACCAAGACATTGATCAAAGGCTTGATAGATTCACCATCAAGCAAGTTCCTAGAGGAGAAACCGCAAGGCGGGCGACTAAGCAAGATCGCCTCGATAAGCTTCGCACATCTGTCAAAACAAGTCTTTGGTAGAAACACCGAAAAGCAAATCCATATCGGAGATGGAAGTTTCAACAGTCATAGAGGAGGAAGGTCCTACATGGATGACACCGATTACGGACTTCCTAGACAAAGGAGTGTTACCCAAGAGCGTAGGAAGCTCGCGAGATACGGCGCCTGCGCAAAGATTCGAACCGAGACAACATCTTGTCTGACGCTCTTTCCTTCAACCATGGCTCCATTGTGTAGGCCCACTACAAGCAAATTACGTCTTCGAGAAATCCATGAAGGTTCATGCGGCATGCACTCGGGACCACGGTCCGTTGTGGCGCGCCATGCGATCGGTACTCTTGGCCAACCATGCACCGCGATCGCGAGACTTAATAAGGAAGTGCAACGATCGCCAAGTACATCGACCCGTCCCGCGCAAACCACAAAGACGAACTAACACCAATCACATCCCATGGCCATTCTATAAGTGGGGTATTGACATTGCAGGACCTTTTCCATCATTGCGGGAGGATTGAAATTCCTCATAGTCGCCATAGACTATTTCACTAAGTGGATCGAAGCAAAGCGGTAGTAACAATCACGGCAACCGGTAAAACGCGCTCGTGCAGGAAAACATTGTATGTCGCTCGGTTTACTGGCGAAATCATCTCGGATAACGGAAACAATTACGCGATAATCCTTTCAAAGATTGGTGCGAGAAGTTGAACATCACACAAGACGCATCGCTTAAACACCCACAAACTAATGGCTTAGTAGAGTGTGCAAATCGCGGCTGGTGAAGGAATTAAAGCGCGCTGTCTGAGACACAAAGGAAGATGGGTGGAAGAGCTCTCGCATGTTTTGTGGGCGCACCGCACCTCAATCAAAACTAGCACGGAGACACCCCTTTCACTAGTCTATGGGACGAAGCCGTCATCACCGGCCAAAATTGGAATGCCAACTATTCGCACTGCTGAGGTTAACATGGCAACTAATGACGACGAACGCCGTCTTGATTTGGACCTACTGGAAGAAAGGCGTGAACGCGCATCTATCAGGGAGGAAAAGTCAAAATCAAGGATGAAAGGATACTATGACGCCAAAGTACGCAGTGTCTCCTTCAGACCAGGTGATTTCGTCTACCGCGCTAATGATGCGAGCCACGCAGAAGACATGGGCAAGCTCGGACCAAAATGGGAAGGACCCTACGAGGTTACTGAAGCATCAGGAACGGGCTCGTACAAGTTACGAGGCTTGGATGGTCGTGAACTGCCACGCACATGGAACATCTGCAACCTCAAGAGGTGCTACCTATAGGAAGGGCTACGGCCCAGCGCACAGACGCTCTCGCACTTTCAGTGCCCAATAAACATCTGTGTAGTCACTCTTTCTTTTACTTAGTATAATTGTCTTATTTACTTCTCATCAAAACTTGCAAGTATCAATAAACGCCCGCGGTTTCTAGCTAACTCATGACATATTTTAATTTGTTATTTCCATATCTTGTATGTCTTAACAATTTTTATTTTTGCCCACGATGGCGTGCATGCACCATAATAAACCCACGATGGTAAAAGGATAAGTTAACCTACTAAACAACTTGTTGAGTAAGAGGTTGCAAACCCATCAACACCGGATCACGCATCCTTGTTAAACACCTTGTTCTCAAGACGTTGGAATAAGTTACATGCGCATCCCACGACGGTGCGCAACATTGCACATGTGCACGTTTAACAACTTTGGAATCAAGATACTTGCTTCCTTAATTTTATATTTACTGATCTGTTGAATACTATTAGCATACACGACTATGATAATACTTGAAATTTTTTGGGATCTTCATACATGATTATGGCTTTCCTGCATTATTCACACGTGCATCTACATGTAACAATGAATACGTCTTTCACGTAAAGACAAACAGACAAATACCGCATCACAAATTGTAACAATATCCACGTGAACTCACTAAGAGATGATTTTATAACCACGAGTTATTACAAAAAGATTGTTATTTTGCAACACTTAAACCTACCAACTATTACAACGCTCAATAGATGAGCCACCTACGCGGTTCGAAGTATCCTTGGCCTCTCCAAGCCTCTTCAACAGATCTGAATCCTGCCGAGACATAGTAGCAACACTTACCGGCACCCCATCCGATCTTGGCTGATGCGCTGCACCAACCCCGCACAAGATTGATTTTCCCTTAATACCTTTCTTTTGGGCAAGTCTGGTCGCATGCGGTTCTAGTACTTCTGTTGTTCCCCGTTCACTATCGTTTAAAACAGTTCAAGTTTATAAAACAAGTTAAAAGTGAACAATGACTGAAATTAACATAAAGAAAACACACTAAGTAATTTTCAACGTCATATTCTTATTAGAAATAATTCAACAAAGAATCGTTACCCAAGTACTTGCGAATAGTACTTGGGATTAAAATGACAAAGTTGGGTGATTCCTCTCTAAGCTCGGGCTATGTCTCGAGCACAACTCTTAGAGCTCACCGAGCTATCTCGGGAACTAAGTTGTATTTGGAGGAGTGAAAAGATGGCTTGCGTGTATGTGTTTTACAATTCACAAGCTTAACCTTTTCACTCCATCTCTTATGCTATTTATACATGTATGGTATTTGACTCTTTCCTAAGTGACAAGCGACATCACGTAAGACAAAATCTTGATGTATTTTGTCTCATTCTAAAGACTATTCTAGGTAAGAGACAAGACTACTTTCCTAAGTTCGGTGATGACACCGAGCACGATGTTTTGCTATTCGTAAAGTTGACTTTGGATGATAAGGACCTCGTCTTATCGATTCAACCTTTCCCGCTTTGTCCCGCTCTTTCTTGATCTTTACATTCTTGATCTTCTACTTGATTTGTCTTGATGTAAGAAGTTGGATAGGAATCTTAGGGATTCGGTGAGTTATTGTCATCACTCACCGAATCCATCATCTTCTTCTTGACTCGGTCTTCACCCTTTAAGTTCCGCCTTCGAGTGGAGAGACTTCTTCTTAGCCTCTTCGAGTATCCTGAAGGCGACTCACCGAGAGACTATGCACTCGATGACTGTTTGTGTTAACGGATTAAATACTTGGGCTATTTTCTATTCAAATCCTAGATTAAGGAGTTTGGGTATTCTTGAACCCAACGGTCTCCCCTATTTGGATATACAAATAGCCTAAGTGGTTGATCGATGTAAGTGAGCAAGAGGCTTCTTCTTACAATCGAATGAACTAATGAATACAATAGGGAACACCGAGTAAATGAATAAAACATACATCGTTTATTGATCGATTACAAAGTTCCTATCACTAGTACAAAAGATAAAACAAAATGATGTCATTCGGATGGATACCCAAGGCTTCAAGCTTTACTTTCTTGGTGATGAGTGTTTCCTGTCGGGATGGTCTCGATCTTGGCATTCGGTCTTGACAGAACACGATGTTCATTGGGGATTGGATCCGAGAGGCCACAAGAATATAGGCGATCATTGCGACCACTCCCACCTGATCAATGTCACTCCATCTTTGAAATGCAGGGGTTCCATAGACATCAATGTGGAATAGCCCTCTTCGAGCTCTTCAATCACTAGATAGTTCACAAAATTAATACCTTGGTAGTTCTCTGTTGCAATCAAGGCGGGCACTTTGATCTCGGGTTGAAATCAACTCTTTTCCTTTTGCGGTGGAAGCTTGTGGTTGAGATCCTTGAGGTGCGGTCAAGGCGGTGAATTCTTAGTTGGTGGTGCTTCCTCGACCTTTCATACCTTTTGCTAAGCATCTTCATCGACTCCTTGACCACCTTATTTTGCTTCTTTCCAATGATCGGACCAAGTTCATCAAGTTCGGTGATCCCAAAGTCACTTTGAACTTTAAGGGATCATGAACCTCAAAGTGTCTTTTGTCGTCTCCTCCGTAAACATTCATAGCCAATGGTTTGGTGTTGGGAATGATTTTGACATCGATAATTTTTGAAGCCTTGGTGGTCATTGTCGATTATATTCTTTGATTCTGTTTTTGCACGAGAGCTTGGTTTTCTTTCTCTTTTCTTCATCTTGAGCTCTCATTGCGACCATTTGAGCGACTGAGCTTCCATGAACTTCATCTGCTGACCCTTTTAAGCTTGCTTGCATCTATTCCACATTTTCGACTTCTTGGCAATCACTTGGGTCAATGCCTCCTTAGTCTTCTTATCATCCTCGACTTGTTTCAATTTTCTTTCTTCTTTGGCAAGGTGTTTGGTTAGGCATGTTGAGGAGTGAAGAGGTATTGATGTCACCGATTTTGTAAGGGATCCTCTCGGGCTCGATGGTTGTCGGTATGCCTTTGCCCTTGTCACATCTGAGGAAGATGATGCAATGATGGGTGGTGGTGTTGTCATGATAGGTGTTGAGGCTGTCGGTGTTGTTGTTGTTCTTTGCTTGAGGTGGAAGTGATGAGATTGATGCTGCGAGACCGGTGCCGATGATGATGATGTTTGAGCTTTGAGGCCGGTGGTGTTTGCTCCCCTCGGTGTGAGGAGTTTCTTCAAGATATTCTCCCCTCAACTGTTGCCGTAGCATCGGTGAGGGCAAGAGTTGGAGTAGGTCTTGAGGGGATGACCGACTTGACCCTTGAAGGCTGATAGATTTCGACCATCATGGCCTTTATTTAAAGTATCTGCTTGAAGACCGGTGACCTTTGCATCCAAGTTTGCATGAGATAACTCCAAGGCGGTCATTCGTGGACCAAGATTCCAAGCCATTGAAGGCGAGGCTGAGTCAAGGTAGCTACACAGTGTTTAGTGAGTCCATGGTGGTGCAAGAGTGCAGGCGAAGATTGAAGACCACGAACATTCGCAGACTTGAGCATCTCTATAAGGTCGGTGAGCTCGGATGAATTCTTTGCATAAGCTTGATTGCCTCCGGCACTTTGGCATTGGCTGGGTCCTCTTTGACAGCATCCCAGATTTCATCAATCGTAACCCCAACTATGCGAAGATGCTTGAGGAACTTAACCATGTGTTCATCCAGTTGACGAGATGATGGTACATAAGATCTCGTGCTCATGAACATTTTCGTTGAAGGTGAGCACATCGGATCTCGGTCGGTATGTGGCGGCGACCTCGGTGTGTTGATCCCAAAGCTGTTCAATAACCCCGAAAACAATCTCCTTGAAGCCCTCTTGATCCACTTAACGATTGTCTTCGGTGAGTGGATGAACATTGTCAAATCTTTTGAATTCGTCGGTGGAAGATGAGGTGAGTCATTGTCTTGAGCGAGAAAAGGTGACTCGATGCATTCACGTGGATCGGTGAGGCTCTTGTTCGATTTGAACCTCGGCGTCCACTTCTTCCCTAGCGATAAGATTTCTTCATCACTTTCGGCATAGTCATCATCGATTCTAGCACTCGGAACCTCGACAGCAGCTAACAAGGGAGTGGGAATGGGTTCCATATCGGTGGTGGTATTGATCCTCGAGTCTTTGTCCCGTGGACCCCTCGGACATCGGTGGGAGTTTCCAGCGTCTTCTGGGAGTCGATTGGTTATGGGTTCCGTGTCGGTGGGTTGTTTCTTTCCTCCGAGTCTTTGTCCCCAGTGACCCACGAGACACCGGTGGGTATTTCCAGTGCCTTTAGCGAGTCGGTGAATGTTGTATCCTATCGGTGGATTGTTTGTATTCCCACAGTCTTTGGGATCGATCGGTGTGCCCTCGGACAAAGGCTTGGATTTGCTAATGTCATCACCGGGCAAAGTGGGCGCTCCCTACCGGTAGGTTGTTTGTTTCCTACGGATCTTGGGGAGTAGTAGGTGTGACCAAGGCACCGACTGTGATGTATCGGTGTCCTTCGTTGTCACGGGTGGTTGTTGCACAGTCGGTGGGTGTCTTTTGGTCTCGGGTCTTTTGTGCCTTTTGGTGGTGCTCACGAAGCCTCGGGGCCTGAGACTTTGGTTTAGTCTTAGTCCCACCGAGTCTTCCCTTTTCTTTTAAGAGCGGGGTTTGGAGACATCGATCCTCACAGTTGTTCTGACAACCATATGGGCCGTCAATTCGATAGGTGTGACAAGGGATGGGTCCTTTTGAAAATTTGAAGAACTCGGGATGCCGGTAAATTTCCAAATTTTTCATCACGGTATAATTGGCACCCAATGTGATTGTAAAGCACAAGAGACAAACCTAGGATACGAAATATACTTAGTCCTAGTTTTGCTCAGTAGCTTCGTTACAAGATCACCGTAAATGATCTCCCTATGTCGATAGTGACCCCATTCATCGAGCGGTATGCCATCATCAATGAATAGAGTTTACATTCGGTGGATGAGTGGTTCCATGAGGACACGAATCACAAAAGTGAAAAGGATCCTCCAAGCCACGGGAATGAACTTTTAGTATTTGGGTCTTGTCCAAAATGTGGGATCCAAAACGATTTGTTTTAACCCATCCTTCATTGTGGAAGGTTCGGGATGGGCGACATAAACACCTTTGTTGTAATCTAACCTGTTGAAGTGCAAAAGTTTTGTAATCCGGGTATATTGTTGCCCCATTTAGATCGAACTCGATGAGATACTCCCAGAGTGGTCTAAGGTTATTCTCATCGATCGAAGGTGTCGGGTCAAAGGCTTTAGCATTGCCCAAAACTCCACGAGGTAGTTTGGGTACACCACCGAGGACACTTTACAAAGGCCGTTTTAGTGGGCGGTTGAATAAAAATTTTACAATGTCTTTATAGGTTGGGACATTTTCGTGGTATTCAAAATTACCTATGACATTGTTTGTTTTGAATTCAACGTTTGATAGATCCCCCTTTGAGAGAAGCAACCGGAGAGATTGTGTTCTAGCCATATCTTTTAAAGAAGTTTTTAGGGTTTAGAAAAAAGCGTTTGGCAAGAACGATTAAAATGTTTAGATCTCTAGTTAGTGATGAAAACTTTCAGTAAATGTTTACAAGAATGGTTTTCAAAAGAGGTTTTGAAGGTTTGAGAACACACAAATATTTCGGATTTGAGAAAAGATTTTGACAGAGTTTAATTGCGAAATTGATTTGTGTGTTTGTTTGTGTGGAAGAAGAGGTATTTATAGAGTGATAGGAGGGTGTTTTGTGCACAAATGGAAAAACTAAGAGTAGGTTTTGAAAGACTTTTGAAATTCCCATTTAATGCTACCACTCCATTACCCGCAGAAAATCCGTTTTCAAGGGAGCAGTTGAGGTGTCTGATAAAAGTGCACCTTTGCGAGAAAAAATATCAATTTGATATTTCTTGTGAGAGCAATAAATGCCAAGTGGGATGACGATAAGACAAAGAGACATATATTCCTTTATTAAATTGGCATAGTTACCAACCTAGGACATTAAAGTAGCGATACTTGGACCATTTAGTTACTCATTCAATGCTCTTTGTCAAGTGTCGGGGACCACGAATGAGTATTACTCATTCGGTGAGAGGTTTATTTTGGATTTTGGGGAGGATGAACCATTTCGAGAGAGCTTCTTGAGATTGGTTTTCAAATACTTGACTTTCAATGTCAAGCATTCCCAACTCGACTTTCGGTCTCACAGGTAGGCTCATCCAAGGGTTTGGTGAAGATATCGGCCAGTTGATATTCGGTAGGGATGAAATGAAGTTCTATGTCTCCTTTCATTATGTGATCCCCGATGAAGTGATATCGATATCAATTTGTTTGGTTCTTTGGTGGAGGACGGGGTTGTTGGAGATTGCAATTGCACTAGTGTTATCACGGAAGATAGGCACCATTTTGTAATGGATGTCATAGTCACCGAGTTGACTTTTCATCCATAATACATTGGCACAACATCTGCTGCTGACTACATATTCGACTTCACCGAGGACATAACCACCGATTGTTGCTTTTTGCACTTCAACACACCGCTTTTCCTCCAAGAAATTGACAGGACCACGAGGTACTTTTTCTGTCCATGTTGCGGCCAGCATAATCGAATCGAGTAACCTCGAGATCAAACCACGAGCATATTGGATAATATAGTCCAAGGTTTGGGGTTCCTTCAGTACACAGTATTCTTTTAGGCTGCGGTGAGGTGGGATTCTTTTGGATTGGTGATATCTTGCTATTAGATGGTGAGAATTGTATATACGGTCTAGTAGCGATTAGATACATCGGTGAGCCAACAATCCCTACGAAATGAGTTTGATTGGTGATTTGCCGGTGAGATCGGGTCCAAGGTTGTTAGGTGGAACCATTGGTGTCTTCACCGAGGCATAGTCAAATATCTCATATTTCTTCAAGAGATTTACGGTGTATTTCTCTTGGTGATGGATATACCTTTATCGGTTTGCACGATTTGAAGTCCAAGAAAGTAAGTGAGTTCCCCATCATGCTCATTTCAAACTTTTTGTCATCGCTTTTCAAACTGTTTGCAAAGTTGTAGTTTGTTGAGCCAAAGAAGATATCATCAACATACACTTGGACTAGTATCACATCTGTTGGGTTCTATAGACAAGCGATGTGTTGTCTATCTTTCCTCGACAAACTTGTTTTGTATCGGGAAGGTGAGAGAGTTTCATACCATGCCACGGAGCTTGTTTAAGTCCATAAAGGGCTTTGTCAAGCTTCTGCACATAGTCGAAATTCACTACTCTCAAAGCCGGAGGTTCTTGAACATACACATCTTCCTTGAGATCACCATTTAAGAATGCACTTTTAACATCCATTTGGTAGACCACGAAGTTCATGTATGTTGCATATGCAAGGAAGATCTGATGTCTTCCATTCTTGCAACAGAGCAAATGTCTCATCATAGTCAATGCCTTCTTGTTGACCGTATCCTTTGGCTACAAGTCGGCTTTGTTTTTAATGACGGTGCCGTTTTCATCGGTTTGTTTACGAAACCCACTTCATTCCTATGACTACTACATCCACGAGGACATTTGATCAAGGTCATGACCTTGTTTTTATCAAGCTGTTGCAATTCATCTTGCATAGCTTTGAACCCGGCTTGGGTGTTTTAGAGCTTGATGACACTTTTGGGTTCTATGTCGATAGGTAATCGGCATATAGACATTCATTGGTGAAGGCTGCGGTTAGACTAGCGACCATGCTTCTAGTGAGCATGCCCTCGGTGGGTTCACCAATGATGTTTACAAGCTCAATGTCACGAGATCTAGTCCACTTACTTTGTGGTGCGGGATCCGAGCTTGAAGATGTCACCGGGAGTTCGGATGTGAGTTCGGTGCAAGAGCCACGGGATTATTTAGAACATCTGTTGAGATGTCAAGATCGAGTTGAGGATCATGAGTAATGAGCTCTGATCATTTGGATCATTGTTACTTATCGGTGAGACGGATGATTATCAATGAATTCATTGATGGTTGGTTGGGGTAGGTTGTGGGGTAAGACATAATATGAGATGTCGACATCGACTTGATATGAGGAATTGAGTTCGATGTTGTACTCATCGGAGGATATCTTGATGAGTTATCAATTCAATTTCCTCCACCGAGGTGTTGGTGAACTGATGCTTTCGACTTTCATCAAAGGTGACATGAAAGGTTTCCTCAACTTGTTGTCTCCTTGTGTTAAAAACCACGAAGGCTTTGGAGATCGTTGAGTAGCCTAAAAGTATCCATCATCGACTTTTGCATCAAACTTGCCTAGATGATCCTTGTGGTTGTGAATGAACACGGGACATCCAAACACATGAAAATAGGCGATGTCCGAAGTCTACCTTTGAAGATCTCATATGGGGTTTTATTATGTCTTTTGACAATGATTGACATGTTTTGAGTGTAACAGCGGTTTGATCGCTTGTCCGAAATGTTTTGAGAGGATGAGCCATTTAACATAGTTCTAGCGACCTCAATGAGAGTTCTGTTTTCCTTTCAAAGAACCCCATTTTGTTCGGGGTATAAGGAGATGAGAAATTTTGAGTAATTCCTTTTCATCACGAAACTCTCAAGTTCTTGATTTCGAACTCGGTGCCATTTTCGATGCAATTTGTTTGTGATAATGTCATTCGGTTTTCAATCTTCACGATGAATGACATTATTGCATCACCGCTGACTCTTTTTGAAAGAAAGTATAACCAAGTGTATCTTGAGAATTCATCAACAATGACAAGTGTATACTTCTCATCTTTGGATTGATCGGGACCGACAGTCCAAAGAGATCCATGTGCGAGGAGGTGAAGGCGACTTTGATGGAGAAGTTTTGTTTGGTTTTGAATGATGCTCGTGGTGTTTACCCTTTTCACAGCGAGCATGGTTTGTCTTTGCAAAGACCGGTGATGGTAGGCCAAGGACCTTGTTTTGTTTTGCCAAGTTGTTGAGGTTTTGAAGTTCAAGTGTGAGAGTCTCTTATGCCACGGCCGGTTGATAGTTTCGGTGGCTTTAGCAAAGAGACAAGTTCCATCTTGGGAGAGAGTTGACATGTCAAGCACATAAACATCATCTCTCTAGGAGCTATCAACACAACTTCCTTGTTGGCATTAAAATGGTACCTTGTTTATCATTGAATTGTACAATGAATTTTGCATCACATAGTTGGTGACATCGATGAGATTGTATTTGAGACCATTGACATAGGCTATTCTAGAAAACTATTCCATTGCGGTTCTTGAACCATAACCTTGATGGGACATGATGAGTTATCACCAAATACTACCTTGGGCCTGGTTCCTTTACATACTTGTGCGAGATATTCCTTCACACCACCATGCTTCTTGAGCATCCACTGTCTAGATGCCAAATAGGCTCCCCGGCATGTCTCTGCACAAGTAGTAAACGAATTAGTTTCTCTTCGTGACCCACTTACTAGTGGGCTTGGATCTCAAGGTCTCTTTGAAATTTGCAATCGACTCATGGTCGGTGGTTGTGTGCAAGGTGCTACCACAGTTTTGCATTTAGAGGTGAGGATGACTCGGTGACTGGGTTGTTTGGAATTTCTCCTTGCATGAATAATCTTGTCATGTTGGGATGTCTCATGAGTGGATTACCACATATATCACAAAGATGTATTCATGAGACAATCATCCCGATGATGATCATTGAACCCACAAGTGAGGAAGAGAGGAAAAGGTTTTGCTCTATTCTTTGGAGCGATTTTGGAGGATGAAGCATCTTGATGACCAACTTTGGTATAGTTTGCTTGGTGACATCTTCAGATATGATCTGCGATCTGTGATCATCCTTTTGCATACCATGCAAAAAGGATTCTATAGCGATTGTCGATGGTATGGGTGGTGTAATGACACACTTCACACTTTTGTTTGTTTTGGAGGTTGACTTAGACTTAGAGGAACGGAGGAAGTCGACTTTGTTTCCTTGATAGGTTCGGGACCTTTTCAATGGATTCCATTTTTGATAAGCTTCCTCACGAGTTCGATCGATTCTTTGATTTGGTCGACTTGGTGGGGACAGAGGATGATGAAGTCTCGGCAGTGTAGACTCTTGTTGGATTAGTTTTGCTTGTCTTTGAAGGATGGTTCTACCACGTCCGGACCTTTCTTTTGGTGAATGAGGATTGAATTGTAGTGGAGTAAGCTCGAGCTTGGGCGGCACCACCAAGAGGTTTTAGTGGTGGGCGGTGCTTGAGATTACGCTTGCACTCGAGAGATGTGTTCGGTACCACCGGGCACATCGAGAGTCAAGCATGCTCTTTAGAGCTTGACTTTCGAGCTCTAGAATCCTTCCAATCGAAGTTTGGAAGCTTACTCTCGGGATTAACTCGTTCAATCCATTCACTTTGGAATTTGAATCGACCAACATGCTTGTAATCATACCACGGACACAAATGGCTTAGGAGGCGGTCTTTGTTGAGAGAGTCGGGAGATGATCTTCACCTATGACTCTCTTCTTGCTCTCTTGGGGCTCCCACAACATCAAAGACCACAGGATTCTTAGCGGTCCAACTCTTAAGAATATCATTTGCCTTATTAAGTTCATCTTGAAGATTCGATTTCTTTTAACTAGTTCGGTGTTTTGAATTTGCAAAGTGGCGACCTCAAGCTTAGCTTGTTTTAAAATAAGCAATTCATCCCTACACTTATTCAATTCAAAACTTAACTTGTTGTACTTAGAAAAAGATTCGGTCTTTGCTCTTCTACAAACTTAAGGTCAACATTAAGATAATTCATATAAGGCGCCAATCGAGTCATCATCCATAGAAAGTAAAGTGTTTACCTTCTTCATAGTGATGTTGACCCATTCCCATTCCTAGCATGATTCTTCCCAACGCCTAGCTTGTCTTCTTCTCAGAGAGCCATTAGAGCACCGACATGTACCATTTCATCATCCGATGAGATTGGCTCTTCATCGATCAAACGTTTGAAAGAACAAGGCCTTTGTTCTTACCTGCAGATTGAACAATTTTGTTGTTTCGAGGGGTGGCCTCAAGCAATGCAAGCTTAGCTTTTGCTTTCTTATACTTAGCTTCATAATCAATGGTTTTGTTAAGATCAGTTGTTTTGAACATTTTGATGAGGCGATAGATTTTAGGTTGAAATTTGCTAAAGCACGAAGGCCGATTAGATCCCGATGGTTTGTAAGAGGTTCGAAATTGTTTTGAAAAATAGTCTTTTGCAAAATGGCCTCTTTTATGACACTTGTAGCATTCGGTGTCTTGATTGCTTTAGCGATTGAAAAACCTTTGTTTCTTTTATAAACCTTGAGAGTTAGCGAGTGCCCTTTCTGAAATTGACATTCGGTCACTTAGGTACTCTCACTTGATCTCTCATCGCTCATCATCCGAGTTTTCTTGGAATTCTTGAACTACATTGTTAGAAAAGCGCAGTTGATATTGGTGATGAGGTAGTGGTCGGGGACTTCTTGACTTCACGAGACTTCTTCAAGTCGGGGTATCGTGCATTGATGAGGTTTTCCTCATAGACAAATTTCCATAAATTTCGGGAAGCTCAAGATTTTGGATATGATTAGCATTCACGAGTCCACGAGAAAATTTCAACCATTTCTCGGGAGGCTGCTTACAAAACCAACATTAATTTCATGCTTAGACAAATTTACACCATCATTTGAGAGTTCATTTAAAAGAGTTTTGTATCCGGTGTAAGTTTGAGAGAGTTTCGAGTCCTTAGCCACGAAGGTGTTATACTCAAGTTTCGGGTCCATTATCCTGTTTTCCTTGGTATCGATGGTCCTTCATGACTATGAACTAGGTCATCCTGTGTTTGCTTAGCGATGCTACGACTTATATGAGACTCCATAATATCGTCGGGAGACAAGATATTATGATACTTTTGAGTCTTTGGTCTGGTTGACCACTCTCCTTTCATCCTGGTCCACCGAGCTTGAGTTTGGGCAACCCTTCAAAGATCTTTGGGACAAATGGACCTTCATTTATGCACTTGACATAATAAGGTTCCATCGATCAAATAGCAAAGCATTCGCTTTTCCATTTGTTGAATTTGCCAACTTCAAGTCTAGGGCAACAGTGAATAAGCTCCACCCTTTTATCGACTAGTTGGGGTACATCAATTTCGACCATTTAGGATCCTAATTTAAAAACTTTTAGGCGGCCTAAAAAGCGAGTTTTATAATTAGCCTTGCTCGATACCACTTGTTGTTCCCGTTCACTATCGTTTAAAACAGTTCAAGTTTATAAAACAAGTTAAAAGTGAACAATGACCTAAATTAACATAAAGAAAACACACTAAGTAATTTTCAACGTCATATTCTTATTAGAAATAATTCAACAAAGAATCGTTACCCAAGTACTTGCGGAATAGTACTTGGGATTGAAATGACAAAGTTGGGTGATTCTCTCTAAGCTCGGGGCTATGTCCGAGCACAACTCTTAGAGCTCACCGAGCTATCTCGGAACTAAGTTGTATTTGGAGGAGTGAAAGATGGCTGCGTGTATGTGTTTTACAATTCACAAGCTTAACCTTTTCACTCCATCTCTTATGCTATTTATACATGTATGGTATTTGACTCTTTCCTAAGTGACAACCGACATCACGTAAGACAAAATCTTGATGTATTTTGTCTCACATTCTAAAGACTATTCTAGGTAAGAGACAAGACTACTTTCCTAAGTTCGGTGATGACAGAGCACGATGTTTTGCTATTCGGGAAAGTTGACTTTGGATGATAAGGACCTCGTCTTATCGATTCAACCTTTCCGCTTTGTCCGCTCTTTCTTGATCTTTACATTCTTGATCTTCTACTTGGTTTGTCTTGATGTAAGAAGTTGGATAGGAATCTTAGGGATTCGGTGAGTTATTGTCATCACTCACCGAATCCATCATCTTCTTCTTGACTCGGTCTTCACCCTTTAAGTTCCGCCTTCGGGTGGAGAGACTTCTTCTTAGCCTCTTCTTGAGTATCCTGAAGGCGACTCAGAGAGACTATGCACTCGATGACTGTTTGTGTTAACGGATTAAATACTTGGGCTATTTTCTATTCAAATCCTAGATTAAGGAGTTTCGGTATTTACTGAACCCAACAACTTCCTTCAAAGGCACTTCTTTCTCTAAGGCAAACGGATTCAACATATCCTTTGGACGCATGAAAACAGGTACCTGAAGCTGTGAGTCATGGGGTTTCAAGATGTAATCCGGCTGGGCCTCTGCACCCTCGGCACGATGTCGCGCAAGAGTCAACCCTGCCATGATGACGTCTATAGGATAATCCTGATCACGCTCAAGATCGGCAATCATGGGGATTTCTAACTCTTTCACCCTTTTCATTGCAGCAACCAGGTGCTCATACGCTTTAGCATCATAATTTGGTACCTGTTTAACGGGTACCTTTAGCAGTCCCGATTCATGCAGATTCTCTACGACCGCTTGCCGCTCGGGCGACCGAACCACGTCCCGAAGGTATTACGCACTTCTGGTGACTCCAAGGTATTAAGTGCAGCAAGACGAAGACCATGACCTACGAGCCACCTGCGCTCAGCTATAGTCGACATCACCGAGGATATAACTCCTCGTCAGACTCAATGCTAAGTTTCTTGCTTTACCCCTCGCACCTCCAAGCTTCTTTCACAAAGGGCACAAAATCCTTCAAGTTGGGATGTCATCGCATCTTTGCCCTTCTCAAGGTATTTAAGTACCCAGTGGCACGCAGACTTGTACCCAGCAACATCCGCACGCTCTTGATTTATTTGGCACATTAGCGCCATTTTCTCCTCAGCTTGCTTCGAGCCGCACGCCGCATCCTTTGCCTCGGCTTGGCGCTATCCAACAAGCGGGTGTTCGCCGATTCGCGTCTCCAAGAACGCTTATTGTCCGGTCCTTTGCGAATCTTGATTCTCCCCACCGTAAACTTCGGTCTTTCACTTCACAATCAAGCTCGATGTGAGACTGCACCAACTCTTCGACCAATTGCTCCATGGGTGCATCTACATCAGACAGGTCTTCATTTTTCGACTATGTGGCTCAGAATGCGCTGAGCGTGCAGGACTAGCCTTGGGGGGTGACTCCATAACCTGCTCTACCCTACATACGTTCACCAGCGAAATGTTAGATTTACAATTGGCACCTCCACCAACCAAAGTAACAATACATATTCGGCATTACTTACTGCGGTCCTGCGATATTAGCAGAGGGGTGCGAAGACGCTTCATCAGTGGATGATAATTCCACAGTAGGGATCACGGGGCGTTTTTTCCTTGATGTGCCTGCACCATCATCCCTTCGGGTCCTTTTGCGACTGAGCCCAGATTCTTCTTCTTCTTCTTCCTCCATAGGGTGAGCCACAGCTACGGGCGGTGGCTGCGCCACAAAAGAAGGTACTCTGGGATTAGGACGGCTTTGCAGGGGTGTTGCCTCCACTGCGACTGAGGAACTGGTCCCTCAGATCCCTCGTGATTCACTCATATATGCGCCTGCGGTAGCGACTTAGAATCGGCTCCTCATTTTCCTTCAAGGGTCGTGCTCCTGTCCTTACCTCTACGGGCTTTGCTAGTTGTACTACGGTAAAGAGATCCATCTCACAAGAACACAAAACAACATATACACACAGTTATATAATGCGCCAAGTATAAGGAAGAATGCTCTTACATTATTTACACACGAGGTACGGAGGAATAAGTACCCACCACGCCATGTCGCCTAAGAAGATTGGGATCTCATCTTGGGACCAAAATAATTGCGGCTGATTCCCATGTGTACCAAAAATCCTCGGGATAGGCACTAATGGGGATGCGGTTAGCATTTATCGCCCGCATCCTCGGCGACATAAGACCGAGCAACAGGCACTCATCCCTCTAATGTACCCGGTATAAAATCATAATTCCGTGGAAAGCATGTATCATCTACCCGAAGAAATACTCCTCCAATTCCTAAGTAAATCTAATTTATCCAGTATAACACCGCAGCCTCCCGCAAGGCCGCAAAGGACACCCACCCATGCGCCCGCGTGAGTGTGATAAAAGGCAATTTACCTCAAAATTGGTAATTTTGGCGGACCACTGTCTGAAGGTAACCGCGATATGTGCGACTATAATAGTTTAACACGTCACACAGAAAGCGAGATAGGGGTACACGTTGATTCGCAAATTCGAATAACCGTGTATATACACCCACTTTCCCTTCGGGGAAGTCCGCAATAGTTGCTCGCGCTCCCGGAACAACCGGATGCACATCAGAGGTATAAAGTACTCCGAGGTAAATTCCATCAGATCGCTCACGGTGAGGTCGGAGGTAAAGTCAGACAACTGTTTAACCATAGTGTTATTATTTTTCGATCAAGCGCACGCGTGGTTACCTTTGTGATTGGCTAATTTACGGATTGCAACTATCAAAATGCTTTAACAATGGTGGATGGAATTTTACCGTGAGGAGACGGTGAAAATGGAACGATAGGTTATATAGTTTTCTCATCCACACGATAAGTGACATGTGGACTCCACCAACCTTAACGTGTGGTTGAGATTGCTTGATGGGACACAGTGCGATAACTTTCCCCGAGTTACGAGGCGCCAATTTTTAAATTTACTACGGATACAATGTATCTAGCGATATTTCTTTGGCTTCTTTATTACGCTTTGGTATATTTTTCATTGACACGGTTATTAGTCTAGCATCCGCAGATTCGCATCACGCATACTAGACCTGGGGACATGATGACGATAGTCTACATCCGGGTCACGAACCCGGCTAAAGTCCAACATTCACTTAGCCCCAGACGAGTGGGTTACACTGACAGAGGTTTGGGCTCACAAAGGCCCAAGCCCAAAGCTATTCACGTAATAGATATCCGATATCTTCTAAATAAGAAGATTATCATTCTAACCGACTTAGGCGGGATACGGCGAAGGTTGAGGAACACGGAACCAACAAGGATTCCGTGCGATATAAAGGGAATCATATCCTCGCTTAAGGTACGATCTCAAACCCTAATTCTCCTTAAACCCTAAACCGATTATTTACTCTCACGGGAGGATAATCGTGAGAGACAATCCCACGATAAGCCTAACGGTGTCTTTTGTCTCTTAGCGCGGTCTCAAGCAAGAATTCTCAATTGGTACGAGATCCGGAGCTCCAAACCGTGAACGCCCAACTTTTGTATCAACATCGGTGGTTACTAATTAGTTTTGGTCCACAAGATTATCTCGGCTTGATAATCTTTGAGGGTATTTTAGGGTTGTTTGTTAGAATAGAATGATTTAGTGTTGAATGGTTTGAAGGCTCTCAATGGTTTGAAGATTCTTAATCAAACTGATTATGAATGAAAACATGTTGTTTGGCAATCATTCTGAATAAATATATCTAACTACAATAACATAACGTTGTAAATTATACGATTAATTACTTTTTTTCATTATTAGTTTTTATAAAATAGATTATTTGTTATAACTTTTATTATTATTTTTAGATTGGTTAAACAATTAGCTTTCGTTAATAATAGCAGTTCATATAGTTATAAATATGATTTGCTTATGTTAAAAATATCTATAAATTTTGAATAGCATAAATTATGAGATTAAAATGTCACGCCAGAAGCATGGAGAAGTCAAAGATGATAAATATAGATTAAAATATCAAGCACGTAGATTGGTAATTTTAATGTACTGTAACATATAAAATAAGAGTATATAATTAATTAATTATCCAAAAGGTGGGGCACTACTAAAGAGGAAATAGAGTATATATCAGTTAGTGAGTGATTTAGAAAGCAATTTATGCTTAATCATTCAAAGCCCAATGGGATGATTCGGTGAAATAAATTCTTTTACCATCAAACAACTTAGTGTTGACCGATTAGGATTTAAATGCTAGGTGAGGCTTATTAAGTAGTTATCAAACAACCCCTAAGTGGAATAAATTCTTTTACTATCAAACAACTTAGTGCTGACCGATTAGGATTTCAATGTTGGGTGAGGCTCATTAAGTAGTTATCAAACAACCCCTAAGTCTTTTAGCACACTTTTAAGATAAATAACATCTTTGCCCATAAGGCTGGATGCAGTAAGACTTGGCGATCGAGTAACTCGATCGATCGAGTGTCAATCACCTTATTGTGTGAAATCGAACGAGGCCCATTTTGTCCCAGTCTTGGTCGTCCTCCCGATCGAATTGGGTTTATACCGTTGCAATATCTCACTTTCAAACCAAAAAAAAAAAGTATCCCAACATTTAAAAATAAAATCCGACCGTTTGGTATTAAAAAAAATGAAAAATCTACTAAACTACCCTATAAATACACAACATATTTACACACTTAAATTCACAAATCTCATTTCATAATATGATAATTCAGGATGAAGAGCAGGCGATATCTCCCGTATTCTTTCTAGCGGAGCAGCACCGTTCTTATGATCCCATAAGAACGCATTTGGAATCGTTGAAATTACCAGGGGGATATGCAACAAAACAAATCATCTTAGCCTTAAAGCCGATTCGTGGAAGACATTTGGCATCGTAATAATCAAAACTAGTTTAGTCGCTTTATTGTCGTAATGTTTTAATTTTATTTGAATTATTATGTAACGTTTTAATTATTAATGAAATTTGAGTTTGTGTTAAAAATGTTTTATTTTTATTAAAAAAATGATCATGGTCGCCTTACTGGGGCACCCAATCACCTGAAGGTCGTCGCTGGAGAGAAAAAGCTGATGCGGCAGAGAAAATGAGGGGAATTGAAGACCCTTACTGGGGCAGCCTAAGGCCATAATCTTTGTTACAGTATATTGAAGGGTGTTTTGGTCATGTTTATTGTGCATGACGTAAAACTACCAGCGTAAGAAACCAGGGCCTTGGAGACAACAAGAACCTGCAATGACTCGGGATCAGCTTAATGCAATGCGCCATGAGTTTTGGAACACTGTTCCAATTTATGGCAGACGACAAGGTGATTTGCAATTAGCTTTCAACACGTATGAAAAATATATTTTCTTTGAATTAAAGAAATGAACCGACGACTTGTCTCCTCACACTTGATCTATTTATAAACAACGAGAGTGTCCGCGTCATATGCTGGTTTTGCATGCTAACAGCCTAAACTGCTCATAGTGACACAAAACTAGCAACAAACTAGCTTAGCTAAGCTAATATACTTTCAGATTTGATTACAAAACCTTTTATTTCTCCAACAAAAAAGACAACCTTTTAGATGCCTACAATCTTTAACATTGTTCGATGTCGAACTATTTTTTTGTGAGTTCTTTCAGTTATCCTTCAGCCTTATGAGATAAGTCTTCTGGATACGTGCTAAGATGAACAACGCGTTAGTCTCGCCCCGGGTGCTATCCCAGGACCCGACTCGTGAGAATGAGTATGGGTTTTACCGAAGGGTATAGTATTAAATGTGCGCTGTGTGTAAATGATACCTTTTACCACCATCGATGTGTATTTATACCCTTGATGTCACTATCGGTCCCCGGCATGTTGTACTTCATGGGACCGTTAATGTCGTCTGTGACATCGCTCTCGACATCGCATCAAGCGCCATCTCCGACACCCGTGAGAATGAGACGAATTGTATCCAAAGCTAAATGCCAAAGGTACCGTCGGTCAACGACCCATTCGGATAACGGCCTTCCGGACCGCCATTCGACGGAGTATTGGGTCCTTCGTCTATTGGGCCGCTGGGCCATATACGTCGTCATGTCCCCCCAGTATCATGTTACTTGTTCTTGACAAGTGACATGATACTTGAACTGTCCGTCTTTTGGGTTCGTTCGGAGTCATTGGGTTTGCTCCGGGTTTCATGGGCCGTGCTATGAACAGTGTATCCAAGCCCATTGAGTGAGAATATATTAAAATAGTATTTACCGAGTTTTGTGAGATGATGCCACGTGTTTGGTGCGCATTCGCTGACGGTTCAGATTCGTCTGCGTCTTTCCCTGACACGACGGGACGTTTCGTGTCCCCACTTCTTTTGCCTATATAAACCATTTTTACCTCATTTGTAAATTTTACTTTTTACTCTTATCTCACCTACTGTTTGTTTTCGAGTTTTTCGGAAAAATTCAGGTACGTTCCTTCTCTCTCACTTCGTCTTCGTTTGCGTTGCCTCCTTTTCAATATCCTATGGCTTCTGGTTCAGAACGCCCGGCTTCCGATCTTGCTCCCAAGTCGGATATGCACATTTTCTCCTCCGTCCTTTCCGAATGGGAGCTGGAGGGCCTTATTAGTGAGTATGGAATTCCAATGGATCTACACCCTCGTCTGTCCCCACCGGACTTCACCATGAATAATTTGCTGGGGGATGCCATTGGTTTGTATGAGCAATATTTGCTTTTTCCGGGGTTCGTGTTCCTTTCTCCACCTTTCTCTTGAAGGTTATCAAGTATTTGAAGGTTCACATCTCACAGTTCGTGCCCATCGGATTGAATAGGCTAGTTATGTTTGAGATATATTGCCGGAGCTTGGAGATTGAACCCACTGTGAATTTGTTTCGGGTCTTTTATAAATTGAATAAGCAGGGACATTGGTTCTCGTTCGCTCGTCGAACCGGAGGAGACTCTCCGGCACGCATATTCAAAGAGACGTGCTCAAGTCTGAAAAATTGGAAGGACAACTTTTTCCTAATTGACCGGAGAGCCATCCCTGAG
Source organism: Chrysanthemum lavandulifolium (assembly GCA_022545495.1). Taxonomy (NCBI): domain Eukaryota; kingdom Viridiplantae; phylum Streptophyta; class Magnoliopsida; order Asterales; family Asteraceae; genus Chrysanthemum; species Chrysanthemum lavandulifolium. The sequence goes on from CM040243.1 coordinate 24,905,776, forward strand.
GCCATGCCTTGGAGGCATCCGAACTTAAGTGTTTCGGACGATGCTCCGTCAGGAGGTTATTCGGAGGCTGATGTTCGGAAGTTGTGTGAGGGAGTGGTAGATCTTCGGCTTATTCATTCAGGTCTCTTGTACGAAGTCGGGTTAACAAAGGTCTGGAAGCACTCCGGGTTTCGTCCGGAGTTTAAGGATATTGATAAGAATGGTAACGCATACGTTTTAGATTTATCCCAGCTTTTGATGATGTGACTCCTTTGTTAAAGATTTCCTTTTATTTTGTGCAGTTATCACTATGTCTCGTTATCTACGCCTGAAGTCGGACCAAGGGTCTAGGTTGGGCAAAGGTCGTCCGCTTGTCGAGGGGGAGGAGATACCCCAACACATGACACAGCCGTTGCCTGTCGGGGAGCGTGTCCCCGAGCCAAGCAAAGTGCAAAAGATTGTGGAGAAGGCAAATCTGGCGGTTTTGAAAGCTAAGGAGAAGAAACGGAAGCAGATGGAGAGGAGACCGGCCAGGACCGCGTCATCCATGCTGAAAAAGAGGAGACCAGATACTCCATCCGTCGATATGTCATCAAGCCCCGATAATTCTCATGGTGTTCGCTCGGCGTCTCCTCTAAATACCGTGAGGCCGGAAGACATTGTTGACGATGTTGAGCAAGGAAGTGTGGGTGGTGGTGGTAAGGGTGGCCAGGAGGGAGGTTCTCTTGATGAGGGGAATCCTTTGGTGGAGGTTCCTCCTGTTGTTACAGGGATTACTCCGGAATCTGTTATCCATGGTATGTTTATTCTTGGGCAACTATGTGGGGTCGTCTGTGCCAGACATGTTTCTTATTTCCAACTTTATTCTCGCAGGCTCAAGTCATGATATGGGGTGACGCCATCATCCAAATTTATCTTACATCGAATGTACCACGGCTTCTTTTCTTCTTTTCTGTTATTTTTTTTTATTATTTTTTTTGTACGTGACTTTTCTTTATTTCAGGCCTTTTTGGACGGAGGGGTTCCGGTGAGCCCTTCATTCCTGGTTGGAATCTGACGGCTAATACCAGCCTGAATGATGCTACCCTCTGCAGGGACATGATGGCCAACCTTGCTCCCCCGTTTATTCGCGCCGAAAAGGAGGATTTAACAAATGAACGGGCTCTATATAGGGGGTGGTTTGAGTTATGTCATGGGTCCCTGGCAGTCGCCGAGGTTTCCAAGAGGTTTGAGTGCTTGAGTCATCATTACGCGGAGCTATACCGAGCCCACTCTACCTGCTCCGGTCTTGAGCCTCTACTTTCCGAAGCTCAAAATAGCCTTCACTCCCAGATTGCCGCTGATCATCAGGCCTTTCAGGAAGCTCATCAAGGTTGTGATCAAAAGGAAGGGGAGTTGAGGGCTAAGCTAGAGGCGTTAGAGGAGAAGGTCAAGGTGCTAAGGGCTAAAGACGAGGAGCAATGAGAGAGGTTAGTCACCGGATTTCTTTAAATAAAGTGTTTCTTTAGTAGCGCCCAAGTATTAATCGCCTTGCGGCAATCTTCGATCCATCTTCCGCCGCCCAAAGGAGAGCCATTGGGATAAAGTGTTTCTTTAGTATCGCCTAAGTATTAATCATTTCCGTGGCAATCTTTCGATCCATCTTCCGCCGCCCAAGGAGAGCCATTATCAAGACCCCGAGCATAACAAAGATCATGAGACACGCCTGAATGTTGGAAAGGCTAGCGATGTATAGGACATTTTCAACGTGCTCATATGCGTCTTCGCCTCTGCTTCTGTAAAAGGGTTAGCGCAAGATCCCTCATAAATTGGTCTTTAATCTCGAAATGAACATCCGCCCGATTGCCGGTCTTACGAGACCCGCCCTTGATCCGCTCTAGTCAACGCCAAGTATTCCTCAAGAGTGAGGTCATCGATGTTAACAACTTCCATGGTACTTGAAAACTTGAAATATGATCGTAAGAAAAGTTTAAAATGAAATGAAAGACTCAATATTAATCCTAATAAAGCTCCCAGAGGGCGCCAAAAACTTGATGCGTGTTTCATCGACTGTGTCTTAATATTTATAGTATCTCGCTATACCTATGGTCTACCCTAATGTGCTAACGGCAATGTACCGGTCGTGTGTAGTGTAGTAAATGGTAAAGCCAAGGTCGCCCCAAGAGCTATGTGTGTTGGATTATTACTAAGTCTAATTGTCACGTAATTATAATGGTTTCGATAGGTATTTAATTAATTAAACTACTAATGCGTAATATAAAAGCAAATAATTGGTAGAGGAAATCAATAGAGGAATAGTGGTGCTAACCTAGTTAATCCTCCTATCTAGTTATGTCTACGCTCACCTACTTCCAATTACTTCAGTGGGGTCAAATTCGAGAGGACAACATTTGGTCAATTCGCCTAACCTATCGTGAAAGATGCCACCATAGAGAAATCAAAGCCGTCATAAGTCCCGTTGTTCCCGGTCCCTAAGCCGAGTCATTAAGCACCGCTACATGCTAGATTCTAAATAGTGAGTGCCCGGCCGTTAGAAACTTAGACACTACACCCCCAATTCTTAAGTTCATCCAAACGATAGTGATCGCTTGGTCAAATCGCACAAGTAGAAAGGGTCGCCGGTTGGTCATATCTTACCCTTCCCATCTCAATCCGCTCACCTAGGGTCGATTGGTCATATCTCCTAGGCAATTGGCCTCTATCGCCATTCAAAACTACCCAACCAAGGGTGATCGCTAAAGAACTATGCATGCATACACTTAGAAATAATTGTACGGAAGTAAAGGTAAATGAAAACAAAACAATTAAGAATCATAACTAGGCTAGCACCAAATGGTGCTTAGCTCATATTAATCATGCAAATCAATTCAATATTCAAATGTACGAAATACATGAATTGAAAGTAAAATAAATAATAAACGCTAAAGCTTATCGTAATGGTGTGACTTCTCCCTCGAAATAGCTCCGTATGCTTCCCTAGACCCGCCTTGAGCTTTTTCCCACATTCTCGAGTGTTGTGTGTGGAATGGGATGCTTTGAAATGTTTGGAATTCGGGTATTTATAGGCCGTGTCCGGGTTACTACAGAACCAATAGAGGAGTTACACCGTAACCTTCTATTTCATCGTAAATGCACTAGATGCGCTAGTTACGGCGAACCTTATAAGTGGTTATGCCGTAGTCTTCAATAAACTCGGTTACGCCGTAAGTGATGCAAGAGTTACTGGCGTAAGTATCGCGCGGGAACCTCTTTTGACCTAATGGAGTTACGTCAGAACCTTTGGGAGTTACGCCAGAACCTCTTGATAAGTTGGACTTCGGGTCACTTAATAGTTACTGCAGTAATGCGAGAGACGAGTTACGCCAGTAACCTTCAAAATAAGCATACTATGATAAATCTTTAGTAATGTTTCCATTTCCGCGTCTCTTTAGCTCCAATGCTCGAATTTACCCGAAGTGGAAAACAATGGAAAACAAGCGTGAATCCATATAAATGATATAAATAACGAGCATTATCGGGAAATTGACACTTAATATTCGGGACTATTTGATGTTATCGATATTTTATCGCCTTGACGATGCCGGCTTTGACCCACTCTTCTACCTCTTTTGTATCGCGACTTGATCACCGCCAACATTCGACGCTTTTGGCATACCGGTCCACCGATGGTTTGGCATTCGAGTGTGCTCGATTATTCCCAGGAATCCTCATATCTGCCGGCTCCCATGCGAACACGCCAAGGTTTCTTTGAGCGCTCTTTGAGGCGTCTTTTGCATTCTGAGGAGAGGGTACCTCCCATCGTCACGGCTTGTTCAGGAAAAGTCGGGTTGATCGTCACTTCCTCCGTTAAACCCACTTCCTTGGCTTTTACTTGTTCTTCCTTATCCTGTTCTGGAGGGCTGGCCTGCAATCTTTCTAGTCTTCTACATTCCAAGATGATGACGGAGCGAGTTACAAGGGTGGCAATTCCCTGAGGGGTTGGGAACTTCATCATGGAGTGGACCGTGGAAGGTATGGCTCGCAGTATCTTCAACCCGGTCCTTCCCAAGATTACGTTGTAGGGTGATGGAGCCCGAATAACCGTGAACTTCATCCTGACTTTCCGGTAAAGCCCTTCGTCACCGAACGAAACATCCAACTCAATTTTCCCTAACGATCTGGTCACTTGTCCAGCAAATCCGAGCAAATCTGTCTGTGTTTGCTTTAGCCGGGCTCTTATATCTTGATGTAAGTTGTTGTAGCAGTGTTCGAACATCATTTCCACCGAGGCTCCCTCATCCACGAAGACTCTCCTTACAAGATATCCCTCCATGGTTGCTTCCACTATGAGGGGGTCGTCCGACACATCCCCGTCGGGAAGAGGGGGGAATGTTATGGGCACATTCATCCATCTTTCTTCTTGTTCCGATGACTTCCTCTTCCTTCTTTCAAGCCACGTTCGGATCATATTGGTGACTTTGTCTTTAGCTCCCGTTTCCTTCTTAGGGGTGTCCCTCTTCCCCTTCTGTCTGAGATCCCTAATCAAGTGATTCAACTTTCCTGACTCCAAGGCTAGTTCTAACTGTTTTTTAAGCTGATAACAGTCATTCGTGTAGTGTCCCTTATCTCCATGATAGTCACAATACTTGTCCTGGTTCTCCTTTCGGGGCGGGTCACACATCGGTTTTGGAGGAGGTAGGCGCAACTGATGCTCTGTAGCCAAAATTTCTTTCGGAGGCTTGATGAGTGACTCCAATGTCAAACGGGGTTTGTTCCGGCTTAGATGGTCACTACGAGAAGGCAAGTAAGGTGCCGACCTATCCCCATGACGGTGACAACCTCCGCGATCCCTACCTGAAGATCCATATCGTCCCTCACTCCTCTTATCTCCTCCATACTGTCCTCGGATGACCCTTTCGTCTTTTCGGAAAGGTCCTGTCGAGGCTCTTCTAGTTGTCGTAGTGCTCTCCTCGGGGCAATTCAGTGCTGGCAAAAGCATCTTCCGATCTTACATAGTCATCCACCCGAACCATCATTTCCTCCACAGTCTTTGGGACCTTATCAGCAAACTGTTTGGCCAACTCAGGACACTTACTCCCGTTCATGAACGAGGAGATCCTCATGATTTCCGGCACACCTTGTATGAATCCGGTCTCAACAGTCCATCTTTCCTTAAACTCAGGTAGTGTTTCATTAGCCTTCCTTACTATCTTGGTTATTTCCATTGGGTCCTTGAGGCAAGCCTTGTGTAGAGATAAGCGAGCCTCGAATCGCCTCCCCGAACCGCCCATTCGCTCTATGCTCCCGAGGAGCTCACGAACCATCCCCGCCTTTCCATCTAAAGTCTGTTGGAACATGCGGCACCATACCCAGATCGGCCATTCTCCATGTCATGCGGCCCCGTGAACCTATTGAGATGATCTTGAGGTCCATTGACCCGTCGTGCCTGATGCGAGTGGGCATCTTGTGCTCAGTGCGAGAGAATTCAATGATTCGCCTAGTGAAGGGGACCTCGAGACTTCCTTGAAGGGTTTCCCTAGATCGTCGTCCTTTATCTTATTCCCGGTTACTATCTCCTTCTTGCCCATCGGTTCACCTTTGTCGGGAGCTACTTCATCTTCGAAGTCCGGCCGTATTGGCTCAACGGTATCCCTTCGGCTATTGTGCTCTTTTATCATGGACTTGAGTGCAGTTACGTACCCTTCCAACTGTTCTCTTGTCATTGGGGTGGAACTTCCTTCCCCTCCTCCAGAGGTTACCGGATATGTCGAACCCGTCATTCTATAGCTCTAGCAGATTGAATGCGGGTCCCACGGATGGCGCCAATGTCGAAGTATTTTTTGTGAGTTCTTTCGCTATCCTTCACCTTATGAGATAAGTCTTCGGATACCGCTAAGATGAACAACGCGTTAGTCTCACCTCGGTGTTATCCCGTGACCCGACCCGGCGAGAACGAGTATGGGTTTTACCGGGGTATAGTATTAAATGTGTGTGTGTAAATGATACCTTTTACCAATTATCAGATGCAGATTATACCTCGACGTCACTATCTGGTCCCCTCGGCATGTTGTACTTCATGACCGTTAATGTCGTCGTACGACACTATCACCGGCCATCTCTGACACCCAGGAGAATGAGACGAATTGTATCCACGCTAAATGCTAAAGGTACTGTCAGGTCAACGACCCATTCGGATAACGGCCTTCCGGACCGCCATTCGACGGAGTATTGGGTCCTTCAAAGAAACACTGATTATCTTATTTACAAACAAACATAATATATTTACACAAGGGTTTTACTACCATGTGTCTACTGCGTACATGTTTTTCCATGTTTATAAGAACATTTTAAGACTCAAAGCACCGGAATAATATATAACTAAACTTGAAATGAGTAATTTATAACTCGTGACTGGATGGAAAAGTGGGGAAGTTGTGATGTATGGTGTTGTTCTTTGTGCAAAGAAGATGAGAGCCATGATCAACTATTTTTTAAATCTAAGTTTCCTAGCCTTATATGGAAGGAAATGCAAGCTAAAATGAACACTAGGATCAATGCGGGAGCTGGAATGATCTTGTTAGCATTATGGCTGCATAATTAAATAAAAGGTGTTTGGATATATGTAGTTCCATCTATCATATCATATATGATATATTGTAGTATGCATAATTAAAGGAATGTAAGTTTTTGGTGCTAATATGATTCTCTTTTATCAAAAAAATATGAAAAAAAAAATGCTTACGTTGCATGCAAAAGTATGTTGACGTGTCTTTTTAAAATGGAATAAAATAAATAATCAACCCTTACCTTGTTTAAAACTCCCCCCATTTTTCATCCATAAACACATCTTCCATTTCTTTGTTTCTATTCAGATAAAACCGTAGCAGAAACTAACGATAGCGTTTAATCACAATGGGGTGTGCTAAATCGACACTTTCCGATCAGGGCCAACGCCGTAAGTGCTCAACTTTACCTGTTTCTATTGAATTCTCTCTAACTATATACGAAGTATGAAATTATGGGAATCTTGATATAGTTTATGTGTTGTGTATGATTCTTGCATGTTTCATTATGGATATATGATCATATTGTTGAAAAAGAAATGGTTTGAGTTAATTAAGTTGTTAGTTAATTAGGTGTTTAGAAAAGAATAACGTTGTTTAATGTGTTTATACTCTTTGTGTTTTAATTGATTCTTGGAATTGAAATTAGATTGCGTGTTTATACTCTACGTGTTTTGATTGGTTCAAGTTAACGTGTTTGATTAATCTGCCGTTTATGTATCGGTGGTTACTAATTAGTTTTGGTCAACAAGATTATCTCGGCTTGATAATCTTTAAGGGTATATAAGTCTTTTTCTTTACTCAATGATCAGTCATACATCTAAACTATGATCCACAAGTGTATCTAATTTAGTCAATCTTGATAAGATTACGACATGCTTAGCACAGTTTTAAGAATTAAGATAAATAACATCTTTGCCCATAAGGCCATAATCTTTGTTACAGTATATTAAAGGGTGTTTTGGTCGTGTTTATTGTGCAGGACGTAAAACTATCAGAGTAATAAAACCAAGGCCTTGGAGACAACAAGAACCTGCAATGACTCGGGATCAGCTTAATGCAATGCGCGATGAGTTTTGGAATACTGTTCCAATTTATGGCGGACGACAAGGTGATTTTCTTCTCTGTTTTTGTAAATTATGTATAAAATTTTCTTCACTTGATTTTCGTTATAAAAAATCTAAACGATTCGGGTTTGATGGTTTTCAGAGATTTGGGATGCACTTCGACAAGCAGCAGAGTCTGAACTACACATTGCACAATCAATAATCGACAGCCATGGCATTGTCCTTCACTGTCCTGACATGACCGTCTGCCTTGACAACAGAGGTAAGTTAAAGTTTCTCAATTTGTATATCAACACATATAAGTTGTGAACTGTACATTTACCCATGTAAGCTTTTAGTATTTGCAGGAACGAGATATGAATTACCGTTGTATGTGTTGAGTGAGCCAGTAAATCTGATCTAGGAATAGTGTGGGAACATCAGAAGATAGCAGTATTAGAACATATTGTTGTAGATCATGTGCGCATATACATTTTGTTAACAGATTTTAGCTTACTACACAGTATGACAAATGCAGATGTGCATAGAATAAGGTTTTCTAGTGTTACAGATGTTACTGATTCTTTGTATGACATTTCGTGTTGGTGAATAATGAACAATGAGTATAATGGAATCATTTTTACAAGACCATTGTTGACATTTCATGTTAGCTAGTTTTGGTAACTGTTTGATTGGATACTTGCTATGAATAATTTTATGGTCTTACTTATAATCATTTATCAAGTACCCTAAAAGTATCATTATCAAGGTTGCGATTGTGAGAGATATAACACGACGAGCTTAATTGTACGTCACTACAGTAGTGAAATCATCATTTTGATTGAAGGATTTAAAAATCATCCAAAGGAAGAATATGTTGACCAATCGTCCAAAAACTATTGCTACCTTCCATGCTTTAATCAATGCAAACGTCGTTTTGGTGAAACACCAGCTCCAATAGATAGCTGAATGGTTTGGGACTGATCCTGCTCCAATTATCGGTTTGATCACTTGCTCATACAAAAGAGTTACGTTTTGACCTTGTAACATTGACTTTTTTCGGATTAGTGTGAGATGATTCGTGCTCATATGTTATCTGATATACTGATATGATATGTTGCTATTGTATAAATCAAACTAAAAAATCATTGAAAAAATGTCCAATGACTAGTTGACTTAACTGAAGTTAACATATCAGTTTTAGTAATCTAACTCTTTTTAAAAAAAAAAAAAAAAAAAAGGTACAATACTATCAGCAAATTGTACAACACGACATAGCACAACACTTAACTAATTTTGGCGGTTGTCTATCAAAATTCAGTTACAAAAACAAACCCTGTATATAAACAGAAATATCTGCAGCTCACAATCCCACACCCCATTCACTTTCACAATCAATCAAAAGTTTACGTCATTTTCTTGTTCTCAAAGATTCATAGCAGAAACTCTTCTGCTTTCGCTGTAATCAACTCTTACGCAAAGATTTATTACAATGGGGTGTGCATGTGTTAAACCATCAACCAGTGAGGACAGTAAGTTTTTCATCTTTTTTAAACAATTTGATAGCAATCTTGATGTTGGTTCTGTGTGTTTTGATCAGTTCTTGCATGTATGAATGTGGTTATTTGAATCATTGCTAAAAATGAAGTAAGATCGTTAGCGAAAAGGGTTTTGTTTAATGTGTTTAATCTTTGAGATTGTATTGTAAGTTGTTTTGAATTATGATGATTTGTATTAACTTTTTGAAGTTTCTTGAATAATGATTGTGGTTATTTTAATAAAATTTCAAGATAAATGAATCAGAATGATCAGTTGTGAAGTGGTTTATGTGTTATAAGTCGAGTCTTGATCTTGGTCATGTACATGTGTTATGTGTATTTGATCTGTTCTTGCATGCATGATTGTGGTTATTTTAATCTGCTGCTAAAATCGAAGTGATTAGACGTTTAGCGAAAAGGATTTTGTTTCAGTGTTTGATCTTTGAGGTTTTACGATGATTTGTTTTAAGTTCTCCGGGTTTCTTAATTGAATAATGATTATATTGGACAAAATTTCAAGATGAAATTACGTGTTAAACTTGGAGTTGAATCAGTTGTAAAGTGGTTAATGTATTCTAAGTTGAATCTTGATGTGGTTTGTGATGAGTTCTTGCATGCATGATTGTGGCATTTGAAGTTGTTGCATGAATGTAATAGACATTGGATTAAAGGACTCAAGTCTATTAAGTCGTTATGTTTTGTTTGAATGATGATGGGTTGCATTCATTTCTTGGGATTTCTTGAATAATGATTTGGAAAGTATTTTAGGCGAATTTTCTCGATACAATAAGGTGTTGAATGCTAAACATGTAGTGATTCTGGTTAAATAGGTTTTAAATGTGAAGTTGAAATGTTGAATCAACTGAAAAGTGATCTGTGCTCTAAGTTGAATCAATGATACAGTGATATTGGATATTTGTGGTGATTGATTTTGATGTTATTCTATCTTTTCTGTGAAATCTTTGTATGATTAATGGATGTTCTTAGTTTATCTGCTGTTTTCTAGGGTATTTCGTTGAATAATTTGATGATTGGTGTGTTTCATAAAAAATATCAGTGATTAGCTAGTGTTGTTGCTAATCGATATTGATCCAAAAGATAATCTACTTTTGTAATTGTTGAAAACAGTATCTTTGGATAGTTAGTTGTTTTTTCGCTCTAAGGTTACCTATTTAGCGATAATCAGATCAATATCATGTTTTTAGGTCCCGCAGATAGTATTGGTTTGTTAATAATAAATGGTTGTTTTAATCAGGCTTTGATTGTTGACCCAAGATCATGTATATACTATACACATGCCTATATGTAGTCGCGATGATCTAGTATAATTATGAGACATATTTCTAACTCAAGCAAGTTCTTTCGATTAGTACACCTACATAGTTTGACTTCCAGAAGTCAAATGCTGATTCTTCTCAATAGGGAGATTTAGCTGTTCTGTTTTCATATTTTTCTTATGCTGCTTGATTATATTCGATTAGCGTTGTCTTTCATTGAAACTTTATATAAGTTTGGGCGTTGTTGCAGGACCACGAACTACCAGAATAAGAAAGCCAGCACCATGGAGTCACACTGAAGCAGTAACTCGTGTTCAGCTTAATGCAATGCGTGAGGAGTTCTGGGACACCGCTCCACATTATGGCGGCAAACAAGGTCACTTTTATTTTTTAATCTTGTGTAAATTTACAGTTTCAAAACGAATATCCAAACACCCCTTTTGTTCAAATTGTAGTCTTCTACTTGATTTTTAGCTATTTAACAGCACATAATCAGTTTCATAAAGAAAATCCAAACACCCCCTTTATAAACTATTAGTCTTTCGAATATCCAAACACTGCCTTTGTAAATGTTATTGCCTTTTTATACAGGTCAGCTTCTCGGTAGTCTTAGTTTCACATATTATTTGTGGGTATTCTCGTTTTTATATGCTTTCATAATAGGAACTTTTAAAGATGTGGTTTTTATAATGGTTGACAGAGATTTGGGATGCACTTAAAGCAGCAGCTGAGTCCGAGATACAGTTGGCGCAAGCAATAGTAAGCAGTGCTGGTATCATTGTTCAGAATCCAGACTTGACACTATGCTATGATGAGAGAGGTTGGTTAGATTCTTCATGAAACTCATTGTATAAAGTTCCTTAACATGGTCTCACGTGTCCATCCCTTTAGCTAACTTTTACCATTTGCAGGTGCGATGTACGAGCTACCTCTGTATGTGCTGAGTGAGCCAACGAATCTGATCCCTGAAGAGTGACGGACTGGCTGACTGACTGAGATAACAAGGAAAAAATGTAAAATACGATTTTCTGGATGGAATTAGACATGTTTCGATAGTTTGCTATTGCCGATGAATTAGACATGTTTTTATAGTTTTTGATATTCTTGATGTATTAGACGTGCTTCGATAGTCTTGCTGTTTTGATATACATTGACATAATTGATGAATCACAGATTGCTTGCTTTTATATTTTGATGAATTACTCGTTAGACATACTTTGAAAGACTTGATGAATCACACTGCAAGTCTGCAACTAAATAAAAACTTGTCATGTTAATTCTCATCAAAGATTGAAATTTGGTTTAAAATTACAAAAACAGATAATTGTGATTTTTAATATATTTTAGTGATTAAAACTTATAAAATGCAAACTTTAAATAAAGTTCACCAGATTTTCAGCTTTGCAGACCTGGTTAAAGTTTACTTTTGAATGTTTAGTTTTTAATTGAACAGATGTGTTTTCTCACATTAAGAAGGCGATAGTTCAGATTACTTGGCTTGCTCAAAATGAACAAGGGAAACTCGTATCTTGCACCTGTAGACACGCTAAAAGTGAACTGATACAATACAAGATTACGTATACAGATACATGAAACAATTAACATGTATATTTTTTATCGGCCACTAAACTCAACTAGGGTGGGCTGAACTTGAGCGCTGTAGTTGGTGTCACAAGGGGGTTTAACGGTGACTTGAGCGTTTGAGACTGACATGGTTTAACGATGATAATGGTATAGGAATGATTTTGCTTGTTAAGTAACATAAACATATATAGTACAAATTAGCTTGGGGCTCAAGACAACTACGTGGGCTAGGCTCGTACAAACTAGAATCACACTGAAGCTAGAGATAACTAGTGCTCAGCTTAATGCATTGCGTGAGGAGTTCTGGGGTACTGCTCCACATTATGGCAGCAAACAAGGTCATTTTTTTATTGAAGTTTTAGCCTTTTTATACTGATCTGATACTTGGTAGGCCAAGTTTTACTTATGACTTGTTAGTATTCTAGTGTTAATGTGCATTCATAATAGAGACTGTTAAAGGTTTTGTTCTTGATGGTTTGACAGAGATTTGCGATGCACTTAAAGCTGCAGCGGAGTCTGAAATACAGTTGGCGCAAGCAATAGTTAGCAGTGTTGGTACCATTGGTCAGAATCCAGACTTGACTCTATGCTATGACGAGAAAGGTTAATTTAAGTTCTCCACCAAACTTATTGTATAAAGCTCATGATCTTGCGTCTTTTTTGGCTAACCTATACCATTTACAAGTGCGATGTATGAGCTGTGCTCAGTGAGCCAACGAATCGGATTCCTGAAGAAGAGTGACTAACTGAAACAAAATGCTGAAAAGTTGGATTTTATGTTTGAAGAATTAGACATACTAGTTTGATATACTAGATAAATGAAAACTTGGAACCAGTACATTTATTTTTGGTAAATGGGCCTATTGCATGCTAAATGGGCTTATTTTTCAACCTATTAGGCTTGAACAACATGTAGAAATAAACGGGCCTTATCTATTCATATCTTCTAAAGCTTTTGACAGAACCAAACATAGTTGATACTCTTAATTCAACTCATTTTAAGCATTCACTTTTATTCATGTTATTTTCAACTTCAAGTCAATGCAAACAAAGTAAGAATATGTAAAGCAAGTTTTGGTTGGAGCTCAAAAAAAAAAATTAAGATCTTATAAGCAAGTCTCATTGACTTTGAAATTGGCTTAAAGAGTCACACACAGTTAAAGATTTGAACTAACAAACAATTAAAGTTAGAGATAAACGTTTTTACATAGTATTAATGACGGGGAGAAAATTACTCCCGTTGTAGCCACGGAGGTTCACTTGCATACGACCCGCGCTATCCAAAAGGTAATCTTCCGGAATTAGTTGGCCATGATGTCGAAACAAAACACGGTAACTAAAAAAAAAATAGTATTAATAAGTTTAAATAAACAGTAATACAAGTTAGACCACCGGGTATCATACCATGCCAAACCCTCATTTTATTCATGTCATATCAGTTTTAACACTAACATTACTCACACCACAAAAAATCACCGTCGTTCATAACATTTCATAACATCATCTTTTATACCACACAAATACACCTTTTATTTAATAAATAAATAACAAAAAAAAATACACACAGCCCACATTGTGGCACACGCCACTTGCATGACTAGCGTTATAGCATTGCTCGTTTGGCACCGAGGGCGGTGTCATAACATGCCATACCATGCGCCAAAAGGGGCTTACGGTGGTTTTACATTATGATACCATGCCATCATTTACTCTTAGAGTCGTTCTCAAGTTTGTTTTGAAGGAAAGTAAAAGAGAAGAAGAGTAAAGAAAGATAAAAAAGGTGGACATTTGTTTAGCTAAAAAATGTTGTAGTTAATTAATATCAAGAAAAGGGAAATAAAAAAGTTGGTATGGGCATTAACTTATATGACCTCACAAAAATTACAACAAAAACACCCAATTTCACAAGACCCAACCCCACAATGGAGTCACAAGATCGGTGTTATTAATTTTGGCAGATGATATGATTTTTGCAATGAATAAGAGTACAATTGCATAAATCATTACAATTGCATAAATTGACTTTTATTTGGAAGGGCTAATTGATTGAAAATATATTATACTTGACATTTTTTGTTATTTTGTGTATTGAATTTTTTTTTCCTTATTGTATTTATTGAACTTTCAAATTTCGATTATTATGTGTATTTTGTGATCATTTTACCCTTAATTTTTTAAATTTGAAAGGTAAAATAGTCATTTTACATGACATAATAGTCACAAAATACATACAATAATCAAAATTTGAAAATTCAGTATAAACAATAAGAAAAAAAAAAGTTCAATATACACAATAACAAAAAATTGACAAGTATTATATATTTTTAAGCAATTAACTCTTATTTGAATGATCTAAAATATTGCATATGGTGAAGTTTCGTAGAAATTTCCAGCTCGTATAATTTGGGGCTACAAAGGGTATTTCGTCATAAGTATTTTTTTGTTTGTTGGGCATTGTTTCTTTCAGTAGCTTTCACTCCAATAGTGGAGTCAAACAAATTAGGGATGTTTGTATTTTGGTGTGATGGTTTGGGCTTTAGCTTATATTATTATAAGTCGAAAATTAAAATTTATACATTTATAAATTTGTTTGGCGAATTAGTTTGAGTGAAAGTTTATTAACGTAAAATCGCATAAAAATACATCAAATTAAATTCACATAGATTTTCACCATTTGCGTGATAATTCATTATATTTTGAAGAGTATTTAAGTAATTTGACAAGCTATAAGCCTCTATGAACCCTTTCTATGAGTTTGGGCTTATAGAGACTTATGGCTTATAAAAGCTTTCATAAATCTATGTGATAAATAAAATTTATTTTATAAACTGACTTATTTTAACAGATCAAAGTCTTATAAGCCCTCAAAAGCCCATTGCCAAACATAGCAAAATACTTTTCCTTTCCCCAAGTTTCTTTCATTCCTTTAATACAACTTAAAAACAAATTTTAGGACATTCACATTGGTTTGCTTAAAAGGAAAGGAAAAGGAAATAAAAGTGAAACTCAGGAATGAGTGAATGGGTGAATCAATACATACCCTCAATTTACTTTATATAATGGTTCATTACCCATTAACTTGTCAATCCTTAACCCTCTCTAACCAAGATTATATTATGAATTGGTGGTACTCAATACCTTACCCATTCCCCCTAACCCCTAACCAAGCACGCCTCACATTGGTAAAGCTTAAAGCTTTATAATTGTGTCAACTTATATAATATAACTAAATTATAAATATTTTGTTTTATAAACTTGTGTAGTATGCATAAACATGTAAAGCTTTATAATTATTTCACATCACTCAAATTCATTTAACTATAAAGAGGTTAAGATCATGAAGCTTTTCATGACACATAAACATGATTTATTAAATTCAATACGGTTGAAATAGATTATAAAAGTTTTAATAAATCTTGAATCTTTATAACTTAAATGATACGTTGGTTGTGACTCTGGTTAGCATTTTCCTCAATGAATTCTATGCAGACCAGGGTGGATTTTTGGGATCCAGACAGCTATGGACTTTTGTGACATAACGTTAATTTTGTCAAAAAAAATCTCGATTTTTCTTTAAAGCACCTGATCCTTAAAAATTGTGATTTGTAATCCTATTAAGTTCATTTTAAATACACATGTTCATTTTTTATCCATATTCCATCCATGATTTGTATGTCCGTGATTGTATGTACATGATCATCAATCATCAATCAACGCCATATAAAACTCTAGTTAAAAGACATGGTATTTTTTTCTATATAAACATTCATAATACAATTGGGTATAGATTTTCTATACTTTTTTATTCACGCGGATATATATAAAACAACCAAGCAGGTTTTTAAAAAACATTACAGAAATATATTTTTCAAGAAGGGTTTTAAACCAATCTACCCGACTAAAACTAGCCTTTTGCATCTATACTACACCAACAAAAAGAGCGATTAACAACTTCTTCAAACATAACCGCTTTGGAGGGAAAGCTTGAACCGAAAAGACTTTTATTTCGAAAACATAATAATAATAATCAAACAATGTAAACCTCTTGACGTGGTTTTCTTCTCACATTAAGAACACGATAGTCCATGTTAGTTGGCTCGCTCAAAACGAACAAAGGTAAATCATATCGTGTACCTGTAAAACATGCTACAAGTGAGCAAACGATACAAGATTGATGATCATGTACACATGCATATTTTCGAAATTTTAACATACCATCATCGTCATAGCAGATCGACATGTCTTGATTCCAGAGTCTAATATTATTCTGCTCGATAATTTTTTGTGCATTGCGCAAATCAACCTTCGTGGCCGCTCTAAGGGCTTCCCAAACATCTTACAATTATCAAAGAACTTTTTAAGAACTCAAATTTGTTTCATATAAACTTTTTGGTATAAGAAATTGGTCATGAAAAGTAAGTACCTGGTCTTCCACCAGCTCGTACAACATTATGCCAAAACTCGTTACGCATCTCTTGTAGCTGAGTTTTAGATATCGGGCCATTGTCAAAGCCCCAAGGCGTCGGTTTCCTAACAATGTTGGCTCGGTTATCTACAAGCAAAAATAGAAGAGCCAAGAAACTTAACGTGACGAAAATATGTTATTCAAAAGCTAGAATACTTTCACTTCGTAAATTACCTTCGCCACTGGCATTTGATGATATAGCACAACCCATTACGTGCGATTAATGGTTTCTTAGGAAGAAGAAGACGTTATATATAATTACCGTCCTCAAACCTAAATGATGTCTTAGGAAGAAAAAAAACGTTATATATAATTATCGTCCTCAACATTAAACGTTCACTATTGGAAATTAAATACGGAGTATAACTTAATTTTGTAACGTTTTATTAATTCCTGGTTGTTATGCAAATCAAGCTATTAAAATGAATCATATGAAAAACTCTAAAGTTAAACTTTTCTTCTTTTTTTCTTTAAAGTAAGTACCATGGGTCTAAAGTAAGCCCCATTGTTCATAATTATAGCCCACTAACATATTTAAAAAATAAACACGAATCATCTTTTTCATATTTCCTAGACACACAATCATGTACACATACCAAATCAAAACACATATACTAAAAAACACAACACAAACACAAGCCCATTTTAAAATCACATTAAAATAGGTTTGTACTCGGCAAAAGTGATTTCCTCTTATGCTTTTGTAGCCCCGAGGACCCAAGCTTTAGTGCTACAAGATACATCTTATGTGACAGTGGTATATATGGTATGCATGATGATTATGTTTGTACTTTGGCTTATCTTCGTGATACGATTACAAGCTTTGATCTTAGCGGTTTCGCTAATAAGGACACCGCCCTTAAAGCCCAACAAACACTGGCGAGTGCCCTTTTTAGTGAAATGGTCCAGGATATGGAAGCCCAAATTAACATGATTGTGCGACAGAAAGCTGTTTTTAAATGTCCACAGCACCACATGCTCAGGATTTTCTACTAGCTACCCCCATATACGGGGGGCTAGGTCACATATGTCACCGGTGGCATATCGTATTATCCTTAAGTATCGTCTTATGATTCTATTATTCCCGGTTGATGTGTCTTGTTTTATCACAAGGCATGTTTGGATACCTTTGGGGAACATGCAGTTTATCGTAAAGAGCTCCCGGGCTTCAAGTACCGACACGATATGGTTAGAGACTTTGACGTATGTAGGTGTGTCGAGATCTCAGCCAAGAAAGAAACATCTGTGAACTTTTTGACTGAATCGTCAAATGGAAGATCCACACTGAGACCGGCTGACGTTTTGGTTTTTTGACGGGTTGGAGGGAAACATGCTTGTGTGGATCTGACCGGTGTTTCTCCTCTCGTGGGTTTGAGTAGTCGGGTTTTTACAGTTGGACATGTTGCTTTAAAAGTCGTTGGTGCAAAGTGAAAAAACACGAAAAAACATACCTTGAAAATTAACACGTGTTTATTTCTTTCGTGTTTGATACATTTGGTTTTCTTGCACCTAAGGCGGTGGAGCTACTCAGCAAAGTCCAACGTGTTATGAACAGTACACCCAAATCCACAAACATTGTTTATACTAGAATTGGTTTTGCAATACAAAAAAGACTAGCGATGCAACTTATTGCCGGTTTGACTTTCACCAATATGTAAATTTATTTTGATGAAATAAAATAAAATTTAAAAAATAAAAAACACAACACAAACACAAACACAAACTCACACATGCCACAAGACTTACTCAACCACTGGCGCATAGGGGCGGTACCCTGGCTCGACTCTGGCGGCATCAAAATGCATGCCACATCAGACTGACGGGGTTTCAAGCCATGGTACCCACCTCACTAATAGCAAAAGAGTTGTGACTAATATCATCAGGTTCAATTTCAAGTAGATGCAAATAACTTTGAAGTGGTCACAACTCACAACAACCTTCTAAGACAGAAAAACTTTTATCCTTTGATTGTGTGCGATGGTTGTTCAAACCTCATAAATTAATCGATCAATATATTAAATTAAATGTTACCTAGCATTGAGTGTGAACCTTTAAAAGCGTGTATTCATTTATGTTTAATTCATCTGTCCTTTTTTATTGAACGGTTTAATGGTAATAATTTGTTTTACCAATTGCAGTTAAAAAAAGGTTAATTTCATATATACCCAATCTAAAAACTAAAATGTCATATTTACTCAACCAAAAATCATAATGTCATATATACCCAATTTATACACTAAATTTATCATATTTACCCATTTCTATTTAACACTCTTGAGATTCCCATAATACCCATATAATAATATGAATACAATACATGTTTACATATACATCTGTGATGTTGCACGTCCCCAGTTACAATTTAAATTGATCATGCAAATATAAGAATAAACCCTTAAAATTGTACTATATAATCCTATTTATAACTTAACTAGATGAGACTAAATCTCACAGGCGCCACATTTTGGCCCCGAAACGAGTGGTGCAGCAGCCAAACAAAGCATCCCTAATTCAACACGAATAATTATTTTGCGTTTATCCGTATTAGACACTCACGAATCCCACATCACAACACCTTTATTAGGTATCCTACACAACCAATCACAACATTCTTTACAGGTGAATGTTTAAGATGTTGATATTTATGTGACAGAATTGGGCTGAAAATTAATAAATTGGGACGTATGGTATCTGCATATATGTATATAAGAGCACTCCCAACAATAACACCATAACACCAATAACACCGTCCACGTCAGCGCCACATCAGCTTTACCATTTAACATTAACATCCTCAAAAACACCCACAACAATAACATCCCAATAACACCATAACACCACTAATATTTCATATTTTCAATTTCAACCCTAAACTAAATCAAACACTTCATTTTTAAACTAAACAAACATTTCATTAAAACTTAAAACATATTACAATACGAACTAAAAAAAAAAATACAACGAAAAAAAATACAACGAAATAAAAAAAATACAACGAAATAAAACGCTTTACCGGACGAGGTTTCAAGTTATATTTTGCGAGGATTCGATCTTTTTCATTATCGATCCACCGCACGACCATTGGATCTTGCCCACCGATGGCGCCATCAAAACTTTATTTCTTCCAACCGGGTTATTGTGAGATCTTTTTCCGCGGCCCGACACGCCGCCGAGATTCTCGTTTCATACGAAACTCGTTTGCTATAGTTTCGTGAAATAAGCCGACGAGCCTGCTCCTCCGTGCTTGTTCCCCAAGACTTGTTGTAGTCTCGGATCTTGGTTTCTTACTAGCACGCTTTCTTTCCCATGGGCGAGGTTGTTCATCTTGACCAAACAAATCCTCGCTTGTTTGGCTTGGACTTCACGGTTAAATCGACCGGTTCCGCGAGTTCCATTTCTTATAATGACGCAAAACCTCCCAGCGCCTTCGAGGCCAAAAGTCGATCCCTTGGTTTCACGATACCATTGCTTTGCCCGCTGCATCACATCCACTCACTTTCCCACTTCGTTGATCACGTTTCAACGGTTGTAATGAGAGTTGAACTTTGTGCATATGCCGCTTAAAGTTTTCCACTTGCTTGACAAGATGTCCTTGTTGCGCCGCTGAAAGTTGTTTTATTGAACTCATTTCGCACCGATACCAAAACGTATCCTCGGGTTGGCACTTTCCAACTTTCGGATCCTCCGAACAACTATGTAACATCTTGCAAGTAATGCTTCCTCGCCGGAGTCCAACGTGAGTGAACAACAACATCGCTTTCATCGAATCAACCGGTTCGGGCTCGGGTCTTTGATTTCTTTGATTTTCGCTAATGCGACCTTTCCTTTTTTGGAGGAGACGCGTGCCGTCGGCAACATCATGTGTTTCAGTTTGTGATTGTTGTGATTGTTGTGTGAATTGTAGGTTTTGAAAGTTAGAGTTTAAGGTGTTTTGTTGGTTTTGTTGTTGCCAATACGTAAATGCTTGATGTTGTCGATACATTTCTTGGCTCGATAAGCCTAGTGGGTTGGGATTGAAGATGAACCGCTGTCGGGTTAGATGATGAACCCGGCTCGGAGGTTCCACCCACTAGCAAGAAGATTGTAGAAAGTATCATCGTTGCCTCCCGACATTGTTTTTTTTGCGCTAACCGGTTGAAAGATTGAGAGAATGGAGAGGATTTAGTAGTGGAAGTGTGAAAAGAAATGGTGTTTTAATTGGTATTTATAGTGGTAAAAAGTTTTTGAAAATTTTGAAAATAACGCTAGTAGCCGCTAGGTGGTTTTGAAAAAATTTTGAAAATAACGGCTAATAACGCCGAGCTCCCAACGGTAATAACGCCGGTAACGCCGTTTTTTTGCGTTTAACGCCGTTACCGTTGGGAATGCTCTAAAGATGAGAAAATGATTCTATTCATATTATTGAGGGTGTTATGGGAATTTCATGATATAAGTTTAATGTATTTAATTGAAATGGGTAAATATGATAAATTTAGTGTTTAAATCTATACATATATATGAGACTAAGCATGCCACATCACTAATGCTTACATGGCACAATAATGATGACATGGAATTAGTGACATGACATTTTTTTCGTTTACATAATAAAAAAAAATCGCACCTTGGAAGATTCGAACTCAGGTCTTGATGTCAACCAACAAGGATCTCAACCAGTGGAGCAGTCAACGTTTTGTGATACAGATTCTTCTACCCAAAATGGTATTAACTATCAAACATTCCATTCTATCATATAAACATAACAAACTCCCTACTATCCACAATTAAATTTTTATTCAATGTCAGTCAAACAATTTGCCCTCCTACCTCAATTCATTCGCATCTTCCAAAATCAAAACCCTCTCTAATATCAAAACGCGTAATCTAATTCAAAAATCATACTAACCGAATGTTTAGTTTTTTTTTGGATGTGAATTTCAGGTGCAAGGGGAAATACATAATGATGGGTAGTTGAAGAAAATTATTGCGTGTTCTATATTCGATTGATCAAGATGATGTATCATGTTCTATTTTTTTTATTCTTAATTTCAAATGATCAAGGTGATGTGGTTGTTTTACATATGGAACGATCGCCAAATAGTTCATGTATTTTATTGTGGTTCATTCTTTTGTATGTTCATGTATTAGGGTTTTCCAACTTAAATTGGGGATCTATTGAAGGTTAGTAGGTCACCGTCAATAATAAAGGTACGATTTTTGTTTCATGATTAATTGTTTAATTTGAAAATTTTTAAGTTGTATTGTTAAGACACGTTTTATCTGGTGACAGAGGACCTATTGCAGATGCGTTGGTAAGTCTTTTCAAGCGAATAGTTTATTATAGAGATGACTATGTTGAACCATGAATGTGTTAATTCGGGTTGTGTTTTAATCTCTAATGGGTCTCAATCAACAACTTCAATCGAAGGTCCCTGTTTTGGTTATAATGTATCTTACTGATGTTTAATTTTAGTTTGGTTGTTGTCCTTTATCTATATTTATTAGCATTTATCACTTTGGGCACCGGAAAAGATATTGCTCAGGTATTACTCTTAACACAATATTACCTTTTGGATTATGGGTTAATTTTAATACTTAATAAAGTCGTCGTCTTCTTTCCAATTATGTAGATATGCAGTTAAGAGTACAACACGATCACATGTATCTACTTAGAGATTCAAGCGCAACTATCCATGTTTGCTTTGGATCTTTCTAAGGTACCCTTCATCACTCTTAGATATATGTTCTTAAACAGTTTTTCCATAGCATAAAAGGAATATTGTGGTTGAAAACGCATATGAATGATACATCAGATATACGATTCAGACACTAAATGAATCAGATATACGCAGCGTGGTATATCGTGTTATGGATACATAACTCAAAACCTTGTCGATTTGCAAGACGATCAAAGATGCTATGTATCAATTTATGACCACCCAACTCTTCACCTCTCCGTATTTATTAATAATGTCCTCATTTTGTAAGTTTCATCGGGATCCATTTTAGAGGTGCAATATGGGCAGAGGTCTGGCATCTTGGGTTTCGCGTCAAAATAGGCTATGGAAAAAAGCTGGTAATTTTTAAGGGGTTGAAGCTTTGTTGCTTTACAAATCTGTTTCTAGCTACATGCGACCATTCAACCCGTTTGAACTTCTTATTTTAAGCTCACATTTTTATTTTGCCCATTTGTTCCGTTATAGATACCCACCTTGGCCCATTCACAATTAAGTGCGAGAATTTGCAATCGTGGTTTCCCGAAAGTAGGCTCTCAGTGTTGGCAAAGTTGGAAGGTAATACAAAGGTAAAATTTATGGCAACTTTTGTGGCTTTTTGTTTTTACATTTTGGATAGGAACCTGTTTATTAATTGAAATTTATTATTTAGGGTGTAACTGGGATTGTCTATCCAACTGATTCAACAAGCTTTTTTGCAGCTGTAAGGACAAGTCATTGAGAGTTTGGGATTCTAATAGCGAAAAGGTTAGTTTTACTCAAGTCTTTTGCGTTGTGAAACATGTCACTATGTCTGAAGACACTCTTTTTTTCGGGATGGAGGTAAACATAGCAACTATGGATTTTTTTATTGAATTTTAATTTGGATATTAGGTTAGTATATAGCTAAATGCAGAGTTGGGTATTAGGATGATTCGATTAGATATGCATGAACATTACCTGCAATGTTGCATACATTTTTCAAGAAAAATACGAAGGTATCAAGATAAATCAAAACCTTTTATCTCATATAAGATACCTATATATATATATATATATATATATATATATATATATATATATATATATATATATATATATATATATATATATATATATATATATATATATATATATCGTCGTGGTATTCTTCGCAACGCTTTATTTTTATTGCAAATTTCGGGTTCTTGTACTTTTTATATGGTTGAGACTTCAGTGGCCACTATTTCACCTTGGAAAGCATATATTAGTTTACAGGGGTTGTTTGGTGTTGGCTATTAGAATGGAACACTTTATTATGAGGTGTTTCCAAATCACTTTTAAAAACCTATTTTCATGTTACGAGATTATAGAATGGGCCTTTAGGGGTGTTACTTCTTAAATTGTTGACTGTTTTGGGATTGTGGCTATTTCATATAAAGGGTGGTTTGGGATTATGAGTATCAATTACCTGTGATATGATTGTAAAATATGTTTAACGTGGTGTTTGGTATTGCTTATTAGTCTTGCTATATGGACCGATTATCGTGCATTTTACATGTTTCCTTATTTTCCTCTTTGGATGGTGCATGTAGGTATGTGTCTATGTGATAACACAGAAGATTTCAGCAAGAGAAAAGCATACGACAAATTGCAAATTGCAAATTGCCCCTCAATTCTTGTCATTGGCCAGTCACAATTAAAAAATGCGCTTATGGCTTGGAATGATACAACCAAAAAGTTTGTTAGGGTATGTTGTTAGACTATTAAAACAATTAAGTTTTAATTAAGTGTTAGTTTTGAGAACCTTAATTTCACTCGCATTATACACAATGTTAATAAGGTTGTGCGATCGAGAAAAAGAAACATGCTAAATGACTTGGCTATGGTAAATAATTGTTAATATGCGGTGGCAGAGTTGGTAGCATTTACGCTATTCCGCGTATGGTCATTAGCCTGTAGGACACCTAGATGCCATTGTTTCCGTATCTTTCACTATGACTATTAATAAAACTCAAGAGAAAACATTGTACCAGGTTCGTTTTTTTTTCCAAAGGCCAATATTCTCGCACGGCCAACTATATGTGATTGTGTTAACAGACAAGAATGGCTTAAAGGTTCATTGTTGCGACAAAGACTTCAACTACACAAACTCCACAACAAACGTCCTTTACAAAGAAGTTTTATTTCGTATTTGAATAAGCAGCATAGATTTGTATTAAACAAACAACTGTTCTATTTTTTTAATATATATTACATGATTGATTTTACATACATTTTCATATTTAGGCATGTATTATCATGAAGCTAGCCCGCTCATTCGGGCGGGCTATGAAGCTAGTTAGGTATATATGACATTATAATTTTTGATTGGGTAAATATGACATTTGAGGTATTGGGTATATATGGAATTAACCTTTAAAAAAATGTGTTACCATTTCCAATTTCCATGTCTAAAACTTAACCATTCCTTTTAAAATCATAAGTTCTTTTATCTATATATATTTGCGGTTTAAAAAAAAAAAAAAAAAAAAAAAAAAAACTCAAGCTCATAAGCTAGCTAGTTAACTTGAACGTTAAAATCATAATAAACTACTTTCTTCTTCTCATTTGTAACTTTTTGTTAATTTATTTTTAGTTGTAACTTGTTTCCTTTAGTGATTATTTATTGTTTTTGCTTTTGATATAACTATATGAATACTTATATATATTATAAGTATATATTAAAACCTCGATCAAACGCAGTCAGTATTATGTCTTGTAGCTACAAGATGCAATTCTGATATAGACTGAGACATGCTACAAGAATTTGCATTTTTGGTGGATCACATGTTGTTTGGGCGGATGCTCTGAAAAAAAAAAAAAAAAAAAAAAAAAAGTTTATAAAATCTTTATAAGAATTTATAAATTTTTATAAAAAGGTTTATAAAAATTGATAAAAAAGTTTATAAAAATTTATAAAAAAGTTTATAAAAGTTTATAAGATATTTATAAAAATTTATGAAAAGGTTTATAAAAATTTATAAAAAAGTTTATAAAAATTTATAAAAAGGTTTATAAAAAGTTTATAAAAAGTTTATAAAAATTTATAAGAAATTTATATAAAAACGCAATTTTTTAATTCGAAAAACGGTTTTTTTAAAAACCCAATATATATTTTAAGAAAAAAATAACACAAAATATTACAAATACACAAAAAAACATAACGAAAAACTCGCACAAATGTATTTTAACAAAAAAAAAAAAAAAAACTCTAAAAAAATTCACTTACATGAACGCCATGACCAATCTGATCTCATATATATAAAGTGTTCAATTTATCTTTGAAATATTTTAGCCTCCCTAATTATGAATTTTGTTTACATCTAAACATTCTTTTAGTATGATAGACTAGACGTGACGGTGTTATTGATCACCACGCGTGAGGTGTGTGCCCTCACATGAAGCATTGTTAAAGGGTGTATGCACCATGCATGAAGGACAAATTTTGTGTGCAATTGGCGACTGCGTGGGCGAAGATAAGAGGGGGCACATGGGCACGTGTCTTCTTAACGAAAAAAGTAACAGATAAATTTTGTTAAAATATATATATATATATATATATATATATATATATATATATATATATATATATATATATATATATATATATATATATATATATATATATATATATATATATTAAAGAACCAATTTGTATTGTTGTTTTTAAAATTTATAAAAGTGTGTTCTACGAGCAAAACTTTTTTGCTACGCCCATCAACTGAAATCAAATGTCTTATGTGTGTGTAATCAAGAAGCGCGTTTGGTAGAGAGATTTCAAGAAATGAAACGAAGCGAAGAATAAATCTGCAGAATAGAAATCGTGAGAATTTTGTTCAATTCTAATATTTAGTAACAACAGACTGAATCGAAATTGAAAAAAAAAAATTATTTAAATAACATTTTGTCATATAAGGCTCATATGTATTTGTTTGTTGATTTTTTAAAAAAATTATTTTAATTTTTTCTAAATAACAATTCTTAAAAAATATTGAAAAAAAAAAATTAATTATTTTTTAAAAAACTTTATGTTCTTTCTTTTTTTAAAAATTATTTAAAAAAATTTATTTTTTTTAAAATGTGTTTATTTAAAAAAACTTGTTTTTTTTAAAAAAATATTTTTTAAAAATGTAATTATTTAAAAAAACTTATTTTTTTTTTAAATATTTTTTGTTAAAAAAAATTATTTTTTAAAAATGTATTTAAAAAAAACTTGTTTTAAAAAAAATATTTTTTGAAAATGTATTTATTTTTTGTCATGTGGAGCTCACGTGTTTTGGGTTTGTTGCCTAAAAGATAGGGAATTTGTTTTCCACTCAAAAAGTAGGAGAATACGGAGAATTGAGATCGTGTGTTAACGAAATTCTTTGAGAATTTTAAATCTCCGCTTTTTTATTTCTCTACACTACCAAACAAGGGAAATTTGCTCATTTCCATTTCTTTGGCTTTATTTCTCCCAACCAAACATGCCCTAAGTGTAAGTGTTATGTCATGATGATTACGAGAGTAAAAAAAATGAGAGTGAAAGGGTAAATGATGATTACGAGAGTGAAAAACATGGGGAAAATTCTCTAAATGACCCAGTTGTCCAAGAATATTACCCCAAATGCCTCATTTTTTTCACATCCTTTAACGCCTACAAGAACTCTCTACCGACAACTCTATCATATATTTAGGCCCACTTTGTACTTACAAAGTACAAATCTAAGATTGATTCGTTGGCAACTTTGACCTCTTATTAGCAAGAACCGTTTTTTGTCTTTTGTGAAAAAACAAAATATTTATTTTTAATTTTGACTAAAAGACAAAATTATCAATCTTGCAACATCGTCGAGCTTCCCAACTAAAGATCTAAGACACTGCACTTGTGAAGACAAGCTACCCCACAAAATGGGACACATGTCATTTATTTAGGATAGTTGCCCAAATATATGGTTGGGAGAGTTGCCCATGGGGCATTATGAGTAGGGGTGTTCATCGGTTCGGTTTTCGGTTTCGTGGGTTGCATGGTTCGGGTTAATCGGTTTGAAAATTTTAAAACTCTAAACCAAAGCCAAACCAAACCAATTTTAGAATGGATAAAACCAAACCATACACCAAATTGAATTCGGTTTGGTTTCGATTAAAACCAAGAAACCAAATTCAAGTAAACTTCAAAATATAATCTAAAAGTTACAAATAAAACCTAAAATAAAATTATCAAATCAAAAGGTCTCACAATGTCTTAAGAATCAACAAAACAAAAGTTAAAAACCAAAAGGTTTGATAACTTAACTAAATAAATGAAAGCGAAATATGGGAGAGAGGATACGATATATGTGAATTTATAGGAATCAAGAGGTTAATTGCTCCTGAGTCCTAGATATGCATCAATCCTCGATTTAAGGAGTGGTTAGTTTATAAGATATTTTAAATTATTAGAATTTTTGTTAGGAAGATAAACATGGGGTGAAACGAGTCGAGTCGAGCCCGAGCTCGCAGAGCTCGAGCTCACTGTTTAAGTTCTAAAAGCTCGAGATCGGCTGCTTCGAGCTTTAAATCTTCACCGAGCTCGGTTCAGGTGTGTTATATAAGCTTGGGCTCACTGAGCTCGGCTCGTTATACGATTTGGTAATGCAAAGTTAAAGCTTGGCTCGAGCTCGGCTCGTAATATCTATTTTTGAGCTCGTTTAAAAGCTCGAGCTCTCAGATAAAAAAATTTGATACTTAAAATATCATAATATAGTTTAGGCTCGTTTAGGCTCATGAGCCCAAACGAGCTTTGTATGAAGCTCGAGCTCGATTAATAAACGAGTCGCAGTTAGGCTCGAGCTCGTTTAGCCCCGGCTGCTCGGAAATTTTTACCGATCCGATCCCGAAACTTTCACGAATGGCTCAAATCATTTCCACCCATAGATAAACATATAAAATTTGTATATATATATAATTTAAACTTTTTGTGTAGACAGATATATTCGGTTTTTCGGTTTGGTTTGGTTTTGATTTGTCAAACCCAAAACCAAACCAAACACCAATTAAATACCGGTTTGGTTTTAAACCAAACCATACACCAATTAAAATTTTCGGTCCGGTTTATTCGGTTTCGTCCGGTTTATATTTCGGTTTGTTCGGTGCCAAACCAAACACCGAACACCCCTAATTATGAAGTGAAAAAAAAATGGGCGTTTAAGATAAATTAACAAGAACCTATGATTTAGAATTTTCTCAAAAAGATGAGACGTGTTTCTGAAAGTCACGATTACATCTTAATCTTATTGTACTATTATCAGTACTACATTTTTGTCTCTTTATGTGGAATCTTAGGCAAATGTGAAATCAAAGCTAGGAAGTTTAATGTAAGTTGCATGACCATTCAACATATGTGACAGTTTGTCAATTTTAATAATAAGATACTATGGGAGTATGGGTGTGTTTAACTCGGGAAAATATCTTTGTTTTTCATAAAATGTTTTGTGAAAAATAAAGAAAATATAAATCGCGTTCAACATTTTTAACAAAATGGTGTAAAACATAAAATTCGTATTTCCTAACTTAAGAAAAACTACAAAAAAAAAGTAATTGTTTTCCTTGTTTTCTTTTGTAACACATAACTTTTCTTCCTCTTTTTCAAAATAAAAAATACAAACATCAACTAAACGCGTTTTTTATATTTTTAAGTGTTTTGTAAAAATAAATTCCTTTTCAAATTTTAACAATACAAAACAAGATAATTTTTTTCAACTAAACACACCCTATTTGTTTCTATTTCCATTATTTTCTACTCTCTCCGTCTTATATTACGTGTTCACATTATTATTTTGAGATATCACCAATGTAGCATTAGTTTAATGGTTGGAAGACTTGTGTTTGGTCAATTAATCTGACAGTTCAAATCTCATCCTGGCATTTGCTTCATATAGGTATCCACCTCCGCAAAACCCATGGGCAGACTTGGAGACTTTGTGAAATAAGAGCTCGAGGATCCGAGTATTTGCTCGTGCTCACTCAGGTTGTGCCCACTAGGCAGGAGAGTTGTCGGAGCTATTTAACGTGTGGTGGACAATGGCCGATCTTAAAAAGCACCAAGTCGAGGTGTTCAGCCAATCTACACTTTTTTGTGAAATTATTTTGAGATATTCTAAAGCAAATATTTTGTATATCAATCAATAAAAAAATAGTAAATAGAGATAATATTTGATTAGTGAAAAGTGTAGTTAGTTGACTTTCTAAAATTGTTTGTGTTTTGCAAGTGGATACTTATTAATTATTATCAAAAGGATAGAGCAAAGTTTTACGATCAGGATCCTACATAGTTCGTTTCCGTCATTGCAACATCGTGATCGTAAAATCGATCAGGATTTTAAGATCTTATTATAGCGTCAAATTTCTAGATAGGCGTTGTAGAATTATGAAAATCTTATAGTATTATATATCATATATCATGAAAATGTATGTCAAAGTTATAATTGTAAAGTGTTTAATACAATTAGCCTCGTGTTTTCATATTCTACAAAACTTAATACATAAATTTATAGTTTTTTAAATTATGGTTTGAGAAAAGTAATATTGCATCGAACGAGATCTTAAGATAATATAGATAAGATCGGTATCCTATTAAGCTAATATCTCACAAAAAACCTACATAAAAACGATATTGTTTTTGTTTTGTACTCGTAAAATCATTAGATTCTAAAATTAAAATCGGGATCTTAACAACGACGGAGTACTAATCTTTACTACATAAAATAGAAAAATGGTCAAAGGTGAAAGTGAAAATTGAAAGTTGAAAGTTGAAAGTTGAAAGTCAAAGTCAAAGGTGAGAGAAATTTATAATGTAATTAATACTCTTATTAAAACACCCCATTACTTAAAAGTACATTGATTTATTCATATTGTACAACCAACTAAAAGCATATTCACCAAATTAAATACAAATAATTAAAACACACCATACTAAAAAATACAATAAAATTTTCACAATATACAATTTAAACAAGCTTCAACAAAATCCAGAATATAAAATAATTACACACACTAATTAATGTTATCTTTAAAATACCCTAAAATGAAAATAATGTGTTATTATACACATTATACAAATTAATAGAGCACACAAAGTTTCATACAAGCTAACAAGTTGATGGTACATATAGTTTTGAAAACTGGACCGGACCGGACCAACTGGTTCAACCGAGAACCGGTTTCGCCACTGGTTCGACTAACCGATAAAAGTCATCCGAAAATGAACCAAAGAGGACCCGTTAAAACCGATACAAACTGGTAAGTCAGGCCTCATCGAGATCTGTTTCTCCAGTTAATCGTCACAAGGTACTCGCGTATACTATATATAAAAGAAAACACAAAAAGTGAAATGTTGAAAACATATATTTCAAAAGGAAACTATTAATACACATCGAAAACGGGTTGACACGGGACGCTTCAAACCCAACGGGTTGACCCGGTTTAATTTCACCCGTGTTCAACCCAACCCGTCGGGTTGACCCGGTTTAAATCAATCTGTTTTTCGACCAAAACGGTTCAACCATTTGAACCACCCGGTCGACCCGGGTTTCAAAACATTATGTTTAATACCCAAATCTTTAAACTTTTATTATTTTTCGTTTATAACCATAGACATTTTTCACTATCGATCTAATAAAATTAAGTCTTGTCTTGCGGTCTGTCTTTGACTATATGTAAATAATTACCTTTAAAAATTCAAACTAATACTCCTCCGTCCCAAAATTATAGTCTTTTTGACTTTTCGGTCTTTCTTTTACAACTTTGACTATATGTTTATATAATTACCTTTAAAATTCAATGGACTAATTTTAAATGAAAATTGTATAACATAAACAAAAATATTTAAGGTCAAAGTTGATTTGGCATATTCAATGTTGAAAAGTCAATACAACTTTATTATTATTATTATTATTATACATACAAAGCATGTATCATGTTTTTGAAACTTAAAAAGTGAGTAAAGTTGAATTTCTAAAATTCCTTTAAAACTAAAACTTCAACATAAAAATTCAAAGAATTTGTCCTTAATGAAATAGCTGCCATAACAATTCACACCAAAAATTTCAAAGAAATGTATGACAAATTTTGATAACTTTTAATAATGTAATTTTCCAAAAAACAAAAAATATATTTTTTAATTTTGTTTAATCTTAACACTAATAATTTCTAAAAGTATATCAATATATTTTATTTTATAAGGCACCATATTACAACTTATTTTTTATTGTTATGTTACTTTATATTGTGTGTATCATATGCGATCTCGGTTATTAAATATTGAAATGTGTCTGATGATGATATGATTTTTAAAAATATTGTTTTGACATTTATATATAGTTGAAATTGCAAAGATATTGTTGTGAATAACTTGAATGTTCTGAATCACAAAACATTGTATCGATTTATTATATAGTCACGGGGTTCAATTTTTTTTTTTTTTTTTTTTTTTTTTTTTTTGCGCATTAAATACGTTAAATACAACTGCTTCCGAATATTGCTATAATGATGGTGATTGATTGGTGATTTAATCGTTGATTGTTCCGCGCATTAATTTCAAAGATATACAAAGTTTTCGAAATAATTTGGTCAAAAACATTATACAACCGGTGTATATATTTTGTTAAGTTTCTTGGGTTTGAAGTTTTTTGATTGAGTCAAATCTGATGCGCGATGGATGATAGCTACTGAGTGAAGCGATCAAAGAGTTCGGTCAAAGAGGATTCAACACCTCATATGACATGTCTTAAGAAATTTTACTGACGTATACGTCGTTGTTAGTTATCTCAAAATTGATGTGATGTTTTATTTTCGGTTTGATAAATATTTTATATGTTTTTAATACGTGTTAAAATTTTGATTTAGTTGAATTATCGCGTATTATTTAAACACTTACCACAATATCGCGTATTGTTAATTATTCTTAGTTAAGCAAGCTGCTTATAGCGCGAATCTTTCGTCAAGAAAACAAAACAAAGATAACCTGTTAAACAGGTAACCGACCCATAAGTGTGATGAATTGGCATATTTTTTTCTTCTATTCACCGGCAGAATTTTGGCGTTCTAACTCCGTCTACGTCTTTGAAAGAGTCTAAATCTTGACTTGTTTTACATCAGTATGTACGTGTTCTTTTTTAACTGGTCCATTTTTTCTTTGTTTTCATTTCTTCTTTCTATATTGTTATCATTTTCTAATAATTTTGTCATTTGACTTTGTACTCTCCGAGAACTATTTTCTTTACTTTTCACATGTGACATAAATTTATTTTCACATGAACTTACTGAAAATATTTCACAAGAACTGGTTAATTGTTGTCCTACATTAATACTGTATGTTATTATTATTATTATCTTTATCATATAATTTTTATCATTTTTAATAATGATTACTATCCAAAAAAAAAAAAAATGCTTTGTGTTTGCTCGGCGTCAATAGAATGAGCACCTCGACCACAAGCTGACTACTACCTAGCCACAATGATGAGATTGAGCCACCCCAGGGGTGGACCTAGGGGTTTCCCGGGATTTACGGTAACCTAATGAATGTATTTTGAAAATAATCTTCGTCTTAAAATTGTGCCACACATATATATGTCTTGATGAATGTTTCTTTTAGTTTATTTTTACTTTTTTTATACTTGTAAAAGAAATTTGTGCACCTGCTGATTTACAGTCTTGGGTCTGCTCTGGCCACCCCGACCACAAGCATAGTAACACGGAGCAAAAAAGACCCATTACAACGCTCTAATTAAGATTTAACATAATGTCATATAAAAAGAAGATAAATGATACATGGACTTAAAAATGGACTTAATTGTGGATCTAAAAATACGTGACATCATCCTGATAGTTGCAGACAATTACTTACTTATTTTACAACCCATCGAATCACGCCTCATTATTTTAAATCCACTTTTAAGTCCATTTATCATTTCTCAAAAAGAAATAAGCCAAGTAATTTTTGCATTGTTGAATTATCGTTGAGAAATCGGTTTTAAAGCAATCCACGAATCCAAATTGGTTTTGTAAAATGGGATTGTCTTGAACTTGTTAAGATATCGAAAAGGAAAATGATAAAAAAAAATAATTTAAAGGCTCGCGACCCACAGATTTTTCGATAAAAATATTTTTCAAGATTACATTTGTGGGTCGCCGGCCTACGACAGGTCTTGCGAACAATTCGTTAAACAATCCGTTGTAAAATATAAAACTTGAACTTGTTAATATTGAAAACTAGCTTAGATGTTAGTTCAATGGAGGACCACGAGCGAAGACTTAGACATTGGAGACTATTAGACTTTTAATTTGTGAGACAATCGTTTCAAAATATTAATAGCCTAAGCATTTCATGGTTAACAATTAGTCTCGAATCAACTATCATTAATTCATTATTCATTACTACAACGTATTCAGTTTGTTTGAATGTCCTAGTCAATCCCTGCATTGATTTGAATGTTGAAATATATAAAGAACCAAAATAATTATATGATAATTATGTATTCATTTCCATGTATTGAACGTTAATAATTGTCCAGTCTAGTCAAGTTTAGTGACACATTTATTAAAATAAATTGTTTGACCATAGTTATATCTCTACTACTTATATATATTGATAGCAACTTTATCATACAATATACCTTTATTATATATGGTAGTAAATAAAGTAAATTTGGCTATCAAAGTCAGTGGTGTTTTTACTCTAAAGATACATATAAAGTTAACTTTTTTAACATGGTATATATGATTCCTAAAATACATATGAAATCTGCATATCAAACCTTTGAGACATGGGTCATATAGACAACTGTCACAATCTTTGTGTTTAAACAGAAATGTTAAATTTACTCAGAAAATCTAAACAAAAAATTCATTCATTCATTTGTTAGCGGACGATTGATTTAATAAAAAAAAAAAAAAAAAAAAAAACTATAAAAATCACCAATCACTCTTGTGCGTCAATTAAATTTTTTGTGAATTTTTGAGGAGGTCTAGCATTGCTAGTGCTTATAATATAGAAAACTATTGAATAATAATTAAATGAGATAATAAGTATCAAACCATTTATTGAGTTTGACTTGTTGGCTTGTTGCCCCCATTCGACCCGTTGCCTCGAAATGTTGAACCTTCACTAAAATACATAACAGAATAAGGATTGGGTCATCATAAAAGATTGTTGTCGACTGCATGCTTTTTAAATAGTTAAAAGATAATGTTTTGTTTTAGAAAATAAAAATAGGAAAGAAATGAGCCACCTGGGCCTAAGGTGGAAAAAAAACTCATACTTCCTATAAAACTATGGGCGAAAATCTATTAAATCTTAGCAGAGTTTGAGATCTGTTTGTCACAGAAAATAAAACTCTTCTTATGTAATTTTTATCTTTAGCAACAAACTTTCTGTTTATAACGGGTTGTATATAAAGTTGGTTGGAATTAGTTAAATTAAGGGTGGGTGTTTAAAATTAATGTACTGTTAATCGTAGATGGATTTAAGCATATTAATTTGAGAATGAAACAATTTTGAACTTTGATGGTTTTATGATTAATATAAAGTTTGAGGTGTCAATCATTCGTGAAACTTGACGATATTCCTAAAGTATTTATCTCACACGACAAACTTGAACTCATGATCATTTCTTTAATGAGTTTTTATATGACGTGAAATATTCTTGAGACCTGAAGTCTCTTTGGTATATCTGAACTTTTCTTTAACTATCTAAAAAGTTATCGAAAAAAGGTTTTAACTCTAGGGTATTTTGGCAAATAGCATTTAAGAATGTCTAGAAACATTTAACATCTTGAATTAAAAGCTTATTTAACATGAACATTTTCTTTTATAAATGTTACTTTTCAAATAATATTTTCAAAATATTTGACATTTTGATTTCATTATTTTACACTTTGTAATTACATATAGTTGTATATGTTACCAAATATATTCTATAAAAGACACTTACTGACTAATACTGATTGCGTCACATAATAATTGTTCTCTTTTAAAATACATACAATTTTAAAAAATCGACTACACTTTAGCACCAATCAAATATTGTCTCGACTCATTAAAAGTTTTATTAATTGAAAGATTAGTTGAACACTTATTTTATATTTTATAATATGTTAAAATAATAATATGAACACTTGATTTCGTAAATAATACCTTGAATCATTTATAAAACTTTACAACTCTTGTAACTCCACAAACCAACTTTATTACCGTCACCTAAGCATTACATCATTTTTCTTTTTACAACTAACTTCAACACTAATTTAGTGTAATAAGATAAACCAATTTCACCACCAAAATATACCCACTAAAACCAAAATCACACCCACATAACCAAAACTCTCATGACTCGGTTGTTCAGACAACCGAGTTCTCCCTAAATGCACCTAAGACGTGTTTGACAAGAGTAATGCTAATAAGGATCGACGGTTTTCGGGTGCCACATCGGTAATGCACGCGTCTTCCACCTTGTTATTAAGGTTGGTCTTATACTCTAAGACTAGTTATAATGAGACCAAACCATTTGGTCGGTCTTGCCATTTCGAAGAATCGTGTCGTCTCCTCCTTCTAGAACGAAAGTTTTGGTCTCTCCGATCAAATAATGAAAGTTTTCCCCACTCGGAGAACCAAGCGCGTCCTAAAGAAAGAATGAAAGGGTTTGTGTGTGTGTGTGTTTTAAATTTATTTTTGTAAAGTTGTTTTTTGTTCTAACTGCGGTCTTTTACTACGTGTATTTGGTCTATGAAGAAAATGAGTTAGAGCAAACAAATGTGTATGTTAATAGCTGGCTTTTTTGGGGAGATTTTATCAGGGGTTCGAGTTTTGTAAGAGACAAAAATCTAGTTTTCTCTGGTGCTTGAGCCATTTTCTTTTCACGAGTCTCTCCAATGGTTCGTGTCACGAAACCTGCCGTTTGGATGGTTTAACTAACAATTTTAAAGGTGATGTCTTTTACTGATATGTCATATTGTTGAGTCTCTTTTGTGGTCTCATACTCTAGTTTAAGGGTGATGAAAGGAAAAATCCGAGTTAACGCTAATACCAAACAAGCAATTTGCGCTTATTGGACGGACCGGCGGGTCTCTTTTGGGTTTATCTATACGAAATCGGTTTCATGCTTCTTACTCTAGTTACTAGTAGTCTTATATAATCTTGAAGAT
The DNA here is from genome assembly GCA_022545495.1 of Chrysanthemum lavandulifolium. Classification (NCBI taxonomy): domain Eukaryota; kingdom Viridiplantae; phylum Streptophyta; class Magnoliopsida; order Asterales; family Asteraceae; genus Chrysanthemum; species Chrysanthemum lavandulifolium. The sequence continues at coordinate 24,942,084 of CM040243.1, forward strand.
GTTGGATAAGAAAAACAAAAATCAGAAATGGAAAAAATAAAAAAGCCATAACTCTTTCCTACTCAACCTAAAAAAAACTTTCTTTAAACGTCAAAATTCATTTCACGCGGATTCTCACTCACAAATAAATAAAAACCCATCCATCATCATCTTCAACATCACAAATTCAACCAAAAAAACCCATCAACAAAATTCAATTCCATTCAATACCCATTTCTCAAAACCAAATTTCAATCACACCCAAAAAAACCCCATCAAATTTCACCCAAAAATGGCCTCTGCAGCCATCTTTTCATCTTTGCGACGGAGCAGGTCACCGTCGCTAGACGCTTTTTTAGCTCCAGTAGATCTTGACGACAACGTGGTCTCTTTGCTACAAACTTTACAAACCGTCGCTAAAGATCTCATCTCCACATACTCCAACAAAACCATGTCGTTCCAGAAGAAGAACACTAGATCTTTGTTAAGAAAAATTGAACTATTTGCGACGCTTTTGGATTTCGTCGCTGATTCGGAAAATTGGTCGCTAAATTTACCAACAACTGTGGTTTTGTGCTTTAAAGAGATGTACCTTGTTCTGTACAGGTGTAAGATTTTACTTGATTATTGTAGCCAGTCTAGTAAGATATGGATGTTGTTACAAAACCCTTCAATTTCTGGTCATTTTCATGATTTGAATCAAGAAATTTATACCCTTTTAGATGTTATGCCAGTTAGTGAATTAATGTGTTTAAGTACTAGTAGTGATGATGTTAAAGAACAGATTTTTTTGATGCAAAAACAGTCTAGAAAAGGTAAGTTGTTTATAGATGGAAATGATGAGGTTTTAAGGTTGGAGTTTTTCGAGTTGTTGGATGATATCGGGTGCGGAAAGATACCGAGTTTGGAAAATTTTCGTGCTTTTTTTGTCGAAAAGTTGGGACTTTTTGATGCTAGAGCTTGTAGAGTTGAGATTGAGTTTTTGGAGGAACAAATTGTGAATCATGAGAGTGATTTAGAACCATCTGCTTCGGTTTTGGGTGGGTTTATAGCTATGATTAGGTATTGTAGGTTTTTGTTGTTTGGATTCGAGGAAGATGAAGTTGAGGTTAGTATGGCGAAAAGGTTTAGGAGAGGGAAAAGACGAGGGTTGATTAGTAAAGAAATAGCGGATACTTTTATAACGATTCCTAAAGACTTTTGTTGCCCGATTTCGTTAGATTTGATGATGGATCCTGTGATTATATCTACAGGACAGACTTTTGACCGTGGGTCGATTTCTAGGTGGATTGAGGAAGGTCATTGTAATTGTCCGAAAACAGGTCAAGTTCTTGTGCATAAGAAGCTTGTGCCGAATAGGGCGTTAAGGAATTTGATTATGCAGTGGTGTATGGCTCACAAGATTCCTTATACTCCTCCGGAAACCTCGGATCTTGGATATGAACCGTTTCCGGCTGCTGCTGCTAGTAGGGCTGCAGTTGAAGCTAATAAAGCGACTGTTCGGCTTCTGATTCAACAGCTGGAAAACGGGTCGGATTGTGGTAAAGCGATTGCTGCTCGTGAGATACGTTTCTTGGCTAAAACAGGAAGGGAAAACCGAGGGTTTATAGCGGAATCGGGTGTGATTCCTCATTTAAAGATTTTGCTTTCTTCAAAAAGTGCCGTTGCTCAAGAGAATGCTGTGACTGCCATCTTAAATCTTTCGATATATGATAAGAATAAGTCACGAATTATGGATGAAGACGATTGTTTGAGGTCGATTGTAAGTGTATTAAGATTTGGGCATACAATTGAATCAAAAGAAAATGCAGCTGCTACGTTGTTTAGTCTTTCAGCAGTTCATGATTACAAGAAAAGAATAGCCGATGAAGAAGGGGCATTATCTTCATTAGCTGGTTTACTAAGAGACGGGACACCAAGAGGGAAGAAAGACGCCGTTACTGCTTTATTTAACCTTTCCACACACACAGCAAACTGTGTTAAAATGATTGAATACGGTGTTATTAAGGCACTAGTCGAGGCCTTGGAATCTGAAGGTGTTTCGGAAGAAGCGGCCGGTGCATTAGCGTTATTAGTCCGGCAACCGGTCGGTGCCGAGGCGGTTGGAAACGAGGAACTGGCGGTTATTGGTTTGATTGGAATGATGAGGTGTGGGACACCTAGAGGGAAAGAAAACGCAGTTGCTGCATTACTCGAGCTTTGTAGGAGTGGTGGGGCCCACACTACTGAACGGGTCTTAAAAGCTCCAGCTTTGGCGGGTCTTATCCAAAGTTTGTTGTTTACGGGGACTAAACGTGCTAGAAGGAAAGCAGCATCACTGGCTCGGGTTTTTCAACGTTGCCATTATGATTCGTTGAATCTCAATGGGTTGCGGTTAGGGTATGGTTTTGCCGGGAACTCAACCACCGGAAATCTGGAGTCGGGTTTTCCAGCAGAGACCGTTTCTACCGGTTTCAATGTCTATGTCAGTTTCAGTGTCATAGTTTGGTAATATGTTTATCCCGAATATATTCATTGTCATGTTACTATATATTGTTACTTATAATACCAAAGATTCATTCATTTAACATTACTTGTCCAGTTATTTCCGACATTGTACTTGTACGTTATACATTAATATCTGTGCATCGCTCTTGCAATACCGTGAAACAATGACATTTTTGCAGTTGTGCCAATACATGTTCTGTTGTGCATATATCAGTATGATCTAGCTTTATATACATTTGGAATTACAGTTCTGCAATATGGATATTTTGTTTTTGCTAGGGTTAGAAAAGTAAAGAAATGAGTCGGCCCATTCTTAATTACTTGCAACACAAGCTGCAAAAGGTTGTGCAACTTGAGCGTTCCATCAATTGTCACATGTTTTGCACCCGTGTTAGAATTGTGTTATGCTGCCTTTTGTCTTTGCATGTTCCGTACACAGGTGAACTCTTTTAGTAGAATTAGCTCTTTTCCTAGTACATGTAGAATAGTCGATGGCATGTATCTTACGCATTAATAGTCATATCTTTTAATTTGTCAAATGAACTAAACTGATTTCGTGTTTTCTAGATTCACCTCTGCGTGACAGTGACTTGTATGTTACAAACTAAATGTTGTGTTTACTCAGGTTCGGCATGCTATCTTAATTAATACGTCGACTTTCTGCCATACAAATTAATATGCACACCAAAAAACCTAACACTTAGGGGGCGGACCTAGAGTGGTTTCTGGGGTTCTCGTGAATCAAATGCATTTTTCTTGCCTAATGTAAAATTAATTTGTCAAACGAACTAAACTGATTTCGTGTTTTCTAGATTCAACTCACAGATTCACCTCTGCGTGACAGTGACTTGTATGTTACAAGCTAAATGTCGTGTTTACTCAGGTTCGGCATGCTATCTTAATTAATACGTCGACTTTCTGCCATACAAATTAGTATGCAAGCCATAAAACCTAACACTTGACCTGGAGTGGTTCCTGGGGTTTGAATCAAATGCATTTTTCTTGCGTAATGTAAAGTATGGTAAAAACTCTCATTTTTGATAAAATGCATGATGTTTAAATAAATTTTGTTAGAAGTCTTACTAAGTTTTTATAATATGCATTTTCACTTTGTTCCCGAGTTTTTATTTAAAGAGAAAGGAAGCGAACGTAAAAGAGAGAAGATGATTTTCAAGTTTTAATTTTTTTTTTTTTTCTCTCGATTTGGGAACACTAATAATGCGTTATCGAGCATCACTTAAGCAAGGAAAGGAAAGAAAATAAAGTGAGATAGAAAAAGTTGTATTCTCGAGTATTACTTAAGAAGGGAAATAAAATAAAAAGAACTGAAAAAGAAGGGTAATTTGTTTGATTTTGAAGTAAACTGTTTCTCTAAAAAATAGCTAAAAATGTGTTATGAGATTCACATACACCAATAACATTTCTTGCTAAAAATAATGTTTTAGTTATTATGCTATTATTAAGCATTTGCTAAGATGTCACACCAATAACGATTATTGATGCGATAATACGCCTACCAGTCCAAGGAGTGGAATATTGATGGCCAATAAAGCCTAAGGCAATGGATGATACACATGGGTGTGGACTTTTTGACAAACAAACGGTCAAAATCTTTAAATGATGGCAAACAAGCACCAATGGCCACTTTGTGTGGCGTAAAATCATTACAAATGGAAGCAACGCTAAGTGGTTGTGCATCACCCATTATCAATAGTAAATTAAGTTATAGGAAAACATGGTATTTCGTAAAATAGATGGTTAAGTAACGATAGAGGTGCACAAATTGGTTAATATTCAAACGAACGGTTTTCGGCGGGTTTCGATTTGTCAAATGGGAATATCTTGCCGGGTAAGGAAATCGAAATCTTATATTTTGAAGTTAAATAAATAAATGTGGTGAGGGTAGGGATACATGGTTGACATCTAAAAATCATGGTGAGGGTGGTGAGTTTGAGATGACTTGGAAGGTTTAGTTGGTGGATAAACCGGTTTGAGGGATGGGGATCGATTTCTTGTTCCATGAAATCAATAGTAAATTAAGTTATAGGAAAACAAGGTACTTCGTAAAATGGATGGTCAATTAACGAGTCAGGGAACTGATTTGCAAACTCAAACTTTTGATCGGAACATTCTATCATGTGTTGTAAATAGTTGTACATGTCTCATAGAATGCTTGTTGTGATTTTACGTTGATGTGTGTCAATTAAAAATTGAAGCGTGCAAATCAACAAGTTAAAATGACAATCGACATCGTACATCTTTAGAACTTTCGCCATAAATAAATTGTTTTCATCAGATTCAAAAGGCAAGGCAGAAATTAAAAGTCAACAAACAAAGATATCCCTTAAGATCACCTCAAAGACTCACATGTAAAAGAAAAAGTTTGATAATATTTAAATTATAATTTTAGTGTGAGAAGAATTTCATCAAAGTATTAAAGCAAAGATGTAATGATGCTCTAACCCAAAATTAGCCGTTAATAAATTATTTATTTGTATGCTAAAAAGTTTTTCGATATCTTAAAACCTTTTGAAGGAAAATTACGTTTGAGATGCTTTAAATTGGATCAGAATACACTCAATTTTGGTTGCTCCCGTGTCAATATTTGTTTGCGGGTATTTTGTCAAATTAATGTAAGTTATAAACCAGAAAATTGTCGGCGTAAATTCTGTTTGTATTTTTTGTTCAATAAAATGTTTGATAAATTAGTTGTTAAAGGTAATTATAAGATGTAAAATAACATAAAAAACATATCTATAATTGGTATATCGAGAATTTAAAGTTTTAACATTTCAAAATGTTTAAAAGCTTCATGAATCAATTTTCGTTTAAATTATTTGTTTAAAATAAAAGTTTAAAGTTAGGTGTCTAGCAGAGCTTTTTGAGGCTGATTGCTATTTTTTACAAAAATAATCTCCTTCAAAATATATATCCGTTTGGACATATTAACTTGTTTTTATTTCAAACGATAACTTTAAACGAAAAGTTCGATTCATTGTTTTTAAACACTTTCGAAATTTAAAACTTTAAATTATCGATATACCCTTCAAACATTTATTTACAATTATAGATATGTTCATTTATGTCATTTTACATTTTATAATTACATTTAACAAATTAACTTACCAAATACTTTTATTAAAAATAGATCATTTTATAACTCACGTTAACAAATTTTCAGAATTTATAAATTCAGTTCTTTCCAACTTACAAATTACAATTAATTTCTTAAACATACCATAACGATTTAAACCAACTACTTATTTTAAAAGAAATTATTTTTTTAATAAAAATTAATAGGTCCCAAAAAAGCCCCTATGTGTATTCTTCTAAAATTCTATATAGTGACTTTTGTAATTATTTTTTGAAATGTTTCTTCAAAGCAATATTCCTTTGTTAGTTTGTTGATATGTTTTTTTTCCCACCAAATTTAACTGTTTTCATATAAATAAGTTGTAAATTGTAATTGTCATCTCAAGAATACAAGTACAATAACTACTATCTAAGTATCTGTTATGGTTTAACTAGGGAACTAAAGGTGACGAAAAAAAGAAAGCAATCGTGCTCGTTGTTTACCAAACTTAGCTAAAAGAAAGACGTACTCTATTATATATTGGTTTGGTGGTCCATATAATTTTAAGTTTTCATTGCTTAACATAAAAATAGTTGCAGTAGCTTTTTGTGGCTGAAACTTATGGAGTACAAGCTAAAAACTTACCTTTTAGTGTTTTCATAAGCCCCCTTTTTTTTTTAGGGGCGTCAACCGAGTCGTGTCCGGGTTAATTTGTTCGGATTCATGGGTTGGCGGGTTAGTATAACAATCTCTACCCAAACACGACCCATTTATTAATCGTGTCAAGAAACTCAACTCTAACTCGGACCTGCATAACACGTGTAACCTGTTTGTGACTCATTTAACCTGTTTAAGTAAATAGGTCAAACAATTATGGGTTGATTTTTGTCGATTCAACTAGTCTAAATCCAAAAATGATATACGATTTGAAAACTAATGAATATAACCAATGTTTTGAAACCCGGGTTGACCGGTTCCGGCAAAAAAAAAAGGGTCAAAAAAACTCGGGTTTTCAAAAACGGGTCAACCGTTTAGACCCGCCGGGTTTTAAGTGACCCGGGTCAACCCGGGTCTTGAAACCCGGCTGGGTTTGATTTTTCTCATCTTTTTTAATAAAAACCATAAACCGTGAGTATTTGGTTCCACTTTTTCACTTTTTATTTCATCCTCTTGTTCATTACAACCACCATTATAATAACCTAGTGTCACCTACCATCAAATTTGAGTGAAACAAACCACCATTTGTGTAACTGATGATCTGATACTTATGCATCTTTATTTTTTCTTTTTTGCATATTAAGGTTCTATTTTTGTTTGATATGAGGATTGTATGCATAAATTAAAGACATGATTGTTTTTACTTGCCTTTGAACTAGTAAAATCAAATTTGGTACATCATTGTATTTATTTGATTTGTTGTTTACAGAAAGAAAAAATGGTTCTTTGCTTTTTCTCACATCAAAGTAGTGTTTGGATATTATGTTTGGACAGCAGGAAAGGGATGTTTGGACATGTGCATAAAACCGGGTCTAACCGGGTTGACCCGGCGGTTGAACCGGTTGACCCGGTGACCCGGTGACTAGGCCGGGTCGATCACAAACCCGGGTTTCAAAACATTGAATATAACATACAAATAGCTATACAACAATTTCAACGTTATCCGAGTTATGATCGTAATTTATTGTATAATAAGTACATAACAAAATACAAATAATCCAAATGCAACATAAAATCCAAGATATATATTTTATGAGAATTGATTTGCACACTCTCACAATTGATTGACACACTTAAATTATGAGTGTTTTGACATTTATACTTACTTCATGGTGAAAATAAGCAAAAATGATATGAGGTATACTTAAATGGGTTAATGAGTGATATGTTTAATACTTATTCAACTCAAACACGACCCGCTTATTAAACAGGTTAGATGGGTCAACTTGTTTTTAACCCAAAACTGTTTATTCTCAACCAAAACCTGCTTAATTTTATATCGAGTTCGTGTCGTTTATCGTGTCTTATCAAGAGTTGTTACACCTACTTCCTACTTTTTTATGTAGTTTATTGGTACGTGTTATCAAAATGCAATAAGTCATTGCTGTTTTGAGCGTTCGGATAGAACCAAACAAGTGAACAATTTAACCTTAATTATCTTTATAAAACGTTACTAAATAAGCTTCTCTCTACTAGGTAGTTGGCTTATTTTTATTAACATTCTTACTGAAACTTTCCTCTTTATTCTTCTCGTTCACCAGAAGCGTATGCCCATAAGTTTTACATTTCGATAAAGGTGCACAAATCAGTTACAGTAAAATTTAAAACCGAACCTGTTTTCAAACCACTTTCGGTTTAAGTCGAACGGTCAAAACGGTTTTGACTCAAACCGGTTTGGTTTGAAACCGATTTTAAACATGAAAAAGTGGTTCCATGACCCTGAACCGATTCGGTTTAAACCGGTTTTAGACCAAATCGGTTCGGTTCTCAAACCGATTGATATCTAAACATGCAAACCGACTTTCAAACCGCCAGTTCGGTTATACTAAACCGGTTTTCCCAAAACCGATTTTTGAAAAAACTGGGTTTGATTTTTTTTCCGGTTCAGTTCAAAAACCCGATTAATTTGTGCACCTCTGCATTTTGATACCACAAAGTTTACTCAAAACACTATTAGTCTATTACATGTATTGTGCTTCGTTATGAGCACAAGGTGTCGATCAAATGATAAACTACGCCATTGCGTCAATGGCTGCACAACCACATCTTACCTTGAGCCATCGCGCATCCATCACGGTGGCGAAGAAGAAACCGTTTGTGTTTCATGTTTGTTTGATCGTTTTTCATTTTCAGTCTAGAATATTTGTTTCAATTTTAGCCTCTAAAGGTTATAATACATTACTTATTGGTTTGTATTTGTAAGAGCATCCGGTGTGGGCTCATTATAGCCTCGTCATAGTGACTGGGCAAGCTTGCCATGGCTAGCCATGACACCCCCTCCCTCTTCATCCTTCGCCATTTTACCTTCGTCGTCTTCACGGTAAGTAAATTGTCATTTTATTTTATTTTTTTTTATTTTCTTTTTTTATACTTGTAATATTTGTATTTTTAAAAAGCGGTGGACCCCAAATGAGTAAGTTTAGGTTAGTTATGAATAAGGGGGTTAGTTGTGAAGTTTGTTATAGTGATGTGGCCGTAAGCCCCGAATGAGTAACCACCCTTCTTCATGACACCTTGTGCTCTAATACATTGCTTTGAAAAATTGTTGAAATGACACGAAAAATAATTGCTTGAGCCATTAAAATTAGTGATATGAATAAGCTTATTTAAAGCTGCAGTGATGACCAACATCAATACCGCTAACTCAACGAAGTAATCACGTTTTCCACTTCACCATCAACAAGATGTAATAACATTATCAATTTCACCATCTAAACATACCCGACTTATACACAAATATGTCCTACAAAAACTAACATCACACACACAAACAACACCACAAGTCGGGAGCCCACCAACACGTAAGTGCGCGTGCACCTCCTAGTGTACCATGTGCAAACACGAGTTAATTTTAAATTGAACTAAGGGTTACAAAATTTTGATGTCATATGGTCGAGATTGCTTTTTCTTTTTTTCTTTGGCAAATGGACTTTTTGTAAATGAACACAATCGCATGCCTTCTTGTAGCTAAGTTGTCAAAAACCAAACTAAAAATTAGGGGCGAGCATAGTTAGGTTTGGCTTGTTTTTTGGTTAAAACCGAAACCGAACCAAAAATATTCGGTTTTTTTCTTTTTAGAAACCGTCTGGTTTAGGTTTATTTTATGTTCGGGTTTTTGGTTTATTTTCGGTTTTTTCGGTTTTTATTTCGTTTATCGCAGTTTGGTCTTTAAATGGTCGAATTTTAATGCAACAAAGAATAACTTTTTCAAGTTTCAAGAATAAAGAAACACAAATAATGACAATTAGAAACTATTGATCATAAAAAAATATTAGATAAGAGAATTGTTTATTCATCGTAAAGTGACACAATAACGACAATAGAAACTAACGGCCACAAAAATTCTAGATGATAAATGTTTATGTGTTATAAATAACACATTCAAGAAGCAACAACTGAAACACGAGTTTTAAGATTATATGTATTTTTCGGTTCGGTTTGGTATTTTCTAAAACCAAACCGAACTATAAACTTCGGTTTTATAAATTACAAAAACAACCATCGGTTTTTCAATCGATTCGGTTTTTGGTTTCGGTTTTCTCGGTCTCGATTTAGGTTCTGTTTTTCGGTTTCCTGCACACCCCTACTAAAAATGATTCTTGCCAATAAAACATCTTGTTAACACCTTTAATCAAACCTACAACAATAATTTTGGAGGGAACGAAAGCTAAAGACATAAGTTTATCTTCTTACAACAATTATAAAAGTTGAAAACACAAAGTGTTGATCTAGTACACCTAAAGCGGTATTATTCACATGCTTTCATTAATGTTTACTCTTAACAAAAATCAAAGTAATGTTATGAAACTAACTCCTAGTCCTAGATCATAAAAGTTCTTGAAGAACCTATTGCTAGTGTGTTTCACCCATTCGTATTGCATGCTTTCGAACAAGTACAATCTTCATTTACATATAGGAAGCTTTTAAATTGATCAAAGAAAGTTTAGCTGAAGATAATAAAGTTTGATAAAATTAGCTGAAGAGAGACTGAAACTTAAATTTCTAGGGGTACCCTAATCTTCTGTCAAAAGTTTTGAAGTTCAAAAAAGACTAGAAAACACTCAGATGTTCGTTGTATTTAATGCGTGAATTGTGTTTGTATTGTGGAAATTGAGAATTAAAAGGGCAGTTTTAGGCGCCGCTCGAAACATAGTTCATAGGAGTTGGGGAGTAATCAACCCTCAATACAACGCTCTAATTAAATAAGCGTGATGATCATGATAGCAGGAATGGAATTCTAAGTAAATACACTTTACTCATATCTGAAGTTCACCAATTTACTTTTCATGGCAACATCTATGGAGCAAATAAACACGTTAGATAATACTAATGAGATCTTGTATGTTCAGATTGGGTCGATATGGGCCTTGAACGCAAGGAATGCTAATGGATTGCGCAAAAGAGCACTTATTGAATGTGATGAAAAACATACGTTCAACCAAGATGCGTGTCAACAATACTTTATTAACTCTTAATCCCATCAGTATGCTTTAAGACACTTTTCGAAAGCTAGGTACATGACACATGAAACTCGTATATCTGTTAAGAACACCTTAGTTCAGCTTCACATGAAACGCGTATATCTACAAGTTAGTTTAGCCATACTTGGACATTTTCTTTCACGCATTCGAACTATTCTCTAGGGGTTCAGCTTAATAGATTCAGTCTTCGACATATCCAAACAAACGCACAGGTAAGCGCAATCTAATTCTGTATTTTTGGACATTTTACACTAAAACAAGCAGGAACTTTTTGGTAATTAAAAATTTAACTATGGTGGACACTATAATTAAAAAAATAATTTTTGCAGGATCTTAAGTCATGCCTTGCAAAGAAAAGGACAATGACAAAAATGGTCCCCTTTATTTAGAACAAGGCTACAAAAAGCAAAGGACAAGCCTCAAGTATATTGAAAAGTGAATGTGGTCACAATATCTATGGCGGGCCTTTCTTTTAAACTTCAAAAAAAACAACAACTACAGTAGTCAATTTCACATATAGTACCTACCATTTAAGTTCACAACTTTGTCTCTTCCATTGTGTAAAAGAGAAAAAGCCAAGAAGAAGAAGAATACAAAGGGATCGGTTTTAACGTACATGATGAAGTGGGGAAGAAAGAAAATGTTGCAGACGACATCTTCAGCTTCTTTGAAGACGAACGTGTCACTAAAGACATGGCTTTCGAAGTTCAGGAAGATGAAAGATGGTGCAGAACTCAAATCAGGCAATGGTCGAGTTTATGGTGAGATGTATGATGATGAGAATGTACTGTGCAATTCTAGTTATCGGCTCAATGTTTCGCCTGTGAGTTCTGCAAGTTTCAAGAAAATGGTGGCGAATGAAAGAACGATGAGAGAGTTTATTAGCGAAGAAGCACCGTTTGAAAGAATGCAGATACAACCTTTGCAAGAGCAGAAATCAAGAAAAGAAAAAGTGGGTGATGTTGTGTCTGAAAACAAACCTGAGATCATAATTCAAGTAGCATCTAAAGACTGTTTGAAGTCAAATTCAAATGTTGGCAATTTAGAAAAACGACGAAGCAAGTTAGATACAAGCTTGGAGAAAGAGTGGCAAAAGCTGAAAAACATGAAAAGAGAGGAGATCATGTTAAAGAATGAGAAACAGAGGAAACCTGTTGATCTAAAACAAGAAACACAAAGAAAAAGGTCAAAGCAGGGTCGTAAGGTCAGCGTTTATTCTCCAAGAATCAAAGCTATTGAAGACCTGAAGAAAACAAGATTGAAGATGAACAAAGACAAAGTAATTAAAGATGCATTTAGAACTTGCCTTGATAGCTTTGCAATTATCAAAAGTTCATATGATCCACGACAAGACTTCAGAGACTCCATGATTGAGATGATCATAGAGAATGGAATTAGGAAACGAGAAGAGCTCGAGGAACTTTTGGCTTGTTATCTGACTCTAAATTGTAACGAATATCATGATCTTATTGTCAAGGTTTTTCAACAGGTATGGTTAGAAGTAAACCAACTTCAGTTTGATCCGTACTTTCAGTTACTACTGTAAATCATTGTACGGCCGAATCTAATGAATTTGTAAATTATAAGTTCCACCATGCTATTTACACCATGCTTGATCTCTCCTGTATTCATATATTCAAATAATGAAAAGGGTGGACAATATTAGACCTCTGTCATTCCATCTGACAAGCTTTCTCTTTGTTTCCCTCTTTATCTTTATCTTTTTCGCCTTTTTAAAATCTTTCCATTTTTAAATAATACTCCCACTATCCCATCACAATTGCAACTTTAATTAAATGGAAATTGTCATGCTCACTTTTTTTGCTAAGTTTGGAGCTAAACTTAGGATTAAATCTCTACACAAAAGTTAGTCAGCGGTCACACTCATACACGTTGTGCTCTAAGATATGCATTTTCGATCTTCCGAAGTTTGTTTCTGAACACGTTATCTTTTCTGGACACCAATGTGGCAACGGTATCAACCCCATATCCAGAATGCACATCTTATATATCAATATCATCATCATTAATAGAGTCGGTATCTATTTTTACTGAATGGTAGTGAAAAATATTTTTATGCTACTGAAGACACTTCATTAATCCACGTATATGGTCAACTACCGTGATTTTCAAGGTATGAAGCAAGTAATAAATTAAGAACTAGAGGAAAAAAATCTCAATTCTTGAAATTCATCAAGAATGTGCTTAACGAGAAACTTAGTTGAATTTTAAGTCATCTCTTTCTCACGTGCTTAACTTTAAATGCATAAGATATGCCATATACAACAATTACACAGGACTTGGCGATTCTAAGGCTAAAGAAAAAGGATTCGCTAATAACATACGGAGTATCATTTAAACTACATAGCATATTCGCTTTCAAGTTGCATGCTACACGAGTTGGAAATTACCTCTGTCGCTTCCAAAAATATACACACTTTGCTCACAAGAACATTAGTTGGACAAAGTATTTTGGCTACAAGACCATTCCTTCACCGGCTAAGAACTCGTGAACAACACCATTGACTTCAATCATGCTACAACCAGGATCTTTAGATACACCTTGTGCCCTCATCTTCTTCCTCAACTCTGTGGCATCATTAAACCTACCTTCAGACGCATGAACATTTGACAACTGAACATAACCAGCACTGTCCTGTGGGTCCAATTCAAGAAGCTTCTTGGTCACACGCTCTGCCATTTCAACGTCATTGTGACTTCTGCAAGCACCCAAAAGAGACTCCCATACTACCTGAGCTTCTTTGAAAGGAACTTCTTTTGCAAGTTTTTCAGCCTCGTTTAACAGTCCAAACCGACCAAGCAAATCAACCATACATCCATAATGCTCTATTGTGGGCTTGATGTTATAAGTGTGCACCATAAGTTCAAACATTTTGTAACCTTCATCCAATAAACCAGAACGGCTGCAAGCTGATAAAACGCTAACAAATGTGACCTCATTGGGCTTGAAACCATCGTCTATTAATTCATAAAATATTTCTATCGCCCTTTTACCATAGCCATGCAGGCCAAACCCCACAATCATTGAATTCCATGTACTAATATCTTTCCTAGACGTTTTACGAAACACTTCCACCGCCTTCTCAAGACATCCACATTTCGAGTACATATCCACAAGAGCAGTAGCCAAAAACCCACCCACCTCAACCCCATTCTTATCAATATAACCATGAATCCATTCACCTTGACTCAAACCACTCACACTCGCACAGCAAGACAACACATTAACAAACGTATAATCATCCGGCACCACCCCATCCTTCCGCATATCCTCAAAAAGCCTAAACACCTCACCAAACTCCCCATTCCTCGCATACCCTGTAATCATCACATTCCACGACACAACATCCTTAACCCCCATCTCATCAAACACACGCCTCGCCTCTTCCACCATCCCCACCTTAACATACCCCGAAACCATAAAATTCCACGACTCCACATTCCTCACACCCATCTCACCAAAAAACCCACGCGCATCCTCCATCATACCCATCTCACAATAAACACTCAAAACCGCATTCCACGACACCACATCCTTCACACACATTTCATCAAGCACCTTGCGCGCCACCCCAAACTCCCCGTTTTCGCGTAAAATGAATCAAAGTGTTACAAATATACAAATCCTCACCAAGCCCACTTTTTACCACATGCCCATAAACCTGCTCACCAAAACAAACACACCCACCATTACCACAAGCTTTCAACACAAATGTGTAAGTATACTTATCAGGCACCACATCATCATCAACAAGCATTTCTTTGAAAAGGGTTAGTGACGTCATGGGTGTGGGTGACGTGGCGTAGCCTCTGATTAAGGTGTTGTATGAAAATGCATTAGGGTTTTGTAAGTGGGTGAAAATGGTGTGTGGGTATGTGAGGGTTTTGAGTTTTACGGCGGCGGAGATGAGGTGGCCGGCGGTGAATGGGTGGTGGATGAGGCCGGTTTTGATGAGGTGGGCGTGGGTTTGGTGGAGCTCCGGTACGGTGGTTGGTGGTGGTGGTGGTGGTGGGTTGAAGAAGGTGGTTGACATTTTTTTGGTCAAAGTTTGAGAAGTGGAATGGTTAAAATTTAAAACCCCAACGGTTATAAAAGCGTAGGATAGGTGTTAATAGAGCCGGGTTGATCGGGTTCGGGTCAATTCAGGTTAAAAATTAACATATCAAAATCCGATCATATTTGAATTCGGGCTAGCTGGGTTCAAGTGCATTATGGTCAAGTCAACTTGGGTCGGGTCCTTTCAGATTCGGATCAACCCGAATATGAATAAAATGGTCATAAAATTATCGATTTGTACTAGTTTAGTTACATAGTTTGTAAAATTTGTATTAGAAAACAATGTCAGGTCAAATGGGCAGAGTTAACCAAAAAAATGCAACCTTATACCAAACCCTATTTAGCATTTGGGTTATTTGGGATGACCGATAACCCGAATAAGATTATTTACATGAGTAAGTGAGTAACTGGGCAATTCAATAATTTTAGTCGAGTTGGTCGGTCGACTTTTAACACCCCTAGATAGGATTACTATCAATGCGGTTTAGTTCGGTTTTGTTAAAATCAAACCGAAAGCTAAATTTTGAACTTTTATAGGGTTTTATAATTTTTATAAAGAAAATGATTACGATGTCTAATGAAGACTTACCCGATCTCTCGGGTTGATCCTTACTATTAGATATGCTTTATGGGTGTCGAACCAAACATCATCTAAAAGACAGGTGATATCACTATTACGAATATTGTTTATATTAATGGTGATGATTTTACATAACGATTTATTAGCCGATAATCGGATTTTATAAGACTTAACAATAAAAAACTAAAATTCTCATTTATTTGAGAGGGTTGTATTTTTCTCGTTCTGTTGTATAACATACTCATACTACACACACCTTATATACAATACACCACAATATATTTTTTGTGTTAAGTTCTCCACCTATAAGGTTGCACATAATGCGTGTGATGCCTCACCATTCGACCCTCACTTCACGAGCCAGCTCCATTGTGTGGTAGCCACCTCACACGTGAGCAACCCAAAAACAGAGTGTATATTTTATTATTATGAGTATATAAGAGAATATTTTATACAAAGTGTATATTTTAAATGAAAACAAAAGAGAATGATGATAGGTTGAATGTTGATGTGTGTTGAAGTGAAAAGTGATGAAGTGGTGACCATTTCATTCAATCAAAGGTTATGACTTAACCATCGGAGGTGGTTCATGAGATTTCTACCTCAAGACCCCTTCTAACCGTTCTTTGTGACGGAATTACAGTTCGCCGCATGATACATATAGTTTTGGCTAATTACAATTTTGTTTATTATAATATCTGTGTTATTTAACTTTAAATACTTAATTTTAATTTTGTAATAACAGGTTAAAAGGTAATTATTTTTTGGAGTTCTGCATTAATAAAATGCTATATGTACTCTAAAGTTTATCAGCGACATGATAATTGGTAAAAGTCGCTTGTTAAAACTGTTTTGTATACTACTTTAATTTCAACTTTTTCAAGCTAACTTTATTAATGTTTGACCTACCTTATTTTGGTATCGATTCACGGATTTATTAATGACCAATAAATGAAGTTTACACGCCAACATGCTACGTAGCTACGCTTTTAGGTAAGATTGTCAAGCAAGTGTTATGCTACTCGTATTAATCAACTATCATGTCTTACTTTTATAATAACAATCACTTGACTTTTGTGAGGGTCTTTTTTTGACTTGAGTTAAGAAGTATATAAATTATACAATCCTTTCTTTTTCAACAAGCGAGTAAACATACAAATAAGCATGCCTAGAGAAACTTCATATGAGATCTAATTTAAATTTCTTAGAACCGGTGCCTCTTCAACACATGAAGAGATATATAAATCAATATGATTACGGATATACGCGACTTAACTTGATATAGCCACTTTAAAAAATGTGTATCCAGTAAGGTTTGAACGACTGATTCACTTATGAGAAATTCAAGTGTCTTACTGTTAAGCCATTTAGTGATGGTTTATTGACATATGATGTAAAAATCGTAAATTAAACGTTTAAGAAGTCTATAATACTAAAAATATATATAAGCGTTTTCTCTTTACTTTCTTGTCAAATTTGTATATAAACGGAGAATGATATGTTCAGGTTACTCGGAGAAGCTTCGAGCTTTTATGTGGTTGTTTCTGGACTTTTCCCTAGTCATCTCGAAATGTTTAACCAAGAAGGTTTGAACTCTAATCTCCGGGAAAACTTTCCCGGCATCTTCACAAAATTGTATATCCAATTTTCAAATCATCTAAAATGCAAAACAGATAAACACTAAAATAATACACATAATTCGCAAATAATTTTAATCTGAATCATAAAGTCCTTATATTTACAAACACAATAAGCAGTCAAGTACTAACAAATGTCTACCAAACCCTCACTATGATTTACAAACATCTATATCCCACAAAAGTGGAAACATAATAAATCTTCAAAATTTAAACACAAACACAAAAACAATCTATAAATCTTAAGTTCTTTCTGATTGAGCAAGCTGTCCCATTTGATCTGCAAGACTATTAACACTCCTCATATTCCACCAAAACTTTCCATATTGATCAAACCCTTTGCGATCGTCATCAGTCATTGAACCACCAGGAGTCTCCGTAAAAAACTGCTCCCAAAACCCGTCATTAACACCCGCTTGCACGTGTCCCACATTCCCACTTTCTCGTACTTCATTTGTTTCAACAGTCTTGGATGGTTCAGAGTCCATGTGAGGACTAATTGGTGGCTCGTGATACACCACTGCTTGCGGTACTTGTTGTGCAAAAGCTCCCCTAGCTTCGGTTAAAATGTCCTCCCAAAACGTAACTGAAGACTCCAATTTTTCTACCAATTCTGTATCGAAATCCAAAAGGGTGTCTGTAGAAAAAACATCGGATAATGGGACGTTAAAAGAGGACGCTTGATCACTAGTTTCAGCCAAAAGGCGTCTCTTTCGATCATTAGTCTCCAAAAATTGAGCTGGTTTTTGCAAAGTATTATCCAATGCACATAAGAAATCTATTTGATGTTTTCTAGCACTCTTTAAACGCTCAGTCAATGCGCGTGCTGCTAAGTCAATCTCTTCTTGTACTTGTTGAACCTTTTGAAACTCTAAAGACAAAGATTCTTTCTCGTACCGCAGCCTGTATAATTCTTTTTTGTACTGAATTCTTTCTGATTCAGTCAATGGAGACGACGAAGAAGCTCCATTCATATTAATGTTGTGCATCGAATGACTATGAACGGGCTTTTTTCTATGAATGTTCCTTAAAAGATGCGGTTGGCCTTTAACAAAGTCTTCATTAGCAAATTCCCATTGTTCTGGATCAATTTTTCGAAACCCCTAAAGATTAAAACCCAATAACCAAATAAGCCAAAGGCTAAATAAAACGAAAACCTTACCAAAATAAACAAAGAAATTTTTACTTACATAAGTATTGAGTTGTCTGATAAAGCTCGAGAAATTATTATGCTTGAAGAACCTTGGAAGCAATTCACCCGAGAACTCAGGCGGGTTCCAGACGACAAAGCTTCTTTCGTTATGGCTCCAAGAAACTATGTGATCGGTTAAAGGATCATCCACCATTTCATACGTCTTGACGATAAACGGAGGCAAATTATTCACATTACCTTGAACATCATTCATTGTAAAACCATAAAAAAAAACCCTACAAACCTCAAATCTCTAACTACACCCAAAATCTTGCCACTAACAAAATCAACTAATTAGCCCTCTAACACCGCGAAAAACGATCAAAATTCAAAATCTTTAATTTGCCTGAGACAAGAAAAAAAAAAACACCAAACAACAATTTAGATTAATCTTAAAGACCTAACAAAAGTCATTGTTGCCCTAATTATACTTCATACCAAAAAGGACAAATACTCCAATAAACAAAAAACATGTCACTTTAAGAAACAAAACTTATGATTACTTAGAAAAAAGAAAGACATCAAACATCAAAGTAGTTAAATAACTTAAAGCAAAAGCATAAAATACTTTTTACACATAATCAACTAACTATAACTAAGTGACTTATGAACAAAAAACATAAAAAATTACCAGAATCTGAACATGGGTATTTATGATGAATAATGGAACAAAGACAAGATGTGATGGAATTGAGGTATCACGTTGGGAAGTTAATAATCTTCTTTACGTAGCCTAACTAAATATTATTTTATTATACCGTGGGTATTATTATATTAAGAACATGTTAAATGAATGACGTAATGGCTTCGGTGGCTAATTGACCTTTGTTCCAGAAGTTTTTTCCGTTATTGGCTGCTTACGAATATTTCGCGGTAAATTTGAATTTAGTTGTTCAATTATGGGTTCTTTGTGGGAAAAACTATATATGGTCAAGTAAGTTTTGACGATATGACATGTAAATTATCCGATCACGAGAAGTGATTTGCACACTCAATTTTTTTACTAAGACACTCTAACCTATGCATTAAATAGTTGTATTGTGTATACATTTTGTTTTAACTGATTGGATAATGTAGTGTGCAAAACATCTCTCTTACGTAAAACTTACGTGAATTTTTGAACTTGATAAACCACTAGACATTCACGGTTTTTTTTACCACTTGAGTTAAGAAGTGTAGAAAAAAAAATTAGTAAATGATATATTTATTTTTTCTTTTTAATATTTACATAAAATGCTAAGTTGATATGTTTAATTATTATAATTAAATTGTGTTTTTAAAATAAACTAAAATACTTAGCACACATATAAAATGAGATGAAAGAAATATTATTTTTATTTTATTTTATTTTTTGAAAGAAATATTATTTTAATTGTAGAAAAATTTGTCAAAAAGAAATAAAATAAAAATAATATTTCTTTCATCTCATTGTATATGTGTGCTAAGTATTTTAGTTTCTTTAAAAAACACAATTTAATTATCTATACTACATATAATAGAAAAATGGTCAAACTTTGAAGACTGAAAAGTTGAAAGTCAAATGTGACATAAATGTATTGTGTAATTAATACTTTTATTAAAACACCTCATTACTTAAAAGTACAATAATTTATTCACATTGTACAACCAATTAAAAACATATATACCAAATTAAAAACAAACAGTTAAAACACCATTTACTAAAAAGTACAATATATAATTTAAACAAGCTACAACATAATTCTAAATATAAAATAATTAAACATACTAATTAATGTTATTTTTAAAACACCCTAAAAAGAAAAGTACATGTTATTATGCATATTATACAAATTAATAAAACACACAAAGCTTTATACAAGCTAATAAGTTTATGGTACATATAGTTTTGAAAATTGGACCAGACCAACGGGTTCAACCGGAAACCGGTGTCGCCACCGGTTCGGCTAACCAATAACAGTCATCCGAAAACGAACTAGAGAGGACCCGTTGAAACCAATACAAACTGGTGAATCAGATCTCATCAAGATCTATTTCTCGGTTAATCGTCATGAGGTACCCACCACATACGCGGGTACCTGTTATACTATATATAAAGGAAAAGCAAAATTAAAAGTGAAAATTTGAAACTATAAATACATATCGAAACCGGGTTGACCCGGAAGCTTCAAACACAGTGGGTTGACCCTATTTAATTTGACCCGTTTGACCCAACTGTCGGGTTGACTCGGTTTAATCGACCCGTTTTTACGGAACGGTTCAACGGTTGAACCACCGGGTCGAACCGGGTTTCAAAACATTATGTTTAATCCCCAAATCTTCAAACTTTTATTATTTTTCATTTAGAACATAAACTTTTTTAACAAAAACGATCCGTAACTATATAAATATTATATATATATATATATATATATATATATATATATATATATATATATATATATATATATATATATATATATATAAAAGTTTTTCTTTCAAAAAGATTATAATGTTTTACAATTAAGAGAAAATATGTAGTTAGTGCACATTTAACTTTCGATATCTAAATCGCCCATTTAAAAAAAAATTAAATTTAAATGTACCAAAATCTTTTACAAAATAGCTAATTAGCCCATTTTTTGGGCTAATCAAATTCATACTAGTTTTGGTACTTGCGTTGTTCTTAACAACGACACCATTAATTTAATCCTTGTTAGTTTTACGCGACAAGTAACGTGTGTTGTTAGTTTTATCTCATAGCGATGTAATGTTTACTTTCATTTTGATTAAATGTTTTCATATGTTGTTTGATAGATGTTAAGAATTTTATGCAGACTTTAGTTATCGTATAAGACAACCGTTTGCGATTGCATTTTATAGGTTCACGTTCTAATTTAAACGATACACAAAACCTCACCACAATATCACAAATCATTAATTATCTAACGCTAGAAAGCCATGCCATTAGCGCGCGATACTCGCCAGTAATAATTAAACATATCAACTTCGCACTTTATGTAAAAATATTACCTATAAATACTTTCCAAATCATGTAAGTGTGAGTGAAAATAACATTTTGTTAACTTGAATACGCATTTATTACACATGTCGACATGCACAAATTGTTTGTAAACAACTAAACGCTTGTCATAAGTGTCAAGCCCAACTAGGGGCGTGCGTTATCTGGGTAATAATCGAATAAATCGAAAATCAAAACCGAACTTAGCACACATATAACTGAACCGAATTCAAACCTAATAACTGAACCGAATTCAAATTTGGTTTTCGATTCGGTTCGATTCGATTTTTGGTTTGACCCATAAATATTTTAAACCGAACTAACATACACGAATAAACCGAACAACTTAATAACCGAACCAATGAACACCCCTAAGCCCAATTGCCCAAACCCCAGTCTAATTTTACAAGAAAGTATATTATTTATGCAACGATGAGCCCATTTACTTATTTTATCTTTTGATTAAACTAACTATTTGTTACTTTTAAGCTAATTAAAAGTCAACATCAATCTCCTTCCATGTATTTGTATAATCATTATGTCATATAGTCGGTTATGTGATAATAATATGAACCAATTTTCTTAGAAGACCAAATTTTTATTGTCTTAAGTTCTTAAAATTTAGTCGGTCATGACTGGACGACCCAAGTTATTCAAATAATACGTCGCCTTTCTCTTCAACTTGACGACATGACCGGATCTTGGTCGATGACCGAATGATTTTTATTTTTTTAATTCAAACATTTTAAACAACAAATTTAAAATTCATTCAAATTTAAAGAAAACATTACATTCACGAAATTCACATAAACATTAAAACATTACGTAACTTATTCAAATAACGTTAAAAACATTACAAAACTCTTCATCGTCTTCGTCATCGTCACTATCGACTTGATTCATCGCTTCGACATGATGTCGACGATTTCTCAAATGTGTTCGACCAATCGATTTTTAAGTTTTGATGAGTTGATGAGTCCATTAGCTCTGAGTAACCACCAACGATTCTTCATGTTCTTAAGGGATCATGATCTTGGTGTCCTCATCTTCAAACCATGTAGGAAATATCGCTCATTGCTTGTGTCGGATGATCATATTATGTAATATGATACATGTATACATAATATCTTGGATATCATTTCTAAAAACCCTCGGCGGGAACTTTAAGCATTTTCTACTTTTTCTTCAACACACCAAAAGCCTGTTCCACATCTTTCCTTGTCGTCGTGCCTCATCTTGTACAATATTCTTTACGATCACCCGTGGGAGGATTTGAAATAGACTTCATAAGAACGGACCATTGTGGATATATCGCATCGAAGATAATATTCCCTTTTATAAGCCACATCGTTAGCCTCAAATTCAAGGTCCGGTGCTCTCCCGTTTGATATCATTGAAAGCAATGAACGACGTAAACGCTTACGTCGTTATTCATTCCGAGACACCAAGAGCGTGCCAAATCCATAAATCTTGGGAAGCGACCGCCCAACAAAATGAATGGATGTGGCCGTGATCACCCCTACAATGTTGAGCTCTCTCACTATTCGGCAATTCTCCCACTCCCAACTTGTACAATCAATGCTTCCCATCATCCCGGAAAGCCATGCTTATGCTCGTGATGAACATATATTCTTTCAAGGTCGAATCGTGGGCCTTCGCAAATACTCACGACCATATAACTCCATGATAACCTCGCAAAACTTACGAAGACATTCACGGTGTGGATGCACCAGTGCCGACTCGTCAAGAGAATCGAGAACGGCCGCGATATCAATCGACGAATGGCGCGGTACACTTGACCAATGGGCTAATACTAGGTACGCCCCTAGCATCAAGAGTTTGTCGAAAATAAGTAGAGTGATCGGTTATCTCGAACAATTTTGTGAATAGCTCTCGGCCATACGGAACCGAGAGAATGTTCTACCATCGAGCTGCGGGTTTTGGAGAAGTATGACGCCACTAAACGATTATGAGCACCCTCATGATCCCTACCTATGTACCTTCGTCGGGTTTTGGGCGTGATGTTTTGTAAGCCTTCCAAGCAAAATCCATGAACTCCACAAACTCATTAAAACTTCTTCATCGTTAAGACGAAGAAGAACCGAATAAATCTTCGAATGACGACATATTAAAATTGTGTTTCGTGGGTATTTCGTTAGAATGGTTGATTTATATATAGATGAGAAATGGTGAGTGGTGAATTGTGTTTGAGGAGAAGTTGGTATTTATAGAGTGGTAAATTTGGTTTAAAAAAATGTTTTTTTTTTTGTTTAAATGACCAAACGGTCATATTTTGAAATTGATGGGGAATTAAAAAGTTGCAAATTGTGAGAAAAGGTGGACGTCTACATCGGGCATATTTTAGCCCGATGTTTGGAATTTTGTCTCGTCGACCGAAGTGGCAACCGAGCACCACATCCGAGCCAACCGATCTCAACATCGGTCGACCCTAGTTTTTCTCGACGCCCAACCAATAAAAAGGTGTCAAATGCGTCCGGCCTAACTAAATTTTGTTGTCCAACTATAGGTCTCTCTAATTGGAAGTTGGTTATTTGCACCTATTTTTAGGTTTTAATAATTCCACATGTATCAAAGTTGATGATAAAAAGTAAACCAATGAATTTTGAATATTATGTTCAAAAGTAATCATCAATTCATGCTGTTTCTCGAATTCTGTTAAATAACAATCCTACTAGGCCCCATGAAACAGTCAAACCAAAGGTTTGTAAACTTTGTATATTATCCAATGTTTTAAAACAGGGCTGGCCGGCTTGGCTCAACCGGTTGAACAGGTTCGAGACCGGGCGGATAGGGCCCGGTTTTTGTATGGTTGAGAACCGGATTGAGCCATGGGGTTTCGTTGACCGGGTTGACCGGTTTGATAAACCCGGCGGGTCATGACTTTTATCAATTTTTTTTTTTTTCAAAAATTTAACAAAATGATTTTTCTCTTAAACTTTTCTAAGTTTAATTGAAAAGTTAAAATGATAATAACTAATGTTTGTTAAAATTTTGTAAAATAGTAAATTATAGTTATATATAATCTTAGAATCACCAATTAATATAGTTTCTATAAACCATTTTATAATTTAGAATCGGCGAAAATTTAATTATATTTTTATAGATGTAGACTTAAAAAGAAAACTTTTTGATATAGTCTCAATCTTCTTCGTGGGTTTAATCGAATGTATGAATAAAAGCGGATAAATTATTAGATTATCGCAATCTACTTATTAAATATAGGAAAAAGTATATATATGTATAGAACCAAGTTCGGCCGTGATTCAACCGGTTGAACCGGTGACCGATGAGCCGCGACTTAACCTCGATAAAAAGCTAGGTTTTAAAACATTGATATTATCTTCTTCAACTGATAAAATTCCTTTTGGACCCAATAAATGAGATCATGTTTCTAGAATCCAACTTATTTCCAAGCACAAAACTCCAAATATGTTAATGAGTAGATTTTGATGTTCTAATATTTACAGAAATGTATTAAAAAATTAAATACCTTTTTTTGCCAAATGTGTCTTTATATACTACTTGCATTGGAAAGACTTCATTTGTAAACAAGTAGTATTTGAATTCGATTAACTTCATTTGTATTTCAGAGTTAGGAGCATTCGTTCATTCATTCATTATATTCACGTTGTATACTTTGTCTAAGAAAACCATCATGATGTTATGGGATAATCTCATTGCAGCGTGCAAGAAGTGCTATAAAGGTTGTGTTTGGCGCGAGACTTATAAGGGCTTATAGAGGTTTAAGTTTTTAAAATAAGTTAGCTTATAAAATAAATATTGTTTTTTACACAAGCTTATAAAAGCTTTTATTAATCATAAGTTTCTAGTTCGGCAGATTCATTGAAAGGTCTTAAACCAAGAAATTACTTAAATACTTTTCAAAATATAATGAATTATCACGTAAAAGCTGAAAATATATTTAAATTTAATCTGATGTATTTTTATACGCTTTTACATCAATAAGATTAAACTTCAGCTAATTCGCTAAACTTTTTTGTAAAAATATAAGCTTTAGCTTTCAGTTTTTAATATAAGCCTCAGACCAGCTCCAGTCAAAACACCAACTACAACACATTTGGCTAAACATACCCAAACTAAAAACTATCAAATTGACTGAAGGTCCCCTACCTTGTCAATTAATGGCCCTTATAACTTCTTAGAATGGGGAATTGTCAAATTTCTTGGTCTACTTTCCATCGACAACGTGCACATTTCTTGATGGTTCAAATTTAATAAATAGAATTTTTGCTTCACCAGCCATATACTTCATATCGTTTTTTTTGTTATAAAGATATTCATAGGTCCGATTGCTAAATGGTCAAAGTGACGGATAAAATTTAAGTATCGAGTAGAGTTGTCTAAGGGTCGATTTCGGTTGAGTAAACTTACTAAGTTGAAATAATATTTTCCACATTTTCAGTCAAAAGTTAAAACAAAAGATTTGTACTAAGAGTCACTAAGGATGGTGGAAATCGTGGCATAAGTATCTACTCTATCCGTTTTAAAATAAGTGTTCAGTTTGATTTTTCAGAGTCAAACTGGTTCAACTTTGACGATAAATATTTTCTTTATGTTATATAATACTTGATGAAAATTTATACCATTGAAAAATACACTTAAAACCTAATCCATTTATATATTTTCGTCAGTATTATATAACATAAATACAAATAAGGTCAAGTTGAGCCAGGTTTGACTACGAAAATTAAACCTGACGTTTATTTTGAGGACGGTATGTAGCATTAAATAGCAAATGAATATATTATTGATTTTTTATTTGTGTGATTACATAAAAAAAAATTGCATATATATTTATAATCAATACAAAGTTTTGTGAACAAGCAATCTAACCCCAAAACTAATGAACCCTTAGCCAACAACTAGGCTTGCGCCTTAACCTCGTCATCTGACCATTACAAAAAATAGTTCATTCTATACACTATTTAAAGGTGTGTAAAATTTTATTAGTTATTACCTTAATAACACTTAATAATGTGTAAAAATTGGTTACATTAATTAGTTTGAAAAAATTATATAACAATAGATATTTCACACTTATAGTTATGTAAAAAAAAATCATTTTTAATTGTGAAGAATTATAAGATTTCTCCACAATTCTAAGTTAACAGTTTTTAGTGAATACTCCCCCCGCAGTTTGAATGAGAGATTTTCGGACGCACAAACTGGTTAGAATGTTGAAATCTTCTGGCTTTCCGTCTTCTTTGAATTATGTACTTCTTCCTTTTTTGTTTTTCTTTGCACGAAGGTTGTTGTGTTCGGTGGCAAAATTGTATACTGCTTGGCGATTTCCCCTTTTTTGTGACGTTTATTTTTTAAGTCATGACTTGCTTTGCTTTAGGTAGGAGCGACAATTTTGTGATCAACTATTTTCGAAGACGACAACAATCTCCGACGTTAAAACAAAGAGTTAGGTTACATAATATGAGTGTGTTATGACGGCTAGAGATTTGTAAGCCATGGTTTATGTAATAAAATGAAAAGACTAAAAAATAAAACAATAAATTCATAAAAGATAAACTAGATGAGTACCCGTGCATAGCAACGAGATTTTATAACGACATATCGTTTTGTGTTAAAAAAAAGTTTATAAGTTATAAACGAAAAATTATAAAACTTTGAAGATTTGAGGATTAAACATAATGTTTTGAAACCCGGTTCGACCCGGGTGGTTCAACCGGTTGAACCGTTACGGTCGAAAAATCGGTCGATTTAAACCGAGTCAACCCGACGGGTTAGTTCAAAAACGGGTCAAATTAAACCGGGTCAACCCGGTTTTCGATAAGTACTAATAGTTATCTTTTGAAATATATGTTTTCAACATTTCCTTTTTTAGTTTTAACTTTTCACTTTTTACTTTTTGGTTTTTCCTTTATATATAGTATAGCAGGGTACCCCACGCGTTGCGGCGGTGGGTACCCTATGATAATTAACCGGAAAAATAGATCTCCATGAGATCGGATTCACCAGGTTGTATCGATTCCAACGGGTCATCTCTAATTCGTTTACGGATGGCTTTTATTAGTTAGCCGAACCGGTTCCGGTTGAACTCGTTAGTCCGGTCGATTTTCAAAACTATATGTCAATTAACTCATTGGTTTGTATGAAGCTTTGTGTGTTTATTAATTTGTATAATGTGTATAATAACATATATACTTTTCATTTAGGGTGTTTTAAAATAACATTAAATAGTTTTAGTTTGTTTAATTATTTTATATTTTGGATTATGTTGTAGCTTGTTTAAATTGTACATTGTGAAAATTTTATTGTACTTTTTAGTAAGGGGTGTTTTAATTGGTTGTTTTTAATTTGATAAATATGTTTTTAATTGTTTGTACAATGTGAATGAATTATTGTATTTTTAAGTAATGAAATGTTTTAATAAGAGCATTAATTACATCAATAACTATTTTATGATGGGTTGTACCTAAAGCTCTGATATCATATAAAATAGCAAATGAATATATTATGAGCTTTGTTACAATCTCCTACTTTGGGTATGTTTGGCATGATGAGGCAGTTTGAAGTGGGGCTTGGGCTTAATTTGAGGCTTGGTGAGGCTTTTATTATGTTCAAGTTGAAATTTTATTTTGTTTGACAAATGGGGCAACTGCTTAGGTTTATTATTGCAAAATTCTAAAAAGGCGTAATTAAATGAGTTTTTATATGTTAGATATTTTATTAGTAAATAAATAATTTATTGTTCAAAAGTCTCTAATTTAAGTTTTACCTTTTACTGTTAAAGTTTTAAGCTCTTTTAAGGGTTTATGATTTTAGAAGCGCGTAATGACAAATCGAGGCTTATTTGACAAGTCGACTTTATTTTAAAAGCCTAAGCCCTAAGCCCTTTGCAAACACAACCTTTTCACCCTATAAATTTTTCTACACATACTGTGATATTATATAGTTTTGAGTAAGCGCAAAATACATCGCTTGTGGTTTCTGTTTTGAGACCTACATCTCTGTCATAAACTATTGGTAGTTACATCCTTCGTTAGCTAGCGTTAGCCATTATCATCCACAGTCACTAACTCAGTTAGTTTTCTTAGATTAAGTCTTAGCGGAGGCTATTTTAGTCTTTATCTTTCATCGAGGGATGTATTTTGCGATCTCTTCTTTACGTATAAGAGGATGTATTTTGCAAAATACTTTTATACTTTACTTTTTTTTTTTTTTTTTTTTTATTCTTATTATTATTATTATTATTATTATTATTATTATTATTATTATTATTATTATTATTATTATTATTATTAAAAAATTCCAAAAATTTATAAAAATTCAAAAATTTATAAAAAATTCCAAAATTTAATAAAAATTCGAAAATTTTATAAAAAAATTTCAAAATTTTATAAAAATTCCGAAAATTTTATAAAAAAAATTATAAAAATTCGAAAATTTTATAAAAAATTCAAAATTTTATAAAAATTCCGAAAATTTTATAAAAAATTTATAAAAATTCGAAAATTTTATAAAAATTTATTAATAATTCGAAAATTTTATAAAATATTCCGATAAAATTTTATAAAAACAAATTCAGTAAAAACTTTCTTTTAAAATTTTATGTTTTTAAATTCCGTTAAAATATGTTTTTAAACTTTTTCTTTTTACGGAATTTTTTATAAAACATTTTCGACAAAAAAAATTATTTTTTTTTTTTGAATAATTTTGTGAATTTTAAATTTTCGAATTTTTATAAAATTTTGAAATTTTTTTTAATCAAATTTTCGAATTTTATAAAATTTTCGAATTTTTATAAATTTTTATAAAATTTTGAATTTTTATAAAATTTTGGAATTTTTTTATAAAATTTCGAATTTTTATAAATTTTTATAAAATTTTTGAATTTTTTATAAAATTTGGATTTTTATAAAATTTTCGGAATTTTTATAAAATTTACGGAGTTTTTATAAAATTTTGAATTTTTATAAATTTTTATAAAATTTTCGGAATTTTTATAAAATTTTGAATTTTTTTTATAAAATTTTCGAAATTTTTATAAAATTTTGGAATTTTTATATAATAATAATAATAATAATAATAATAATAATAATAAAAAAAAAAAAAAAAAAAAAAAAAAAAGTAAAGTATAAAAGTAGTTTGCAAAATACATCCTGTTATATGTAAAAGTGAGCTACAAATACATCCTCGTGTGAAATAAAAATACTAAATAGCCCTCCGGACTTAACGAAAAACTAATCTGAGTTAATGACTGCGACGATAATAACGTTTAATAACGAATGATGTGCCGATAGTTATGACGGATGTAGTCTCAAAACTGTAAACCATGCGATGATTTGCAGATTTACTTTATATTTTTTTTTCTACCCATTCTCTTTTTGCATCTAAACCATCCGTTCTAACATATGTCAACACCCAGTAAGTAGGACATTTTGTAGGAACAAAATGTAAGAATATTTAGCATTTTTCATATATTATTGATTTGTGTTTGTGTGATTACATAATAATGATTGCATATGAATTTATAATCAACACATAGCTTTATGAACGAGCAATTAACTCTAAACCTAATGGAATGTAAGCCTACAATTAAGCTTGGACGTTAACCCAGTTATATAACATTATCTACAAGCCATGTATTGAAGAAAATAGGTATATATATATCAGAAGAATATGGATCAAGGGTTGAAGGTCGAGATTGAGAAGGCATTGATGCGATGATGATGATGCACTGCTAAGCTAACGGTAGAGCTTCTCCGCACCGTGCTATCGCAGCACGCCAATGTCTTTCAAGCTTCTCAAAAGCAATTCAGTCTTTGGTCTAGTGTTTTGTGATCGAGTGACCTAACAAGTACCAACTAATATATTGACTATTATGGATTCAAGACTCGATTTAGAGTTTTAGACATGTCTGAGACATCACATGATGTAGATATGTGATAATCCATCTTTTTTATAAAACGATGATGAAAAAGATCGAAACCAGGTCGATATGATCTACGACTCAATGGGCTTTTGTATAACAAAGTTATTGATATACAGTTCAAGTCTCATCGTCAACAAATACATAATGAATCTTAATAAGCAGATAATGTTCATCAGGTTGTCATCGTATAACATTCTATTGGGACCCATGATTACAGTTGAGCGAACTAGTGTTTGTATTCAACTGATCAAATTTCTTTTGGACCCAGAGCATCTTCTAGAATGCAAGTTGTTTCCAAGCGCAATGCTACAAAATGTCAATGTAAATATAGCCCAATTTGTTGATTTTTCGAATTGGTCTCATCATTACCGAATACAGAAATCTGACAGCGAGTATGCAATATTTTTCAAAACGCCATGCTAAACTTGAAAAAATATACATTTGGCACACGCGTTACGCGTATATCCCACCTGGCTTAACTATGTGCGACGCTAGTTTTCATAAAACTTACTTGTTGCGGTTATATGTTATCTTCAAACACGGTCTCGGTGTTATAGCATTTTTTAACAACGAATTTATTAAAACAAACTAGCAAGGAGCTACAGAAAAATTACAAAGGCTTCATAAGTCAAGAGTTCCAACAGTTTATATTATGCCCTTTACTTTTAAGTCATGAGAAAGAAAAAGTACGAATGAAATCGAAAATGTCACTTTTCCTCAACGAGTGAGAGGATAAAGTAACTCCATCGCGATAACGTCATAAACACCATAACAACTCCATTGAGTTCCAACAATTTATAGTGTTATAGCATATTACATTTCAGTATTGTTTAACTATACATTGTTTGATAGAGGATAGCACCATTGCTACGTGCAAGAAAATGCTTTTGAATTAGGCGTTGATTGAGAGCACCGTCGTATGTCTAAAGATATATTGTATATGGCGTCGTCGCGATGGGCTACTGATGATAGGACCCACTTTTATAAACCATCGGATCATCTGGCACGTTTTTAGACACAACTTTAGGCCATAATTAGTCTTTCCGTCGTTTTAACAGAATTAAACTAAAACATAGGATTTTCTTGAAGGTGGACCTTGTGAATTATTAGACTACTACGGCGAGTAAGGTGAATGGCGAGGTGAGTGTTCCACTCACCTCGTGAGTCTCATGCCATATGTTTTGACTCACCTGAGTCTCACATCCCAAGACACATTAAGGTGACCACTTCACCTATTTGATATTTGTGCGTGTTATTAAACCGTATGGTTTGTAGAGTAAAAGAAAAAATGAATTGTGAGTTAAGGTGAGTGGGTGTGAGTCGCTGTCCGCGTAAAGGTGAGTGGTAGTGAGTGGAAGAGAGAGAGAGAGAAATGCGGCGTGGCGATGTGTAAGGTGAGTCACTTCTTTTGCCTTCCAAATTTAGTGGCATTCATAACTTCTTGGAAAGGGGATTTAATTTGTTTGGTCTAGATTTCATCCAGATTTTCACATTTCTAGACGATTCTAGATTTAATAGGGAAAAAAAATAAGTCTTGAAAAAATAGAAAAAAAGAAAACACATTATATAGTGAATTCCATATATATTTATTTAGACCCATATATAACACTTAAAAATGTCTAGAAAAGGATGCCCAAAGGTTATTAAAACGCTTACTCAAAAAAAAATGTTTTCAAAACGAGGAATTATAACCCGCGCTTTGCGGTGGGATTATAATGTCTAATAAATCTGATTCGAAAACCTAAGTTTTGATAAAGTAATCTGAAAGATATTTGTTTTAAATCTACGATATCTTTAGTAATTATGTATTTTTGCTATTAAAAGTGTTAATAATAATGATTGATGAGAAAAATGATGTAAATGAGGGGTAAAAAATAAAGTTTAACTATTTTAGTGGTTAAATAAAGAGTGTTTTAATGTAGAGACTAATTTGTCATTATATTAAACTCGAGCGGGTGTGTTTGGAATTTATCAAACATATGATCGGGACTAATTTGTTAGTATATAGTGCGGGGTATCCGCGTGCTTGCATGGTCTGCTGAAATAAAAAATTTCGATGCGTCATTTATTTTAGTTTATTATTCTCTTTTGATGATAAATTTATGGATATCAAGAGTTTAATGTGACGATATTTAACTCTTAACTAAGGAATTTATTTGATCTTTTGGGTCTTTTTAAAGCGATTAGGTATAACACGAGCGCATTTGCTACGTGTCCGTTTAGCCCATGCGTCGCCCGCCCGTGCCTGTTAGGACTCGATCCCGTTTGGCTCGTGCTGTTTGGCCTTGCGTTCGCTCGGCTCGAGCCCATTTAACCCGGATGCGGTTCGGGTTTGGATATTGGTATATTGTGTTTTATTATTTGTATTGGTGACATTTAATGCAGGAATTGTGTTTAAGTTGGTTGTACAATATGCTTGATCATTTGTATTTTTATGTAAAATGTGTTTTAATAATTGCATTAATTGTATTTATTGAACAGTTAATTAATTGATTATATTAAATATCTTGACTACATTAATAGCATAAAAGTGGTGTTTTGTCTTATTAATATGTGCATTAAAGTGGTGTATATTATGCTTCATTTCTTGTAAGTCTGAAAATTAAGAGTGAGAATGTACATTAAAGTGGTGTACATTATGCTTCTTATCTTGTACGTCTTAAAATTAAGAGTAATGTGCCTTCATGCATTATATGTACTATAGATATCGGAATTTAGAGGTGGTCCTAACATTTATCAAAATGAAAAATTAGGACAATTTTGTGGATGTTTTGGCATTTATCAAACCAAGTTTAGGGCTAACGAGTGTGGGAACCCGCGCGATGCAGCGGGATTGGCTTCAAAGGACTTACTTTGCAATTGATGTTTGCTACAGGACTTACCTTGCAACGCCGCTTAAACCTTAGGGACTATTTTTGCCAGATTGCTATAGATAGCAATTAATGCTACAAGACTTATTTTGCAGCGCCACTTAAACATCAAGGGCTATTTTTGCCAAGTTGGGAAAGTTTGCATTTAATGCTTGCTTGTTACTGTTTTCTTCCCCGACAAATAGTATATACAGTAATTTGTTAGAGCATTAAACTTTAGGGAAAATTTTTGTCATTTACCAAATGTTAAAAAACCGTTGATGAACAGTAATCCAACATCTAAGAGGTCGAGATACTACGGTAACATGTTCACACGAAAAATGTGTCGTCACGTCAGCGCTACATCAATTCAATACCAAAATATTTAACACTAAAAAATCACCTGTTATCATAATACCAAATAACACCACCTTTTGAGACCGCTCTTTAAAAAATTACAAAATACAAATTAACCCTTTAACTAATATATCAATTCTTAAATAAACCATTAACTAATATTTTATTCATTAAGTACAATTACAAATTACAAATACCTCTAAAAACATACTTAAATTTTTTAAACCTGCGAAAAATTAAAATTTAAATTACATAAACTTCGATTAATAAAAATAAAACATTCGATAAATTAGTTACATAAAAAAGTTACAAAATGGAAAAAATACGAAATAAAGAAAGTTACGAAATAAAACATTACATAAACATAGCTAAAAACTACAATACAGAATAAGAGGACACTTAAGATCTTCAGCCATAGATTAATCTGAATAATCCCGATATTCCAAAACATAATCAGGATACTCCCCACATTCCAACCTAAATAACTCATCATGAGCTTGTTCTTGCCTAAAGAACTCATCCAACTCTTGTTGACGCCTTGTGTTTTGTGCGTCAACCTTTGCTTGTTCTTCCTATGTTTCTCTTAAAGCCTCTTCATCTCGCATAAATTGATGATGTTGTCTTGCGTAAATCCATGCTCATCAACTGGTTCATCTTCATCTGGCCTAAGTTGTTGAAGTTGTTGTGATACCGAACCACCCATAGTGTTTTCCTTATGCATCAAACGGATCTTGTGACTAATATTATCACGTATCTGTGAAACACACTTCCTCAACGTTTACCTAATCTTGTAATCTTTCCAAAATTCATCATGCAAAAATTTGTCAATTACAACAAGTCTTTCCAGCGATATGTCTTTGCATTTCGCGTATTATTTTCTCGAACGTTCTTTCAACGCCTTTGCGTCCTCAAACAGTTTGATAACTTGGACAATAGCTTCCTGACGAGCCGTATCCTCTTGCTCGCATTGTTTATGATCATAATCTTTAATTTCTTCGACGAAATGGAGGAGAGAACACGTCATAATGTTTGTTTAAAAATGAATAATAGTTTTTGGGTTAAAAGTGAAAATATTGGGTTATGGGGTGTTGTATTTATAGGGGAGTTTAAATTAATTACAAAAATTAAAAAGAAAAAATAAGTTACCGTTAACCCCAAAGGGGGTGTTGTGAATTTTTTTTGAAATTTAAATATATAGCCGTTAATGACTTAAAATGAAATTTTTTGTCCATTAGTGCGTTTCAGCGCACGTTTGTCTAGCAACGTAAACCACAACGCACGAGCAACGCAATACGATGGGGTATGGTAATGCTAAGGCAATGCAAGCCACGTAGGCCATAACGTCGTTGCTGCGTTACTATACCTTGGCCTTTAATGGGCTCAGTTATAGATATCTATCAGTAAACAACTTAACCTTCAAAGTTTAAACAACGAAACTGTACTGTATAAAACTAATAACAAAGAGAAATCTTAATTATTCGAGTAACACAAATGTGTATGTAGTCAAGGTGGATACTCAAAAAGATATATCGTTAAGTGACATAATACACTTATAATTAGGGGTGAGCAAAACAAACCGAAAAAACCGAAACCGAACCGAAACCAAAAAACCGAACCGAAAACCGGCCGAAACTAAAACCGATGGTTCGGTTTTACTTTTCGAAACCGAAAAATGCGGTTCGGTTTGGTTTAAATCAAAACCAAACCGCAAAACCGAACCGAACCGAACCGGTTTTATTATATAATAATATCTAATTAATATATTATGATTAAATAACTAAATAAATCAAATTCATAAATTCATATTCATTTTGTGAGTAGATTTATAATATATTTATCTTAACATTTATATTTATATGTGTGTTTGTCGTGTCGCGTGTTTTGTGTGAATATATCAATAAGTATTCGATAATGATTATACTACGTGTATTAGAATTATGCAATAAACATTATTATGCTTGGATTGAAAAAAAATAAAAATAAGCATAACTAATTTTGTACATAAAACAAGTTTGTTGGTATAATTTGGCCTTACCCAAATATTAACGGTTAGAAACCGAAAAAACCGAACCGAAACCGATAACAAACCGAAAAAACCGAACGGTTTTGGTTTTGGGTTCTACAAAAACCGAACATTGTGGTTCGGTTTCGATTTTAGCCAAAAACCGATCCAAACCGAACCGTGCACACCCCTACTTATAATCATGTTTATCATTAGCAATGGAAGCAACCAATCAATGCAATGCCCACAAATTTTCCACCTCGACTCGAATTTCCTTCATCAGGTTCTCCTCATACTCCTTATAAGAACCATTGAATCGCTCTACTCTTCCATTATCTACTTCCCATATCTCGCTCTTCTCTTGATCTCACAAACACGCGATACTAATCTAGAATTATGAATAATTGCCACAACGCCACCAGAAAACTCAACTAGTGCATCAGCAAGCGCGTCTATACTCTCCATATCTAGATGGATTGTAGGTTCATCAAGTATGAGAATGTGCGATTTGGACATAACTATTGAAGTGAGAACAACTTGGATTTTCTGACCTCCGGATGATGTATCATGGGATTATGTTATTCTTACTATGGAGCCCAAATTTACCCAACATAGCAACGCGTGTGCCCATGTCGATCCTTGCATCTATACCAGATAACTTGAAGGCTTTTTCTCTACTAAAACTCACGTCAATCAGCTGCAAAGGCGGTGAAACTTCAATAGGATTAGGAAAACAAAACTATTTCTTGTGTTAATAAGCTCATCGTTTGCTGAAAGAACAACATCAAGGGCAGTTGTGCCATCACCAACTATTTCTTGCTTCACTAAATGCATATCTATGTTTTTCGGAACTAGAATTTTCCTCCAAGCAAGAAGCTTTAGCAAAGTCGACTT
Organism: Chrysanthemum lavandulifolium; assembly: GCA_022545495.1. Classification (NCBI taxonomy): domain Eukaryota; kingdom Viridiplantae; phylum Streptophyta; class Magnoliopsida; order Asterales; family Asteraceae; genus Chrysanthemum; species Chrysanthemum lavandulifolium. Next base: position 24,978,319 of record CM040243.1, read on the forward strand.
AACCTTCTCGTTGGGTCCTTTCACACCTTACCTTTTACCATGAGAGATCTTCAGAGACGCATTTTTTAACAAATCTATCCTACGTACCGAAACTGAGAAATCGTCTATGGTTATATCTTTCACATTTGCATCATGAGCATCATCTTGACCATAATTAGCACGACTGCCAATCACCACTGTATACGCATCAGGATCATCTTGTTTCACAAAATCTTGCTCAATAGATTGACCAATAATCATATGCTTTTTCTTTCGTTTCTTTAACTCCTTATCACTTATAGTATATACCTCAAGACTCATGTCATTACAGTCTTCTTTATATATACAATCTTCTTCGTCATCTGAAGGAGGAAGATCAACGCCTTCATAAGGCTTTACTACTGGATGTGCTTTGGGTTTTCGATTACGTGTTGTATATGGTTTTTGGTCCATGTTGTCAAGCATTGTTGTAACTTTATTTTCTTTACCGATTTGTTTACTCTTTTCTCCAACCTTGTCTGCTTTCTTATCATTGAACATTAGATTAATTGAATATATTCACAAAACCTGTAAACAATTGTTAGTTTTATAGACAAATTTAATACGTGTAGATCCAGATTCGAACTCAAGACCACGGGGATTGCACACTTTGCGTATAAGATTTAATGTTATAGTTAATTATTAAATGCACAATAACGACTAATAATGAGCGTTAAGTAATTAACGATAATTGACTAACGGTCATAAAATATTAAATAGAAGGACTAGAGTTAAAATATTAAATAGAAGGACTAGAGTGTAAATTAGAGGTCAAGAAGGATCTGAAAACCCTCTTAGGGTGCATAACCGATCGTATAGGGCTCTTTGGAGTCCCTATCAACCCTAAATTGGACACTAAGTTTCTACCTGTATAAACAAGGTTGGGGTTCATTATTTGTTACTCTTGTACACATAATAATACCCTAAACCTTTTTCCTCTCTCCCTTTTGTGGTATTTGACCGATTACACAACCCTTAGGGGTGAACGGTTTTTTTTTAAAACAAAATAGTTTTGGTTTGATTTTGTGTGTAAAAACTAGCATTCACGTTAAATCGGTATTAGTACGTGTATACAAGAACGTGGCGTAAACACACTATTGTTTACATCTTGGTTTGAATTGAAAAACAGTAGGAGTCAATTCGTTAAACCATATAAACCCAAATTAGGGTTCTTGTTCGTGATTGCTTGTAATTGCTAAAAGGTACGCATACGTTTTAAATTCAGTTAATTAATTTATAATTATATGTTAAGTGTTCCGTTGCGTGCTTTGATGTATTCTTGTTTAATTTATGTATGACATGTTATTAAAAATAGTGGCATTACGAGCCGCTATAATGTGTAATTAATTACCAAAACACGTAAAAATCGAATATTGTATTGCGGTTTGCATGCTAATCGTTTTTTAGGGTTTAAAACTCGAAACCCTAACTTTTTTAGGGGTTGTGGCCCTTTATTGGTTTTAATTAAAAAAAAATAGGGTTTGTTTTATTAATTAATTGGATTAGAAACCCTAGGTTTGCATGCTATATTTATGTGTTTAAAATTAGTGAGTATATGTTATGTCATTAATTGTATGCGTCTTTGGGACTACCAATAATTGTTATGTGATATCCATGATGAAAAACATGCTAGTTTTGTCATGGGTTATTGTCTATTATGCATTAATTGTTAAGTGTGTACACATGTAGTTTTTCATAAATCTTAATTGGGGAACACCTCAATAATACATTAATGAATCAATTATGTGCAATATGATATATGTTTAGCTATGACTTACGCAATCGATTCGTTGATGTAAGTGGCTCACATTGTACATAGATGAAAACAAGTGAAAATCGTATTTAAATATACGCATTAATTAAAACCTATAATTGATTATTAATATGTTTTTATGAAATTAGCTTGCATGTGGCTATTTGTTTACACATATTAGTTGTTAAGTTATGTGCGTATTCTTTTAGTTGTTTACTTTTAATTTACTTGTTTGTTTATTTTTGTTTGACAAGCTGTAAGCAAAAGGTAATTTCTGAATAGAAAAATAAACTGGACTAAACAATGGTGAAATAAGATTTGCTTTTAAGAGTTAAATCTTAAAATTTTGGTCGATTGATATTTCTTGTATCAAATAGTTAGAAAGGCTCACCCAGTTTGACAAACTATATGAGAGGTATTAGGAGGGGTACACATTAAATTGTGACTCAAAAGAATAAGGTTTTTAATAACCTTCGCGCTGACCCGCTTCTCCTCTTCTTTGTGCGTCAAATTGGAGCTACCTACGAATATTTACATGTACAAAACATCTTAAGGGTGAATTGACCTTAATTCCACACACTACTTTTGTGGTAATTATCCGAATAACTTGGGTCTTATGACTAATGCAGTAGTACGATATAGTGGACGATAATTAAAGGCAATTCTTTGATTGGTTTACCCAATACCTCGATTGAAACTTTATTGATTTAATCTTAGTAAAGATACTAATCAGTAAAAGTTTTTTATTAAACCTATGATACAAAGATGAATGCATGATATCTTTTTACATATTTGATTTGACACCAAAATCAAAATTACTACACTTTAAATTTAAGTTATATGTAATCCAATGAAACGGGAACACCTAAGGTTACCATTTAGCTACCGTGAGACATGGCTAGATTGTAATCAAAGGATAAATCTCCACTTGTCGTGAGAACGGACATGGATAAATTTGCAGTTTCTTAAGTTGGATAATTTAATTGAGTTGATAGTGAGAACTAGTAACTCAATGTATAAGATAGGGATAAAACATGCTTACATTGCAACTAGAGTTGGAAAATATGTAAATCTCATATTGTTCTAGGAATTGCAATTTGTTAGATTGGTAATTGAGGTTCGACTCGTACCTTGTTCAATACTTTCATTACTAGCAGATCAACTGATGTGGTGAAACTATGTCAACTTGGATCCTAGTTTCAGTGAAAATTAAATGGTTATATGTTTATTTACCATGGGTATTTAATTTTCTTGAAAGGTTAAATTATCAAAAATACTAACTTTAACTTTTTTTCTGTAGAATGGCTCTACCCGAAAATACTAATATAAACAACATGAGTTCTGCTTTCAAGCAAATGCTTGATAGAGAAAAGTTGATAGGGAAAATTTCAATGATTGGTATCGTTCATTGAGGATTGTCCTGCGTATGGCCAAAAGACTTGAATATATTACTAAGCCTCTTCCTGCTGCTCCTGCTGGTATTGCACCTACTGCAGACCAAGAAGCTTATAATATTGAGTATGATAAGCACAATGATGCGGCTTGTATCATGCTTGTTGGGATGAACTTTTAATTGCAAAAAAAATTTGAGAACTTTGGTCCCATGGACATGCTCAATGAATTCAGATGTATGTTTGAGAAACCAGCTACTGTGATTATCATCTGTGTGAACTTTGAGTAGCTTGATTTCACATATCTTGACTTATTCTCGAACATAGTGATATCGCCTAGGAAAGTGTCTTGCGCCTTTCATGACTTCAGGTTCATTGGCGAATATAATTGCATCAGAATTGTCGCAATACATTTTAATAGGATTTTCAATTGTAGGCATAACTCCAAGTCCTGAAATAAACTTCAGATCCAAGCGGCTTCCATGGCGACTTGAAGCGACTATGCACTCAACTCATGGCAGAACGCCATGATCGTACAATGCTTCTTGCTCTTACAATCCACAACTCCTCTATTAATGACAAAGACATAACCTGACTGAGACTTCGTATCATATTTATCACATAACCAGGACGCATCGCAGTAACCTGTAACATCAAGTTCTGCTTCTCGATTTCCCACTAAAAATTTCTCTTGTAGCCGTTAAGTACTTGAGAATATGTTTAACAACAGTCCAGTGGAGTTCACCTGATTTATGTTGATATCGACTGGTCATGTTTTGAGCAAACTCCACATCAAGTCTTGTGCATCTCACTGCATACATAATAGATCCCACAGTCGAAGCATAAGGGACTCTCTTTATGTGTGTCACCTCTGCAGGTGTTGAAGCATAGGCTTTGCTACTTAAGCCATGATCTACTTGCATTGGCAAATATCCCTTCTAGGAATTCTTCATATTAAATCTCTTCAATATTTTATCATTGTAAGCACTTTGGCTTGATCTAATCAATCGCTTAGATCTGTCTCTGTAGATCTTGATTCCAAGGATGTATATTGTGTCACACCCAATTACATTTCTGACAATGAATGGAATACCTTGGGAGGACTGTCATAGCATCAAAGTTCTGATTATATCGAATGACCTAAAGTGTCGTTTGAAAATATCGTTTGATTCATTAAAATAATCGAGTTTACAAATATTAGGTCCCAAATTATTTCCAATATATCAAAATGAGTTTGTTACATCAAGCGATAGTTAAGTGCATAAAATATATGTGAGGCAGCGTCGACACCGCGACTCTATGATAAGTCCACATGCATGTCATGAAGTGAATGCCTTAGATACGAGATAAAACATGCTAAAGTGTCAACACAATGGTTGAGTGAGTTCATAGAGTTTGGTTAACAATTAAAGCTTTTAAAGAAGCGTTCATGCAACAAAGGCAAAGTTTTTGGTCATTTAGAATAGTCCATAAAGCAAAGGCATTGTAAATCCACTCGACTCAAGTTCCGCCCATACAAAACTTGCAACACGTGTGTTCACAACCTTTGCCAAAATATGTATGTCTAATAGTCAAGTGCACATTATCATAATGGTTCAAAGCAAAGGTGTGAATCCGCTCGGTTCAAGTTACGCCCATACAAAACTTGCAACTGTGTGTTCACAACCCATTGCACAAAAAATATAGTGTGTCGGTAGTCGAGTATAAGTGGTCATAATAGTTCACAATATAGTACCACGTATATAATAATGTATGCGATGCAAAGCCCATAGAATAAATAATATCGTCCGTAACATAGTGGACGAGAGGTTGGCCGACCTCTAATAGCGCTATCCATACTACCTACTAATAGGAGACTAACAATGCAGATATACGAGCGGTACATCATACAACTATTATATACAATTAAGAACACTCGAACATGGGAGAATTTGCCTTTGCTCGAACATGGGAGACTTTAGATTGAGCAGCTCCGTAACATAGTGAGACATTCGCTCCGGACCGGGAGGCTTTAAGATTGCTCGAACAAAGGAGACTTTATAGTGATGCTCGAACATGGGAGACTTTATAAGGATGCTCGAACAAGGGAGACTTTATAGGGATGCTCAGAACAAGGGAGACTTTATAGTGATGCTCCGATCATGGGAGACTTTAGGTCAAGGTCATAACACGTCACGGTTCAATAAGTTCAAACAAGTCATAAGTTTGTATTTAAGTTCAAGTTCCGTTCAAAAGTTCGTAATTAAGTTCAAAGATTTAAGTCGAGTTCAAAAGTTTAAAAGCAGTCAAAGAGCTCGAATAATATCAAAAGGTTCAAGATAGTCGAGCGTTCAAAATCACGTCAAACAAGTTTAAAATATATCAAAGGGTTCTTGTACAAGTTAAAGAGTTTAACTATATGTCAAGGTTCATATCAAGTCCAAAGTGTTCAATTATATGTTAAAGGGTTGAATCAATTTAAAAGAGCTCAAATATACATGTCGAAGGGTTCAAAATCAAGGAAAGTGTTTCAACCTATAGCGTTCATAACATAGTGATCAATTTAGTTCGGGCATAATCTACTTATGCGCACATAGAGTGAAACAAGAGATATTTAAGTTCATATAAATGTAAAGTAAAAGCAAGTAGTTGAGCATGTATCTCCCAGAAGAGTTTATAAAACAATTAAGCGAGTAAAAGTGGGACTCTGAACTCACTGTTGCAATAGTTATGATGACAAAGTGAATGCCTGAAATGAGGCGCAACTCTCTACCGCGACCTATTATGAATGATATGCTCTAATATAAGTCATGGAATAATGTCGTGCATGCAAATCCATATGTAATCTATACCACTTATGCGTTTTGAAAATAAATTTATCGTCGAAATTAATGTTTATGACATCTCGTCATGTTATAAAATACTTTACAAGTATTTACGTTGAAATGATATCCTCGATAATCATTTAGTGATTTATTATGAAATTATAACTTTTAAATTAGTAAAATAATGTGGTTTGACAATTTCATAAAAGTGGTGAAATGGCCTCTAAAAGCTAGTCGTAAAATGGTGCACGTCGGCGTTAGGAAAGCGAACTCAACGGTTTTGGGAAGCTTGTATCATTATCTCAAAGTTTTGGCATTTAAGTTTTCATTCTAGAGGTCTCGATCATGGAGAAAAGTATAAGTGAAGTATGGTACTTGTGCCCAAAATATGGTTTAAGTGTGGTTTTCGGCAAAGTTTAATCGACCGTATATTATTCGTTACAACTCCGCTTGCGAATGGTTGGACATTTTGGAAAATAGGTTAGGTGAACTTACTTTTACTAGAAGACATCACGTTATAAAAAGTACTACGTCAATGTTAAAACGACCCTCAACATGGTCACTTGTTTGCCGTAATACTTGTCTAAATAGAAATATATTAGTTTTCTTATATAATAAAGTTACGGCAACTTTGTTAAATCGCGTGTAATTTAATCGTTACAAGTCCGTTTTCTACGTTTTATCGTCCTCGGAATCGTGATAATATATACTAATATATTTTTGATAAGTCGACACATTTTATAACGCTTAAGACTCATTTTTGACTCGTAAAAGTCGAGATTACATCTTTGAATTTTACGTACCAAATATCTTTCGTCGTCAAACTTGAAAAATTCATAACTTCTTCGTTATAACTCCGTTTAATCCGTTCAAGCGACCACATTTTCGTTTTAAAGTATATTTTATAAATAATATCTAGGCCAAAAATTTTTACCTCTTGTCGGATTTTCCAGTTTTTGAAAATAAGGACGGACCCTTTTGCAAACTTGTCGAAATGAGTTTTTCTCGCGCCAAACCTATTCTAACCCATTCAAAACAACTCCGAAGCTATTCTAATCCTACCATACACCTTCTTAGGGTGTCATGGGTTTCTAGACATCACCAAAAATAATATATAACAAGGAGTAATTATAGGATGACTTATAATATACATAACTCTTAAAATCAATGAAAAAGTGGTATAAACCTCATGAGACTTGCATGTTTTCTCAAATAAAATGAAATGACCATAACAATGAATATGAAATATTATGATGAATATGAATGCTTACTAGTAACTTGATGAGGTTTATGGACAATGGATTTTCCTAATCACCCAAGGTTTATATTGCAAAACCACATACAAAAGTGATACTAGAGTGTGTAAATAACTTTGTCTTGAAAATTTTTGTGATGATCTTCTTGCTCCTAGTGGCTGCCGGTTTTGGAGAGAGAGAAAGATAGTTTGATCTTTTACTTTGTGAAAATAATGGATTGAAATGAGTTTGGTTAATTAGTATAATACATATACTTATGAGATATTTACAAGACAAGTGATTCACCCAAATGACTCACCCTTGTTGGTCGACATACATAAAACAAAAGGGTAGATACATTAATTGATAATTAAATGTATTAATGTAGAGTAAATGTGTAATTAAGTAAGGATAATTAATAACTTGCGTATTTATTTAAGCATTTAGGGTAGCGTTAACTAAAATAAAATTTAACGGTCAAGATAAAATATATTGAGATCATAAAATTATAAAATACATTTCTTACAAAATTGAGTGAATAAATAATTATCGAGTTGGTTTCACGATAACCGTCGTAATTATATAAATATAATAATTTATATACAAAATAAATTGAAAACATCGGGTAAACTCATAATATTTTTTATAATCTTAATATGAGTATAAAAATATGTCGGGATAAATTTTGGAAGCAACGGATCAATGTTCAAAATAATCTTTCTGCGATAGCGTTTATTTAATAAGAAAATAAACGTTTAATGTAAAATGCAAAACCATGCACGAACCGATATAAAATGATGAATATTGAGTTTGAGAAATGACCGAAAATTGAGAATTGTGACATATTGCTTCCCAAAAATCCTTCATAGAAAAGCATTTACCAAGATAGGACTTCACCTCATTTAAACTTGATATATGATTTCCCATGATTAATATGTCATCGACATATAGGATAAGAAAAGTAATATTACTCCCGCTAGCTTTATGGTATACACATGGCTCATCAAGATTCTGAGTAAATCCAAACCTTTTGATTTCTTCGTAAAATCTTTTATTCCATTGCCTTGATGCTTGCTTCAATCCATAAATGGATCTTTGAAGCTTGCATACTCTCTCAGAAAATTGTGAACTCACAAACCCCTCAGGCTGCGCCATATAGATGTCATCATCCAGGCGACCATTTAAGAAGGCGGTTTTTATATCCATTTGCCAAATCTCATAATCATAGTATGTTGCTATGGCTATGAGAATCCTAATAGCTCTTATGTCTGCTACAAGAGAAAAGGTCACCTCGTAGTCAATCCCGTAGGTTTGAGTAAAGCCTTTAGCTACCAGATGAGCCTAATAGGTGTGTACATTGCCATCCATGTCAGTTTTCTTCTTGAAGAGCCACTTGCTTCCATCGAATTTAGCGTTAGGAGGAAGGTCTACTTCAATCCAGAATTCATTATCTTTCATAGATTGCATTTCCCATTCATTGCAACTCGCCATTTTTCCTTTTCAGTATCAGCCATGACAACTTTATAGTTAGCGGGTTCACCAAGATCCCCTAACATATTTTCCTCAACTTCTACATTAAGACATAGAGGTTCAGGTGAACGTATAGTCCTTTCAGACTTACGAATGGGAATAAATTCAGGTGAAGAACCCAGACTTTCAGGCTCCGCTTGAAGTTGGCTAGTTTTTTCAGAAGGTGATGTATACTCATGATCATCTTCCAGATCATAATCTCTCTCAATGAATTCTTGAGACATGAGACTCCTTTCAAGGAAATTTCCATACCTAGCCACAATGACTTTATTCTCAGGTGGGAATTAAAAATAGTAACCCATCATTTTCTTTGGGTATCATATGAAGATACACTTAACATATCTTTGTTGGAGTTTATCTGATGACTCATGTTTAACAAAGCATCAAAACCCGAGACCTTAAGTAAGAAAAGTTGGGAGCTTTTACAGTCCATATTTCATATGGAGTCTTATCAACCTTCTTTGTTGGAACCATATTCAAAATGCGAACAACATTTTCAAAAGCATAATCCCAAAAGGATAAGGGAAGAGTTGTAAGATTAAATATTGATCGCACCATATCTAGCAATGTATGATTTATCTTTTCAAATACACCATTTTGTAGTCGAGTATATGGAGATGTGAGTTGTTGGATAATACCACACTCAGCAAGATAATCTTTAAACTCTTGGCTAATATATTCACAGATCGAAGAGCCTTAATCTTCTTTCCGAGTTGTAATTCTACTTCATTGTTGAAAACCTTGAATCTTTCAAATACTTCATGTTTATGTTTAAGTAAATAAACATAACTATAACTACTGACATCATTGGTAACGGTTAAGATGTAGCGAACACCTTTCATTGACACATGTCTAAGTGGTTCGCACACATCAGTATGTATTAAACCAAGTAGATCTGAAGCCCTTTCCACTTGATGTGAAAAAGGTTTCCTTGTCATCTTCCCAGATATGCAATATTCGCACTTATAAAATCATTGATATTTTGCAAAAGCCCAACGTGTTGTAGCTTTTCCATGCATTTCTTGCCAATGTGGGCAAGGCGACAGTGCCATAGATAAGTAGAATCCAAGTCAGACTTTATTCTCTTATTGCTAATACTATACACATAGTTATTTCCATTGGACACATGATTATCCATGTCAATTTCAAACACACCATTTACAGGAATTGCATTAAAGTAAAAAATATTATTTAAAAAAATAGAAATTTCATAACTAGTAAATGTGTGAACAAAACCAATATCCAATAACAAAGAAGTTGAAATGACACCTCTAGTAATATAAGGTGCATAATGACAATTATTCAATACTAGTACTAAACCTAAAGGTAAAACTAAATCTAATGTCCATATGGATTCAACAGCTACACGTATGTCATTCCCTACGTACAAGTATCTTTCTCCATAGGCCAGCTTTCTTGCTCCTCTAAGTCCCTGCGATGTGTTACAATTATGAGTACCACATCCCGTATCATATACCCATGAATTATGCTTACGAGGAAAGGAAAATAATTTAATCATAAAAATACCTGAAGTGCTCGTGACATTCCCAACCTTTTTATTTTATTCAGATGCTTCCCGTGTCCTAGTGTGTTGCAGTGGTGACAAGCAGCAAAATCCTTCTAAGGATTATCTTTCTTTTTAGGAGGATTATGCTTCTTTGGCATTGGTTGCTATGTCGCAACTTGTTTACCATTTCGATTTGCCTTTACCCTTCTTATTCGCTTTTTGCGGTTTGTTGGGCTTAGTAATCATACCACCTTGTATTGCTAATACCTGGGGTGTAGGTGCCTTCTTGGATAATCCTTTCTCAAAATCAATGAGCATTACATGCAACTTAGTGATTGTCTTCCCCGTGCAATGCATGTTATAGTTGCGCACAAAACCAGCAAACAAATCATGGTTAAAAGACCGATTGATAAGGCCAACACATACATCCTGGGAATAACCATAGCAGAGTCGCTCCAGGTGGTCCAAGTAACTTTTGATTACAAGGACACGGGCACTCACGGATTTACCAGCATCCTGCTTAGAGCTGTGTGGAGAATAACTTTAGTTATCTTTAATTATCGTCCATTATATCATACTACTGCATGAGTCATAAGACCCAAGTTATTCTTTACACAGCTGTAAGCAGGATGCCAAGAGATTTGTGAGTACTCGTGTCCTTAAAATCAAAAGTTACTTGGACCAACTGGAGTGACTCGACTATGGTTATTCGCAGGATGTATGTGTTGGCCTTATCAATCGATCCTTTAACCAGTATTTGTTTGGTGGTTTTGTGCAAAACTATAGCATGCATTACACGGGGAAGACAGTCACTGAGTTACATGCAATGCTCATTGATTTTGAGAAAGTATTACCCAAGAAGGCACCAACAACCCAGGTACTAGCAATACAAGGTGGTAGGATTACTAAGCCCAACAAACCGCAATAAGCAAACAAGAAAGGTAAAGGCAAAGGAAAGGGTAAACAAGTTGTGACCTACCAACCAATGCTTAAGAAGCAGAATCCTCCTAAGAATAAGGAGAATCCTTAGAAGGATTTGGCTGCTTGTCACCAATACAACACACCAGGACACTGGAACCAGAACTGTCCATTGTTCCTTGATAAGTTGCGTCTGAATAAAAATATGAAGTTTGGGAATGTGGAGCACTTCAGGTATTTTTATGATTGAATTATTTTCTTTTCCTCGTAAACATAATTCCTAGGTATATGATACAGGATGTGGTACTCATATTTGTAACACATCGCAGGGACTTAGAGGAGCAAGGAAGTTGGCCTATAAAGAAAGATACTTGTACGTAGGGAATGGAATACGTGTAACTGTTAAAGCCATGAGGACATTCGATTTAGTTTTACCTTCGGGTTTAGTACTAGTATTGAATAATTGTCATTATGCACCTTCTATTATTAGAGGTGTTATTTCAGTTTCTTTGTTATTAGATACTGGTTTTGATCACACATTTACTAGTTATGAAATTTCTGTTTCTTTAAATAATTATTTTTACTTCAATGCAATTCCTGTAAATGGTGTGTTTGAAATTGACATGGATAATCATGTGTCTAATGGAAACAATTCTTTGTATAGCATTAACAATAAGAGAATAAATTCTGACTTGGATTCTACTTATCTATAGCATTGTCGCTTTGCCCACATTGGCAAGAAACGCATGGAAAAGCTGCAACACGATGGGCTTTTGCAAAATATCAATGAGGAATCATTTGATAAGTGTGAATCTTGCATATCTGGGAAGATGACAAGGAAACCATTTTCACATCAAGTGGAAAGGGCTTCAGATCTACTTGGTTTAATACATACTCATGTGTGCGGACCACTTAGAAATGTGTCAAGGAAAGGTGCTAGCTACTTCCTAATCTTTACGGATGATTTCAGTCGTTATGGTTATGCTTATTTCCTTAAACATAAACATGAAGTCTTTGAAACATTCAAAGTTTTCAAAAATGAAGTAGAATTACAACTCAGAAAGAAGATTAAGGTTCTTCGATCCGATAGAGGTGGTGAATATATTAGCCAAGAGTTCAAATATTATCTTGCTGAGTGTGGTATTGTCCAGTAACTCACATCTCCATATACTCTACAACAAAATGGTGTATTTGAAAGGAGAAATCGTACATTGCTAGATATGGTGCGACCAATGTTTAATCATACAACTCTTCCCTTATCCTTTTGGGATTATGCTCTAGAAACTGTTATTCGCATTTTGAATTTATGGTTCCAACAAAGAAGGTTGATAAGACTCCATATGAAATATGGACTGGAAAATCTCCCAACTTTTCTTACTTAAAGGTCTGGGTTGTGAGGCGTTTGTTAAACGTGACTCACTAGTTAAACTCCAGCAAATATATGTTAAGTGTATCTTCGTAGGATACCGAAAAGAAACGATGGGTTACTACTTTTACTTCCCACCTGAGAATAAAGTCATTATGGGCCTTGTGGCTAGGTATGGAGTTTCCTTGAAAGGAGTCTCATATTTCAAGAATTCAGTGAGAGAGATTATGATCTAGAAGATGATCATGAATATACATCACCTTCTCAAAAAAACACTAGCCAACTTCAAGCGGAGCCTGAAATTCTGGGTTCTCCACCTGAATTTATTCCTATTCGTAGGTCTGAAAGGACTATACGTGCACCTGAATGTCTATGTCTTAACGTAGAAGTTGAGGAAAATATGTTAGGGGATCTTGGTGAACCCGCTAACTATAAAGCTGCCATGGATGGTCCTGAAAAGGAAAAATGGCGAGTTGCAATGAATGGGGAAACGCAATCCATGAAAGATAATGAATTATGGATTGAAGTAGACGTTCCTCTTAATGCTAAATTCGTTGGAAGCAAGTGGCTCTTCAAGAAGTAAACTGACATGGATGGCAATGTACACACCTATAAGGCTCATCTGGTAGCTAAAGGCTTTACAGAAACCTACGGGATTGACTACGAGGAGACCTTTTCTCCTGTAGCAGACATAAAAGCTATTAGGATTCTCATAGCCATAGCATCATACTATGATTATAAGATTTGGCAAATGGATATCAATAACTGCCTTCTTAAATGGTCGCCTAGATGAGGACATCTATATGGCGCAGCCTGAGGGGTTTGTGAATCCACAATTTTAAGAGAGTGTATGAAAGCTTCAAAGATCCTTTTATGGATTAAAGCAAGCATCAAGACAATGGAATAAAAGATTTGACGAAAAAATCAAAAGGTTTGGATTTACTCAGAATCTTGATGAGTCATGTGTATATCATAAAGCTAGTGGGATTAATGTTACTTTCCTTATCCTATATGTCGATGACATATTAATCATGGTAAATCATATACCAAGTTTAAATGAGGTGAAGTCCTATCTTGGTAAATGCTTTTCTATGAACGATTTAGGAGAAGCAGCATACATCCTTGGAATCAAGATCTACATAGACAGATCTAAGCGGTTGATTGGATTAAGCCAAAGTGCTTACATTGATAAAATATTGAAGAGATTCAATATGCAAAATTCCAAGAAGGGATATTTGCCAATGCAAGTAGATCATGGATTAAGTAGCAAAGCATGTGCTTCAACACAAGCACAGGTGGCACGCATGAATAGAGTCCCTTATGCTTTGGTTGTGGGATCTATTATGTACGCGGTGAGACACACAAGACCCGATGTGGTGTTTGCTCAAAACATGACCAGACGATATCAACAGATATCAGGTAAACTTCGCTGGACTACTGTTAAACATATTCTCAAGTACTTAAGGGCTACAAGAGAAATGTTTTTAGTGGGTAATCCAGAAGCAGAACTTGAAGTTATAGGTTACTGCGATGCGTCCAGATTATGTGATACTAACCAATGTCATTACACTATTAAGATCAGTCTAAAAGGGAGCTGTTAGTTTTATAGACAAATTTAATACGTGTATGTCCGGATTCGAACTCGAGACCACTGGATTGCACACTTTACGTATGAGATTTAATGTAAAATGTTACGATTAATTATTAAATGCACAATAATGACTAACAAGCGTTAAGTAATTAACGATAATTGACTAACGGTCGGTGAATATTAAAGAGAAGGACTATAGTGTAAATTAGAGGTCAAGAAGGACCGGAAACCCTCTTGGGGTGTATAACCGGTCGTATAGGGCTCTTTGAAGTACCTGTCCGACCCTAACTTGGACACTAAGTTTATAGAACATATATAGAAGGTTAGGGGTTCATTATTTGTTACTCTTGTACACATAATAATACCCTAAACCTTTTTCCTCTCTCCCTTTTGTGGTATTCGACCGATAACACAAAGCTTAGGGGTGACCGATTTTTTGCTTTTAAAACAAAATCGTTTTGGTTTGATTTTGTGTTTAAGAACTAGCGTTCACGTTAAATCGGTATTAATATGTGTACAAGAACGTGGTGTAAACGCACTATTGTTTACATCTTGGTTTGAATTGAAAAACGGTAAGGGTCAATTCGTTAAACCATATAAACTTTAATTAGGGTTCTTGTTCGTGATTGCTTGGAATTGCTAAAAGGTACGCATACATTTTAAATTCAGTTAATTAATTTATACTTATATGTTAAGTGTTCCGTTGCATGCTTTGATGTATTCTTGTTTAATTTATGTATGATATATGCTATTAAAATTCCAACATCAATATAAGAATCAGACAAGTTCCTAAGCTACCATCTCTGAGCAAAAACTTTATATATGCATGCAAACTAATTAATTAATATAGTTTTAGACAAGAAAAATCAAATTATACTTTAACGACAAGAAATCAAGACTTGACAATATATGAATAAGAAAATAAAGACTACAACTCTTAATGAAAGTTGAAAATATATATACCTAGAGAGCTCGATCACGCGAAACCTTAACGAAAAAATTCCTTTGCTCTTATCGCTACAACAAAATTTCTCTCTCAGGATTCAAAGTTTGTTTTTAAGTCAATGCATACGAAGCAATAAAGGTATGCCCAAGACCATGACTTATCAACTTTAACGAACCAAAATCTTCATGAATTGCAAGCGATGTCTGTCGGGATCGCAAAACACACACCAACACGTAATGTGTCCCGAACAAACAACGAATAAGGTAATAATCGAGAAAAATGCAAGTATGCAGAAGGGTCTTAACATGTTGCGACACGATCACACGATGGCGAGTTCCGTTCTGCTGAGGGACATCCGTTTGTAGGCGCCACGTGCGATCCCCTCTTTCGCATTCGTATTTGTTCCAAACGGTACCGCGAATCGTACTGCATTAATAGCATAGTAGCTTTAATATCGATACTAATGTCACTTAAAATTAAAAACAATCTTGGGTATCGGCAACCACAATGGTTATTGATTACATATTTATGGTTCTCGATACATTTCACAAATCAAACAATAAATACAATTATAAAGACCAACTTAATTACAAATCGGTATAAGTATACAAATTATGGGAGGCAAAACTTGATACATGAACTTTGGTACTTTTGAGTTTGGAGTTTTAAACAAAATAATGGATTAGTTAATATTTATCATTAAAAAAAAAAAAAAAAACCTACGAAGTTTCAGATAATGGTGTTAACGAGATGAGAAAAATGAAGTTATTCGAGATCGACTGATATAACGAATCGGCTTCGAACTCGAAAGCTATTCGAAAGACACTTTCGAGTCGAGTTTGAACTCCAAAATACTCGGCTCGTGGTCGCGATCCTTTATCAAATTTCAATAATATTACATTTTTACCTTTTTATATACATGTAGTCACGCAATTGTCATAAAATCAAGTCGAGTCGAGCTTGATATGCCGATTTTTCATCGAGTTCGATCTTTAAATGTGGAAATAATCGTCGAGTCGAGTTTCGAGCTCGAGTTTGAAATGACGAACCGAGCTCGAGCATGAAATCCAAAGCTCGATTGAGCTCGAGTCAAGTTTTAAGCTCGAATTTTAGTAATTGAGTCAAGTTCGAGCTTGACACTACTCGATTTGAGTCGGCTCATTTACTCACCTAGTTACGGAATATAAAATGATAGAGTAAAATACACCGTTCGTCTCTAAACTTGTACACACGCATCACGATTAACCAAACTTGGGCGTTTTCATCGCTGGAGGTCCAAAACATGGGTTTTATACTCAAACAAGTCCTTAACCGTGATTGCCAAAGTCAACATGAATTTTCTAGGTTTACATCGAGGGTATAATAGACCATTCACAATTTTAACATGCCATAGTTAAAATCTAACCCACCCATCAACCATATTAGTACCGGCAACACACAACATTGAACCCTAAATACAAGCAACACACATTCTACCCAAAGCAAAAAAAAATAACAATGGCACAAAACGATAAGGGGAAGGATTTGTTGAGTTCGTTGAGGAAAGAAGACTGCCCCAATGAAAAGGGTTTGGGTGTTAAGAAGGAGAATGAAGAGGCTGAGATCGTGTTATCAAAGGTTAACGATTTGGGAAAAAGGATTACAAATATGGAAATTTTGTTTAAACATCTTAAAGAAATGAAGGAAATGAAGGAAAAGGATGATAGGGAGAGTTGTGGGTCTAGCTGAGTGTATGTTTAGATGATAGGAAACTTTGTAGTAGTTGTGAACATGAAATCGATCAATAAAAAATCGGGTTCTTATGTAAGTAATAGTGTTTGGTTATGCATTGTAACCGCTTGAAATCGCTAAGCATTTGTTAATAGGTTTGACTTACCCAAGTCATACCACAATAGTAAGTTACAATTTGTGGCATTTCATAAATTTGTTTGACTTGGGTAAGTCAAAATTAAAGATCTTACAATTTGAGGCATTGGGCGTGTTCAGTCCCACTCTCAACACTAACACCATATCAATTTCTTCCTAAACAATACACCATTGTCAATAAATTATGATTTAGTGCTAAACATTTGCATTTTCAACACATATTTATAAACCATTGCCTTTGGTTTTGCTGATACAAGGGGGTGTTTGGTTTGCTGATACAACTTTTGCTGATAAAAGGGGATGTTTGGTTTTGCTGATACAATGGGATGTTTGGTTTTGCTGATACTAATTAGAAATAATACACCCATATCACAATACAAGAACATATTAAATACATAAAACTTAGATGATATTTCATCATTAATATTGTTGGCTACAAGAACAGAAACAACTACATCAAACCATGACCAATAACCGAACAAAAGATCCAATTTACATACCCATTTTACCAATCTATATTTCCAAAACTAGCACCCAAAAGACCCCATTTATCTACCCCCATGAAATACCCAAAATTCAGTCATTATACTCATCCATTTTCTTAACATAACCTTCATTGATACGAATAGCTTCATCAGTTTGACCAAGAATCTGTATGAATTGAACAAGTAGGTCTGTGCCTTCGCCTCGGATTTTCTCAACAGATCCAAACAAATAAGCGCTATTCCCCGAGGTCCCAAAGCTTGTTCTCTTCAATCATCTCCTACGCTTGATGATTCCCTCTTTAGATGATTAATGCACTCACGAACTAGCTTTCTCAAAAGCCCTTCTTGGCAGCCTCTTCCCCAAACCACACCGCCATACGATCATTTAAGTTGGATGAACCAACAATCTCCATGAGTTCATTCAAAATAGGGAAATCTTCCATTGAAATTGTGTGTGTGTGTGAAAAAGTGGTGGATGGGTTTATCTGCTCGTTTGCACAAGTAAATAGCCTCTCGGGGTAGAGACGGTCAAGGATCTAATAGTGAATTTTTTTACACTCGGTCCCCGAATTTGTCTTGGTTGTCGTTGTCATACTTAAAACTCCCGCCTAATAATCACTTTAAAATACACAATTGGTCCCTCAATTTGCCAAGTTACGTATAATACAATTTAGTTGAAGATTAAACAACACTAAACCATTAGAAGTTTGAATTTGTTAAGTCAAACTTCCAAAACATATCTGTTGGGATATGAAAGTACCGCTTGGGAAAGTACCGCTGAAAGTATCGCTTATGTGGAAAGTAACGTTTGTCGATTAAAGCACTCGCTCCAACGGTAATATTGAAGGGTAATTGGTAGTAACGGTAACTTTGTTATTTAGGTCGTGATTTTTCAAATCTCACCTATAAATAACTTCTTTCCGATTTTCCTCTCATATTATTACTTCACATCTTTTCCATATTTATCTCTCAATTACCATCTCTTTAATATTCGATACAATCTTTCTATTGTGCTTATTCTTTCAACAATGGTGAATCGCCTAACTGCTTTGAAGCACAATATGGTGGCTAATTTGGACAAGACCGAGGCTTAACGTGGCTTTCTATGATATTATTGATTATCCGGTTGGGTCGCCTTAGCTATGCTCTTTAGTTGAGCCGGATGTTATTGAACCATGGATTCGTGAATTTTGGGCTAATGCTAGAGAGAATATGGAGGAGGATGAATACTATATTAGATCAATCAAGGTCGGTCGCACTATTAAGATCACGTACATCTATTCGCAGATTTATTATTTGAAGATGAAGATGGGGCTATTAGATTTGACAAGCAACCGATTTGGGATACTTTTAGAAATACGTTATGAAGGTTCTTTGGATCGAACAAACTTTTAAGAAGGCCTTATTCTCGCTCTCAATGGAAGTTTTTGATCCATGTCTTGCTCCACCGCATAAGTTCTAAAAGCACTTCGGGAGCATTTGGTTCAAATATTGCATCCGCAGAGTTGGTTTAGCAACGGATAGAGTATTTAACTTTCACGGCTTCTTTTGATGGAATGCTCTCATATCATCCGGGGCTACTTGGTTGATGTATCCAAGGTTTATACAGTTTTCTTGAACAAGCAATTGGTCGATGTTCCCAAACCCACTTGCTTTACTACCGTTATCGCAAGAACAAGCCAAAATCTTTACATTCATGGCTAAAAGAAGTAACTTGTTTCGAGGTGAAGATATTCCTTTAACAACATCAATGATGGAAATTGTGCAAGTCGTTCAGAATGCACCGCAGAGGATGAAGAAACCGAAGGTACTAATGTCGATCAAGGTACCGCTCACATAGTAATCGCTCAACTAGTACCGCTTCACAAAGTGCGCTTCACAAGGTACTGCAATCGCAAGTACCGCTTCGTGAAGATACTTGCTTGCTACAAGGTGATGTTTCTTCAGTCCCGAGGTTCAAGAAGAAATAGAGAAAACATCTATTCCATCTCCACAATAAGCTTCGCTTTCACAGAACATTCACCAATTCAAGGTGTCGCCCCGCAATTCCAAGCGGGGTTACCTATGGATAACTCGCTTTGACAATGGCAATAGTTCGTTGACCAAAACTGTTGCACGTCAAGCTAGAACTATTAGAAAATTGAAGAAAAATTATTTCTGGTTGCGAAATTTTGTTAAACCCTATATTCAAGGCTTCAATTTATGGGTTAAGGAGGAGAACAAACGTCGAAAAGCACTTCGTAAGGAATTACAACGTAAGAAAGTTCCTAAATCATCTTCTGTCCATTTGGGGAGGAAATTTAAAGAACAGAAATTGAAAGAAGATGATAAGGAGAAAGAAGATGATAAGGAGAAAGAACATGATAAGAAGAACGATGATAACAAGGAGAGTGGATCTCAGCATCAAGAATTGGTTCATATTTAAAGTTCAAGAAAGATTGAACCTCAAAGCATCAAGAACTAATTATTGAAGATCAAGGTCCGAACATGAAAGTACCGCTTTCATGAAACTTTCGCATGACAAGTAATAACCCAAGGGTTTTGAATTTTGAAGAAGAAATTCGGTCCTTCTACGCTTGTTATAGAGGAAGAGGAGGAACCTAGATTTAAACCCATTCATTCACCAAGTGATGATGAATTAGTGGCTACAATTCTTGATCTATCACAACCAAGAGGAGGTGTTACTATTAGAGAAGCACAAGAAGAACAACCAAAACCGATCAACTGCAATTGATCCAAAAGACAAGGGAAAAGGTATTTTGGTTGAAGTTAAGAAGAAGAAGCTTACTTTAGCGTAAATTAGAGCATTTGAAGTTGCAAGGAATGAAGTCTGCAGCTAGAAAAGTTCAAGAAGAGATAAATGCTAAAGATAGAGAAGAACGAGAAGCTCAAGAAGCTTTGGATAGAAAAGCGACTCAAAAGTGCAAGATGAATTGATGTCGAAACTGCCGAACCTTTACGGTCTCCAACACCGTTAGATTCATGTCAAGAAGACCTAATTTAGCTAAAGAAAGGAATGCAATGATGGCATATCTAAAAAGCGAGGATTTAAAGGATTACGTGTTAAATTATGGATATGAAGAGATTATATGATGCCGAGAGAGAAGCTTATAAGAAAGATGTTGCAGCATCAAAGACTTTAGAGAAGAAGCTTATTGGACCGAAGTCGAAGGAAGAAAACTTAAAGTGAAAAGAAAACCAAGCTGCTGATGTTCGGTTTTCAAAGAAAGAGAGGTTGAATTAAGATCCGAGACTAGTGATGAATTGAAGAATTATCTCGTAGTGGTAGATTTTGATTATACGATGAAGATAATGACATGAAGATGAATGATCAAAGATCGTGCTTTCAAAGTTGAGAAATCAAAGAATGGAGATTACATGGTTTTTCACAAAGAAGATAAAAGTTTCGTAGTTTTTAAAGGCTATGGATTTGTCGCGATATCATGATGTAGTAGATCTATTCTACTTATATCATGCCGCTAAGACTTATTTTGAAGATAATCCATTAGAAGGGATTGGATTGGTTTTACAAGGGATCTCATAACCATGTGGGAAACCGATGAAAAGTAACCGATGATATTTGGAAGGATCAAGAAAACGGGAGATAGTTTCACGGAGATTCTTTGGAGAACTGGAGTTCATGTCTTGGAGCCGGAAAATGGAACAATGATTCACATGTTTGCGTAAAGAAGATATCCTCTTACCGTTGAGCTCATGAGAAGAATGCTTGAGCATGGATTGGAAGTAGAAGAGGTGATGAAATTGCTTGCATGGTTATCAATTTGCTTATAGACGGACTACCATTGCCGAGAATGATCTATAACCGGTATGATTTTTGAATAAATACTTTTGATATAATCAAGACTTTTATTCAAAGTATCGTTAGTCGACAAGACTTTCATCAAAGTAATCGCTTATTTAACTAAACCAGCTTATAAAATTTTAGATGAAACCTTTGCTAAATAATAACTATTTTTGAAATAAAGGTTGAATAAATGGTTTTTATGATGATAACATCAATAGGTTATCAATCCACCATGGTTACAAAAGGATTGACTAATCCATGAGCAAACGGCTCGTAAAGATATATCAAACCGCTTTTAGTTGACAACTTGCTAATAAGTTGGATGGTTATCAACTCACCATATCAAGAATGTGAAGAGTCACAGCCCACAAGAAATGGCTTGTGGTAAAGGCAAGTGGAAAAACCATTATTGGTAATTAGTTCACCATTAGATAAAAGAACTAACTAGTCCGTAGTGGCACATTTTTGGTAAAGACAAAACAAATGTTGATAGTGGTGGTTTGCTAAAATCATATGGTTATCAATGTACCATGGTCTTACACACCAAAACATTTGGCTACTCCAAAGATAATGGCTTTGGTAAAGAGTTCTAAATCCATTGAATTTTCAATGATTCACTTAGATGTGATGAGAATAGTATGCAACTTAAACTTGAATTATTGTACACATTGTCATATGTTGATGTGTTGTTTGAAAAGATGGAGATTGGTTGAATGTTGTCGTGAAGAAAACAATTCTAAGAGATACTTTGACAAAAGCACGATTCTACAAAGATATAATCTAAAGACTAAAGAACAATCCATTTTAAAGATAAAGTCATTAAAGATATATTCATAAAGGAACTTGAAGTCAAACAAGTAGAATTCAAGTTGGGGAGGATTGTTGGGATATGAAAGTGTCAAGATAGTAAAGTCTCAAGATATGAAAGTACCGTGTCGCAAAGCAATCTTGGAAGAAGTCAAATAGTCAAAGTATCGCTAAAGACAAAGTCAAAGTACTGCAAGATAAAGTCAGTATCGCTATAATGTAAGATCATTATATTCGCTTATGGAAAGTATTGTATTCCATGTTTAGATTACTTGTCGTACAAGGTTATCAATTGTAAACCGACTAGGATATCCTCGAGTCTATAAAAGGATTCCTAGATTGGTATTAGAGGCACGATTTCGTAAAAGAGTTTTAGAGTTTACGAATTAAGAGTTTAGAGAAAAGTTTGAATATCTTAGAATTGTATTAGAGTATCTCGTGATAATAAGCGATTTAGAGTTTTATTAATAAAGTTTTCTTCTTAGCTTTGTTAAGTAAATTCGCAGACTTGATAAAGATTGCTCGGTGTTTCTTTGTTAATAACTTAGGATTTATCCGAGGTTATTAAACCTTAACAAGCTAGTTTAGTTTGATTAAAGTATATCGATCCAACAATATCAATAAACTCTCTAACAAATATTGACTAATGGTTTTGCAATTTTGACTTTACAAAGTCAAAATGCAAATAGAAAATAGCCATTCACCATTTTCAATGTTGAGTAACTAAAGTAAACTAGAAATGTAGTTTTACTTTCTACAATCAAATTGAAATGCTAAATGGAAGTTTGACTTTCGAATGTCAAACTTGCATCACCAACAATACGCACAAACAACAACATATGAACAAGCTAAATTTAAGCAAACCATATAAACAAATACAAAATACAAAAACTATTTTGCAACATGAATTGTCATAGGGTATTCAACCCATACATAAATTACAACTACTAAATGAACTCTACCACGGCTGTGGGGGAAGCTTGGTGGAGTTTCAACAAATTCCTAACCAACTCCCAGTTCATCCTGATATTTTCATTCCCATCATGACTCCTATCGCTGAGCTTGATATTGATTGTCTTTAGCGACCGAGAATACGCAAGTATAAACTTTATTCAAGTTAATTCATGCTCGATCTAGGAAAAGCTCGAAACACCACATTCGTAGCTCCCGTGGTCGATTGTATTTCGCCTCACAACATTGGAATTTTTTCCAGCGTAGAACACTAAGCGTGTTTGCAACTGAAAAATCAAATAATGTCGAGATACACAAACATGGCAATTACTTAATGTTTATTTGATACATATGCATTACAAGATTACACTTATTCGGTATCCAACATTTTCAAATTTGGAGATCCACGAATCATTTCAATGATGAACGATACCATAACACTATTCCCAAAATCGACATCGGCAAATTTTAAGATTAATCAGGATACAAAGGGCATAGGACATTCATCCTAAAATTAGCTTCACGTATCAACTACAACAAGTTTTAAAGATTAAATTTCATCATCATACACATTTCTTTAACATTGTAAAATTATAAGTGTAAAACTCAAATTGGTCTTCACTGCAATCATCAAAATCCAATGTGTGGTCTCAAGATTTTGACGCCTTGTCGTGAAAGATATAAGATGTTGCGATTGTCGTCACAACATTATAAAGACCGAATGACAAATCTAACTTCTTCAAATTCCTAAGTTTTGCAATATCCCATAGTCTCATCTTGTTTGTAGTAGGATGATTCATTTTAAGAGACTCAAGTGTGGACAACCAAAGAATAAACTCCCAAATCAGACGGTTAGAAAATTGACATGAATCAATTCTAAGCTCAATAGATTTAGAAAGCCATGAAAATATTCCAAAGTAGCCATAGCACAAACATGAAGTTCCGATGTTTCAACCCATACGAGTAAAGTTGGGTTGGGAACGTAACTCTTTCACCATACCGCTTTCTAATAATCAGCTCCTCAATTCCATGTCGAGCCAAAAACAAAAGCCAATCACGAATCTCTTCATAATTGAAGTCTTCTATTCCAAGCATTGATCTTGGCTCTACAGAGAAGACAAACTTTCTTATGGGACCCATAAGCCGATTTAAGAGTCTAGTAACATGCCTCCCATCAATAGTTCAAAAAAAAAAAAAAAAAAAAAAAAAACATGCCTCCCATCAAAATCATATGTTAAATAATAAAGAAATCGTCATCAACTATGACATCGCTGAGCAAAGTCCACTTAGACCTCCGCTTCGCTAAACTAGAGGTTCTCACCGCTTCTAACAAAGGCAACCGATTCAAAATGTTATCGATCACTATATCCGGCATGTTGCTAATACGATCGATCGACATGGTATTGTTGGAAGTTGGGTTGGTCTTTTGAGTTCGGAAATGAGGATTTAGATTAGGTTTTTATATTCGCTTGATCGCTTCGGATAAGGGTGTGATGAGTGTCTAAATACTCATCATTTTGTACTATTTAAACCGCAAAAACATCCGAAAACACTCGTAAATGCATCAAATGATAAAAATATCACAAATAAGTGTTTTATGTGTTTTAAATGCAAAATATCAAAATCGGTGAAAAACGATAAAGTTTGCATAATTGGCGCTTTTAGTCCCCAAGTTTCAAAAGTTGTCAAAAAGGTCCTCGGTAAAACCAAATAAAGAAAATGTTATTCAAGGTCCCTGAATTATTCTAACTTGTCAAAATGGTCCTTGAATAAATCTTTTGTTAAATGGCGTAAAGGTCCCCGAACTTTCAAAATGTCAAGTTTGGTCCTTTGAGAATTTGAAACCACAAAACCGGTCCTTACACTATTGAAGGTTGTCGGCTTTAGTCCTTGTGACAACTTTGGAGAATTGGCGATTTGGTCCTCAAGATTGAGTAATTGCGCTTTAGTCCCTAAGCTTAAACCTTGCCTTGTCAAACTAATATCAACCCCGCCATATTACCCAATCGATTTCGCCTTTAGCTATTTTGAACCCCGCCTAGTCAACCAAAGTCAAAAGCGATAAAAGCGCCCCACCACCGCGCTTCTTCCACCTCCCTGCCTTCCCACTCGCTGCAACTTCCACCCTCCCATCACCTTTTCTCCCGCCCACCACCTCCTTCATCATCACAAACCACCGCATTAAATGCCACCCCTACTAGCTAAATCGAGCTCTACAAGTCAAACTACCATTTCCGCCAAATGCGATAAGGCTCAAACTCACCCATTGGCCCAAACAAAGTGGTGGGATTCAATCGTAAGGACACGTGGAAGGATTTTGAGCTATAAAAGAGCAAGGGAGCAGAGGAACAACTACCTTTGGACTAGCCTAGGTCACGAGAATAATTAAACTAGTTGTAATCTTAGTATAATTGTTAATTTAATGTTTCGATGTTGTATTAAACCTTGCTAAGCTTTAATAGAACAATCATTTACGCTTTATGGATTCCACCTTTAATTTCCAAGTTTTACTTTAAATGTCATTTACATACCATGTCTTTACAATTTGCATTTGATCAAATGTTGTTTATTGGACTCTATAAGACACTACCTAGGTCTCAAGAACCTTTGCAAGCCTTTAGAAACCATTAAATAGGCTTTGGTCTTTTAAATTAGAAAATGCTAAAAAATAGATAAAATAGGAAATAATCAAAAATCGACGATGAAGAAGGTGATGAAGCGTGGTTGGATTTGGAATGCTATGGGTATTAGGAGCTTAATGGAAGCTATTAGGTGAACCCTTGTCCTTGGTTTCTATGTCTCATCCACTTTCTCATTTGTAAGCATTTTTCTAATTTTGCAATTTATCGTTTCAATGTCTTATTTACCTTAATTTCCATGTTTCGTGTTTATTAGTTGTTATTAAGTGTTTCATAGTTTAAGATTATATGATCATGTATTAGTTTGTGTATTTGCTTTATAATCCATTTTTAAACCATAAAATGGCATATGAGTAATTTTGTGTATTGTTGTTATAAATGTTGTTTATCTATTTATTTATGTTTAGTTGTTGTTAGTTAATGTTAGTATAGCTTAATATTAGCTTGTTATGTTTTGAAATCTGTTTGTACTTAAGATTTTCATTTTGACTGTCATAAGCTAAATTTTGGATAATCATGGTTTAACCTTGTGTGACTACTTGATTAAACTTAAAAGGTGCTAATTTAACAGATGAAAACCTATGGGTTTGATAAAATTGGTTTATACAAACTTTTGGAATGAAAATCTTAATTTAGGTTAATTTAAGGTGTGTTTAGTATTACTGATTCAAGGGTGTTTGAATAAGCCTAAGTTGTTATTTTTGGTTACTATAAGGTACTCTAAGTTCTTTGAGGTCAGACAAACCATCAAACCTATTTAGTACTTATATAAAATTCAAAAATCACATCATAGATCACTCATTTGAACACTGTGATGATTTAACTGTCCAAATCCACCATATGTGTTTTAAAGTTGTTTATCTTTATTAGTTTCATGTTCTTGTAACTTATTATAACTTATTTAGTTCTTAAATTCAGATCAAAGTTGACAAAAGTCAATTTTGATCATAAACTATAAAAGTCAAAATTGCCTGATTAAGATCTCAGTTAATATTCACAAGCCTTGACTTGTTGAATATTGAGCTTGAGCTTGAGTTTATTGTCGCTTATGATACTCTATTAGCTTGTTTATTTATGTTTGTGCTTATTTTCTAGTTTATCGCTTTATTAGTCACTTTTACAAACCATCTTTTTGTATTATTTAGCCCACTCAACTAAAGCAAACAGTTGAGTGGGGCTTGTTATCAAAGCTTCTAATGAGCTCCTCGGTGAGCTTGAGTATGTGACCCTGGCTTTCACAAAGCCAAGGTACCCATCTCAATGCCTCAATGCGAGTTGAGCTTATTAGAGCTTATTTGATAAGTAATTAAGAGCTTGTATGTTTGCTCATTCACAACAATGGACCGCTTATGCATCCATTTACACCATTTCCTTCAAGCTCTTACAAGCTCATTAAAGATCCATGGGTTGAGTGGTTTAGCTTTTGAGAGCCAAGCTACCCACTTCATGATCCTACTCTTTAATTTCATGTTGCATTATTAACGAGTACGCAATGAGTTTTTGTTTGTCCCATTTTTCGAGTGTCCCGGTAGCCATCTTACTCGGTCAAACGGAGCATTTTCATAAGCTTCTCACAAGCTCATCCGTGAACCTCACAGAGTGAACTTAGGCTTTTGGAAAGCTCACTGAGCCATCTTGCAACTCCAACTTTCATTTTGCCATTTTGAGCTTAACCTGTCGCCTTTTAAATGGCCATTCAAAAAAGTTGCAGGCCATGGTTGGGACTGTTTGGATCTACAGTGCACTGGAAGTGCTTATTTGCTTATTTCAAGCTTATTTTCCAATTCCAGTGCACAAGCTTGTATATTCTAGTCCATTATACTTGTACAAATATATTTTATACTTTACTTTTTAGTATGGAGCTTATTACGTGTTCTTTGAAGCCTCAATTCCATCCAAGTTTAGCTCAAAAGCTAAACTCGACTAAACCATAAGCTCATGCTTATAAGCACTTCTCGCTTATTTTTGTTCATATACACCTATTATACTTGTACTTATATAATTTTACCTTTTGTTTCCTTTGTATAGCTTATTTCAAGCTTATTTTAAGTTGAGTTCCAACAATCAAGCCAAAAGCTTAACTGTTGGACTCATAAGCTCATAATTTGCTTATTTCTAGGTTTTATAAGTTTTGTTTTCAAGAACTTGTATAATATCTCAGATATATACTAGTCCTTAAAATGTAAAAGCCCAAAACCAAGCTTTAACACCTAGTGATAGCTTCTATTTAGAAGCTTTGTGCTTAATAGTTCATCGTTATGGAAATAAGCTCCCACAGAGCTTATTTCCAAGTTTTGAAAAAGTTGTTTTTGTTAAAGTTTCATATTTTAGCTTAATATACAGTTTTGCAAAAAGAAAAATCCAAAAATAAAATAAAGTGCAAAAAGGTTGTGTGTTAGATTCGAACCCAGGTTCCATTGATGACAAGTTCACCGCATAACCCACCTGGGCTAGCTCACTTCTCAGTTATCCTTTGCACATTTTATTTCTTATAGTAGTAAATATTTTAGCTTATTTAAATTTTCCTTTGTCCATTTATTATTTTTAGTAATCAATAATAGATTTTAATACTTAATAATAGTAAATAATTAATAATAAAATAAAATAATTGTGTAAAAATACATTTTCAATTTTAAAATTAGTTTTCTAATATTTTAGATTTTTCTAAATTTAAATTTCATTTTTCTAGGTTAATTTTGTATTTTCTTATATTTTAGTGCATTTTAAATACTTAATAAATAGTTTTTAATTAATAATAAATAAATAAATAGTTGTAAAAATAATTTTCTTTTTCTAATAATTTTCTTTTATTATTAGGATTGTAAAAATGTCATTTTTATATTTGTAGGCCTTTTATTTCTTTAAACTCACGTTTTATTTTGTACGTTTACGTAATTTTATTTAAACGTACGTTTTAAGTTTTAAACGTTCATCAATTTTAAAAATAGTGATAGCGTTTATTTAATAGATTTTAATATTTTAATTTATTTAAATTCTATATAAATAGTTTTATGTTAGTAAATACTTTAATATTTTTAGGTTTCGATTGTGCGCTTTTATTAACGTGAATGCGTGTAGCTATTACTATTCACATTCCTAGTGTTAGTCAATCGATTCTGCTTTTCCTATACTAATATTATTTTCAACAATTCACAAGTCATTGTACCGTCACGCCTCGCCCGCCAGACATAAACGATCCAAGGATATTTTAATCCTTGGTAAACTTGCATTCCTCTTCCAGTGTCTAGCTTTTAGTATCAACCATTCACAAGTGGTCGAGAAATAAAGTTAGTTAGTTTGGAAGGAATCAAATTTCAGGCGCTTGCGCCGGGAGGTGTACTACGATTATGACTTGTATTTTGTATTTTGTTGAAATACCTATCCTTGTTTGTATATTAAACCTTATCATTCAACTACCGGTCATCGGGACATATTTATTACGCTTAATCATTCACAAGTGATTAGCTAGCGTGGTAAACCCGACACAAGCCCGGAGGTAGTGATTACTTATATCATCATATTTCTTTTCAATAAACAATATAAAATACAAAACATTTTTCCTTTGCACACAACTTGCCCGCTTTGATGAGTCCCTCGCCACAACATTTGGTTGTTGGTCGCTTACAATTCTTGAGCTCTGTGGACCAGATTCCCTTTCGGGGGCGGTTGTAAGGAATTTTCTTTCTTTTGTACATATATATATAAAATTAAAATACAAAACATTATAAAATTAAAAATCAAAAGATTCTCCTACCTTATTATTCATAATTCCGCGAGTGGCAATCCCACCCAATTTCTCACCCAA
This sequence comes from Chrysanthemum lavandulifolium, assembly GCA_022545495.1. Taxonomy (NCBI): domain Eukaryota; kingdom Viridiplantae; phylum Streptophyta; class Magnoliopsida; order Asterales; family Asteraceae; genus Chrysanthemum; species Chrysanthemum lavandulifolium. The sequence continues at coordinate 25,007,736 of CM040243.1, forward strand.
TCTTTGGTGGCAATCCCACCCACTTCCCATGAACCAATTAATTGGGGTCGAGTCAAGCTAGCGACTCATTAATCAAAAACAAGAGCATGCTACATGGGTTTTCACCCGTGTATTAATTTTAGTGCGGGGAGATGCCCCACATGTTGTATATAGATCTAAAAAATGATGAAAATTGTAAATATTAAAAGAGAATAATTGTTGTGTTTCTACACTTAGCTAGTAATGTTATCTTTTACGTTCTAAGTTTCTAAGATAACAGCAGGTACTTTGAATATTGAGGACAATATTCATTTCTAAGTGGGGGGAAATTCGCAATTTTGATCATAAATGTACCTTTTAGTCCCTTTTTCCCAAAATGGCCAAATTTTAAAATTTTTTTAGTGGAAGTACTATGTACTAAACACAACAAATGGTAATCACCCACCATGTCTAACCCACATAAGGATCGGCTAATCCAGAGCAAACGGCTCTTGGTAAAGATATCTCAAATCCGTTGACGGCTTGCAATTTGCCCAAAATTGTATGGTATTCACCACCATATCCTTAAAAGTGAAGAGTTGGCTAGCCCGCAAGTTTATGGCTTGTGGTAAAGGCGAGGAAAAACCATAATTGGTAATCACCACCAAAGATAATATTGATAATTTATCTAAGAGTTGGCTAGTCCGTATAAACGGCTTCAGTAAAGACAAATCAAACCGTGAAAGTCGATGATTTGCTCAAAATCATTTGGTTATCGGTGTACCAAGGTTCTTACTTGAATCGAAACATTTGGCTACTCCGTAAGTAATGGCTTTTGGTAAAGAGATGAAATCCATTAAATTTTTTCTCAAAACATTGCTAGGGACTAGCAATAGTTTAGTGTGGGATTGATGAAATGTCTAAATACTCATCATTTTGTACCATTTAAACTGCAAAACATCCGAAAACACTCGTAAATGCATCAAATGATAAAAATATCACAAATAAGTGTTTTATGTGTTTTAAATGCAAAATATCAAAATCTGGTGAAAACGATAAAGTTTGCATAATTGGCGCTTTAGTCCCCAAGTTTCAAAAGTTGTCAAAAAGTCCCTGTAAAACCAAATAAAGAAAATGTTATTCAAGGTCCCTGAATTATTCTAACTTGTCAAAATGGTCCTTGAATAAATCTTTTGTTAAATGGCGAAAAGGTCCCCGAACTTTCAAAATGTCAAGTTTGGTCCTTTGAGAATTTGAAAATGTCAAAACCGGTCCTTACACTATTGAAGGTTGTCGCTTTAGTCCTTGTGACAACTTTGGAGAATTGGCGATTTGGTCCTCAAGATTGAGTAATTGCGCTTTAGTCCCTAAGCTAAACCTTGCCTTGTCAAAACTAATATCGACCCCGCCATATTACCCAATCAATTTGCCTTTAGCTATTTTGAACCCCGCCTAGTCAACCAAAGTCAAAAGCGATAAAAGCGCTCCACCACCGTGCTTCTTCCACCTCCCCTGTCTTTCCCACTGCCGCAACTTCCACCCTCCCATCACCTTTTCTCCCGCCCCACCACCTCCTTCATCATCACAAACCACCGCATTAAATGCCACCCCCTACTAGCTAAATTAGAGCTCTACAAGTCAAACTACCATTTCCGCCAAATGCGATAAGGCTCAAAACTCACCCATCACGAACAAAGTGGTGGGATTCAATCGAAGGACACGTGGAAGATTTTGGAGCTATAAAAGAGCAAGGGAGCGAGAGGAAGAACTACCTTTGACTAGCCTAGGTCACGAGAATAATTAAACTAGTTGTAATCTTAGTATAATTGTTAATTTAATGTTTCAGATGTTGTATTAAACCTTGCTAAGCTTTAATAGAACAATCATTTACGCTTTATGGATTCCACCTTTAATTTCCAAGTTTTACTTTAAATGTCATTTACATACCATGTCTTTACAATTGCTTTGATCAAATGTTGTTTATTGGACTCTATAAGACACTACATAGGTCTCAAGAACCTTTGAAGCCTTTAGAAACCATTAAATAGGCTTTGGTCTTTTAAATTAGAAAATGCTAAAAAATAGATAAAATAGGGAAATAATCAAAAATCGACGATGAAGAAGGTGATGAAGCGGGGTTGGATTTGGAATGCTATGGGTATTAGGAGCTTAATGGGAAGCTATTAGGTGAACCCTTGTCCTTGGTTTCTATGTCTCATCCACTTTCTCATTTGTAAGCATTTTTTAATTTTGCAATTTATCGTTTCAATGTCTTATTTACCTTAATTTCCATGTTTCGTGTTTATTAGTTGTTATTAAGTGTTTTCATAGTTTAAGATTATATGATCATGTATTAGTTTGTGTATTTGCTTTATAATCCATTTTAAACCATAAAATGGCATATGAGTAATTTTTGTGTATTGTTGTTATAAATGTTGTTTATCTATTTATTTATGTTTAGTTGTTGTTAGTTAATGTTAGCATAGCTTAATATTAGCTTGTTATGTTTTGAAATCTGTTTGTACTTAAGATTTTCATTTTGACTGTCATAAGCTAAATTTTGGAAAATCATGGTTTAACCTTGTGTGACTACTTGATTAAACTTAAAAGGTGCTAATTTAACAGATGAAAACCTATGGGTTTGATAAAATTGGTTTATACAAACTTTTGGAATGAAAATCTTAATTTAGGTTAATTTAAGGTGTGTTTGGTATTCTTGATTCAAGGGTGTTTGAATAAGCCTAAGTTGTTATTTTGGTTACTATAAGGTACTCTAAGTTCTTCGAGGTCGACAAACCATCAAACCTATTTAGTACTTATATAAAAGTCAAAAATCACATCATAGATCACTCATTTGAACACTGTGATGATTTAACTGTCCAAATCCACCATATGTGTTTTAAAGTTGTTTATCTTTATTAGTTTCATGTTCTTGTAACTTATTATAACTTATTTAGTTCTGAAATTCAGATCAAAGTTGACAAAAGTCAATTTTGATCATAAACTATAAAAGTCAAAATTGCCCTGTATCAAGATCCCAAGCCAATATTCACAAGCCTTCAGCTTGTTGAATATTGAGCTTGAGCTTGAGTTTATTGCTGTTTATGATACTCTATTAGCTTGTTTATTTATGTTTGTGCTTATTTTCTAGTTTACTGCTTTATTAGTCACTTTTTACAAACCATCTTTTTGTACCATTTAGCCCATTCAACTAAAGCAAACAGTTGAGTGGGGCTTGTTATCAAAGCTTCTAATGAGCTCCTCAGTGAGCTTGAGTATGTGACCCTTGGCTTTTCACAAAGCCAAGGTACCCATCTCAATGCCTCAATGTGAGTTGAGCTTATTAGAGCTTATTTGATAAGTAATTAAGAGCTTGTATGTTTGCTCATTCACAACAATGGACTGCTTATGCAGTCCATTTACACCATTTCCTTCAAGCTCTTACAAGCTCATTAAAGATCCATGGGTTGAGTGGTTTAGCTTTTTGAGAAGCCAAGCTACCCAGCTTCATGATCCTACTCTTTAATTTCATGTTGCAGATTATTAACCAGGGCTGCAATGAGCTTTTTGTTTGTCCCATTTTTCTGAGTGTCCTGGGTAGCCATCTTACTCAGTCAAATGGGAGCATTTTCATAAGCTTCTCACAAGCTCATCTGTGAACCTCACAGAGTGAACTTAGGCTTTTGAAAGCTCACCAAGCCATCTTGCAACTCCAACTTTCATTTTGCCATTTTGAGCTTAACCCGTCGACAAATGGCCATTCAAAAAGTCAGCAGCCACGGTTGGACCTGTTTGATCTACATTGCATCGAAGTGCTTATTTGCTTATTTCAAGCTTATTTTCCAATTCCATTGCACAAGCTTGTATATTCTAGTCCATTATACTTGTACAAATATGTTTTATACTTTACTTTTTAGTATGGAGCTTATTACAGGTTCTTTGAAGCCTCATTCCATCCAAGTTTAGCTCAAAAGCTAAACCGACTAAACCATAAGCTCATGCTTATAAGCACTTCTCGCTTATTTTTGTTCATATACACCTATTATACTTGTACATATATAATTTTACCTTTTGTTTCCTTTGTATAGCTTATTTCAAGCTTATTTTAAGTTGAGTTCAACAACAAGCCAAAAGCTTAACTGTTGGACTCATAAGCTCATAATTTGCTTATTTATAGGTTTTATAAGTTTTGTTTTCATGAACTTGTATAATATCTGTATATATACTAGTCCTTAAAATGAAAAGCCCAAAACCAAGCTTTAACACCTAGTGATAGCTTATTTAGAAGCTTTAGCTTAATAATTTGTCATGGAAATAAGCTCCCATGAGCTTATTTCCAAGTTTTGAAAAAGTTGTTTTGTTAAAGTTCCATATTTTAGCTTAATATACGTTTTGCAAAAGAAAAATCCAAAATAAAAAAAGTGCAAAAGGTTGTGTGTTAGATTCGAACTAGGTTCCATTGATGACAAGTTCACCGCATAACCCACCTGGGCTAGCTCACTTCTCAGTTATCCTTTGCACATTTTATTTCTTATAGTAGTAAATATTTTAGCTTATTTAAATTTCCTTTGTCCATTTATTATTTTTAGTAATCAATAATAGATTTTAATACTTAATAATAGTAAATAATTAATAATAAAATAAAATAATTGTGTAAAAATACATTTTCAATTTTAAAATTAGTTTTCTAATATTTTAGATTTTTCTAAATTTAAATTTCATTTTCTAGGTTAATTTTGTATTTTCTTATATATTAGTGCATTTTAAATACTTAATAAATAGTTTTAATTAATAATAAATAAATAAATAGTTGTAAAATAATTTTCTTTTCTAATAATTTTCTTTTATTATTAGGATTGTAAAAATGTCATTTTTATATTTGTAGGCCTTTTATTTCTTTAAACTCACGTTTTATTTTGTACGTTTACGTAATTTTATTTAAACGTACGTTTTAAGTTTTTAAACGTTCATCAATTTTAAAAATAGTGATAGCGTTTATTTAATAGATTTTAATATTTTAATTCTATTTAAATTCTATATAAATAGTTTTTATGTTAGTAAATACTTTAATATTTTTAGGTTTCTGATCAGACGTTTTTATTAACGTGGTGCGATTGAGCCTATTACTATTCACATTCCTAGTGTTAGTCAATCGATTCCTGTTTTCCTATACTAATATTATTTTCAACAATTCACAAGTCATTGTACCGTAACGTCACGCCGCCAGGACATAAACGATCCAAGGATATTTTAATCCTTGGTAAACTTGCATTCCTCTTCCAGGCTGTCTAGCTTTTAGTATCAACCATTCACAAGTGGCTGAGAAATAAAGTTAGTTAGTTTGGAAGGAATCAGGGTGTTATTATGATTGGTAAAGTTGTTTGTTGGGTGGGTTTATTGGTTTGCGCGAAATTAAATGCTAGCGTATCAGGGAAGAAAAGGCTAGTTGCATAGCCATAATCACATTTGGTCCCTAGGTTGATGGGTGGGTTAGATTTTAACTATGTCATGTTAAAATTATGAATGGTCTATCATACCCTCGATGTAAGCCCATAAAATTCATGTTTACTTTGGCAATCTTGGTCAAGGGACTTGTCTTGAGTATAAAACCCATGTTTTGGACCTCCAGCGATGAAAACACCCAAGTTTGGTTAATCGTGATGCGTGTGTACAAGTTTAGGGACGAACGGTGTATTTTAATCAAAATGATATATAGCCTCTGATCCATCATTCTTGACTTCTGGCAAGTCATACTTTTCTTCTTGTTAAATAAATAAATAAATAAATAAATAAATAATCGAACAACATTTTTTCGTTAGATTAATAGTAAATTTATCATTTGAGTTGAAGTATTTGCGGCTAGAGAGGACTAATGCAGTAACCATCACCAACTTATTGCATATTACTTGAACCTCAAAATGTGTATGAAGGGATGTCTTTGTTAGAGTGCTTGGTCCACCTCAACCCCTTCTTATCACGCTTTTAATAACACATCAATAACTAAAACACTATCTTCAATTAAAAAATAAAAAAAAAAAAAAACAACTATTGCCATATGTAGATCTTACAAAATACTTCACCAAAACGCCCCACACACTAAAAAAGAAAGAAAAAAAAAACCAGCCATTGCTTTGGCTAAAAGACGAATAACACACTAATGACTTGAGGGACAGTGCAACACAACGTGCCATTCACCCGTTTTTAGTACCAACAACGGACGAAAATTGTCCCACACCAAGCTCTCTTATAGTTTTCTTCATTCGCATTTTTAACCATACATTAAAATCTCCAATATATGATACACACATCTTCATCCACATACAACAAGAATGTTTCGAGAGATGCGAAGTGCAACAAAGTAAAGCCAAAGAATTGAGTGATAAAACAATGCACGTAAAGCTTCAATGAGATCAAATGGATCATTCTTGACAAAGACATCAACAACAAGAAGAAAATTTAGTTTTTTGAATTTAATTATGTATTTTTGTATTTTGTTTATTTTTGTACTTTGTTATTTTTTTTATTATAATTTGTACTTTTATTTTAATGAATGAAAATTTATTTTATTATTATTTTTTAAAAGGTGATGGGGCTCAAAAACTGTGAAATGACACCCAAACGACTCAAGCCATAGTTGAGAAGGCATTTATGGTGTTTAAATATGAAGTGTTAAAAAAAAGAAATTTCTTTGAAATATAAAATTTTAAATCGATCCTCTTTAGGGTCTTATGTTACATTTTCTCTTCTAAAAAAAAATTTCCGAAATTTTCAAAATACCCTAAAGATGATGAGTTTGAAAGATAAGACACCCACAAAAAGAACTGATGTCAGTATAATTTTTTTTAATCATTCACCAAATATGAAATATAAAATCTTGACACCGATCGACACAAATGACATGCTATTTTTTGGTTACCACACCGTACGCTCTCTTATATTTATCATTCTTATAAACACTCAAAAGAACACACATCTTCATCTATCGATCCCTCTATCTTCTTTCCTAAATTTAGTTACACTTCATGCGTGTTTTTTTATATTACTTTTTATAAAATACTCAAAGCTAACATATTTGATATTTGTACTTTAACCATGAAATTTACTTTAGCACGATTGATATCACTATAATGTTGACTTGTTGCAACCTACTAAAAGGACTTGTTTATGATCATCCAGAAGCTACTATATACCAATTTCAACTCTTGAAATAGAATTTTGACATTTTCAAAAAAATCGACCTAGAATATCAATAGGAGAATAAAAATCAATAATTACATTGTTAATTCAATAATCAATACTATTATATTAGACGTATAAAGATATCACGTTCACCACTCTCCTAGAAAACCCCTAATCAACCTTTGAAGAGACTAAACACGTGCGCCACCCGCATTTTCAGGTCCCCTAAATATTAAAAAAATCAAACCATCAGTGGCACATCCGTAAATAACCCAACTTCAAGGTCAATCATTTTAATCCATTTCCCACTTAATAAACCTCATCTCCTATGTTCTTAAGAAAGCTAGATACGGGAGAAACAAATAGTAACACGTTATTCGTCTGTCATATTAATGTCACATAATTATTTTTTCAATAATACATCAATAATCAAACCTAATAAAAAAATTAATAATACTTATTGAGTCCCATATAAAACATGTTCTAAAAAAAAGATACCAACGTATATTGATGCATTGGCTGAATACAGAAACGGATAGCTAGATTCATGATGCAGTACAACGTGTTGTTGGTTATCCATTGGTACCCATGGCGTGCCCAATGACACCCACACCAACCATTCTAACAAGCATTTTAAATCTTTGTTTTGACGACGAGCACACGAAAATGATCTGGCGTTAAAGCTTTTGGTTTTCTCACAAGATTGCATGCATCTGAATAAAAAGAATATGTTTTTTTCTCGGATAACATGAACATAAAAACCTCATATGTTTACCTGTTTGACAAGAGACGTTTATTCATTTTGTTTTGTTTAAATGTTCTTATTTAAAACGACGTAGAAAATACTTAGCTGTTATATTATTTTGTATATTATAATTAATTAGTTATATCTATGACACCATAATACAAATTCATAAACTATTTCTTTTGTCTTAAAACTATTTGTTAATTTTTTTTTGGATGTATCAAATTATTTGTCAACTACTATAACTAAATAGAGTAGTTTAAGGAAAATGATTAGTGTGACCAGAAGTAATGCTTAAAACTATTACTAAAAATATGATTACAACACATGTTAAATTCAAAAGCTGAAATAAAAAGAAATAAGATGACCATTACATGTGTTAATATTTATATAAATTAGACATGTAATTTAGTAAGAGTGAGCATCGGTTTAAAGCCGACAAGAACCGAAACCGAAAATCGATAAAAACCTAAATTGGGAATCAAACCGAAGTTACTAAGTTCGGTTTAGTTCGGTTTCAGTATGTTTTTCCGGTTTTGTCGGGTTGGTTCGGTTCTTGATCGATTTTGCTCAGCCCTGTAATTTAGTCATCTGCATCATTACTCGTAGTTTAATAGAGTGGTATGATCAAATTAACCATATTGACTTACTTTAAATTGTTATTAATTTGAAGGAAACATAAATTATTGTGAATAGTTAAGAGCATAATTGTCAATATGTGAAAATAAATAAATTAAAAGTATTAATAATGATATTTTTGAATTTGTGTATTTTCTTTGAGAAATAATTATTTTAAGATCGAAGAAGTGATTATTTTAAGATCGAAGAAGTAAACAACAATCTTTCAGGTAACCGTTGTCGTTAATTGTCACAGTGTCGCACCTTAAGGGCATGTCTGACAAAAGTAGCAGTAACAATGATCGGTAACCATAAGCAATAATAGTGATAGTAACAGTGAACAATAACAATAAGTAGTAACAGTGATCGGTAACCGTAAGCAGTAATAATGATAGTAATTCTAAGCAGTAACAGTGAGCAGTAACGATTTTTTTATTAAAACGTTTAGTAAAATAGATGTAGGTGTAATCATAATGTTTAAAACAAATCTTAACTGCTCAACGCTCTTAAATGCTACTTTATGAAACGCTGAAAAGTAAGTATTCCAAAAAAACAAGTAAGACTACATGATGACTCTTGACAAACGAGTATTAAAATTCACAACGTTCAATACTCACCACTCTTAAATGCTTCGCGGCGAAAGTTAAAACATGAGTGGCACCTATGGAAATAACTACAACTCCAAGGTCAAACACTTCACTCCAATTCCCATTTAACAAACTCATTTCCCCATTTTCTCTCTCCACACTCTCTTCAAACACACACACAATATATTATTCCGATCACTTTCCGATCAATCCACACTTTACCGGCGAAAACTCAAAAATAAATATTCCGATCATCGATACATGACGTCAGGAACACGGTTACCTACATGGAAGGAACGAGAGAATAATAAACGAAGAGAAAGAAGACGGCGTGCAATCGCCGCAAAGATATTCGCCGGACTTAGAGTTTACGGCAACTATAAACTGCCTAAACATTGCGATAATAACGAAGTCTTGAAAGCTTTGTGTAATGAAGCTGGTTGGATCGTTGAAGAAGACGGTACTACTTATCGCAAGGTATATGCTTACGTCATCTTCGGTATTAGATCTATAATTTTTAACGGTGATGATTAAGTTTGACTTTTTTGGTTCAAAATTAGGGTTATCGATCTAGGTTTATTTGAAGGCTGACTTTTTTGATTTTGTTTCTGACTTAGAGTAGTTCAGTCATAATCCAGTACACGGTAGTTTAAAATTTCGGCTTGTTTTTAGATTTAATATAAGTTTATTATGATATAATAAGCTTAAAACAAGGGTAGTCGCACTGAGATTAGCTGACTCGTAAAATCGAAACCAGGTAAAAAAAGAAACAAAAAAGCCTCACTTATAAGTAAGTTTTTAACCGATCTAGTTTAATAAATATGAATAAGAAATTAAAGGTGTGATTAGTGATTAAATAAGCTGAATTAATGAATAATTAGTTAAATAATTAAGATGAAAGTTTGACTGGATCTGAGGAATTGTCTTTATTAGAGACAAAGGTAACGTGATTACTGAGCATACTGCGCATTTTAGCAAGATGGTGTACGACTCAGCTAACTTGTACTAGTACTAGTTTTTTTGTTTCAGTGTAACAGTACTTAATAAGATCGTGGAAGCGTACGATAGATGTAATAAGACTTTGTTCCAGGATTCATGTGGACAAAACACGCAAACCGAAATATTCTTTTTTTATTTATTTTATATTAATGGAACAGTAGAGTAGAGTAGAGTGATCTTTACGTTTTGGTTGGGGTTGAAAATATTGGGGTTGGGTACTGTTTTATTGCTTTTTTTAATTTTGAATTAGTGGTCCTTTTTTCTTGGAATAATGGATCAGATGGATTCTAGTTTTCTTAGTGGTAACTCACTAACTTTGTTTGGGGGTGCTAATCCACACGTTTTGAACCCACCACCACGCAGTCTCAAATTAGGTAAAACCCTCCATTTTATGAGTTTGGCGTGGCCACTTCAGGTTTATAGGTTCATTATTTATTTTTTTGTTAAAGGGGATTACCCCGGTAAAATATATTAATCACAAAAAATTAAGTACAATGGAATGTGGCTGAAGTACCACATTAACCTTAAGCAACGCTTGAACAACCACTAAATCGTTTGTGACATGCGACAAAACTCACTAACCTTCTCACAATAGGTCTACGGTTCTAACCTTACTAGCACACATTTGGGGTGGCTAGGGAAAGGATCGGAAATGGTCATGGAGATGTAGGCCTCGTACATATGAGTCAAAGACTCGACTCGTCTACCGTGGTAACCTGAATAGGGAAACGTTATCCGTTTACTAGTTTAAGAAAGAAGATTGAAAATATAGTTGAACTTATCTTTGTGCTACTTCGATTGAGTACAGATTTATAAAGTTGAATTTATCTTTTGTGCTCGGTACAGATTTGGATGTTGCTGCGAAAGTTTGCTTTTAGCTTTCTAGATAGACAAATGGTTATCTGCATAAGAGGTTTAATTACTATGATTATGAATGGCCACATTTTGTTTTTGTAGTCGTTGTGTGTTCTAGAATAAGAACGTTTACTTGAAATGTTATGATACGAGATCAGTGACTGGGATTATTTGTCTTGATGTTTGGTTGCCACACCACCTCAAAGGCTGAAGCAAACCATCTAAACTTCCATCAAGGTCATTGCGTCTTTGGAGGTTTTGTAGAATGTCTAGGCACAATTGGAGGTTTTCACTAGTTGACTGGACAGGATACCAGATTGAATAGGAAATCCGTTCATATTGATAGTACTATGTAGTTGTTGGTGGCAATCTTGTTGCTTGTAAGAGCAATAGTCAAATTTCGTTTTTTGCTTATATATAAGATAAATGTTTCGTATGAGATTCTATGAACCGGTCATATTGCTAACCAACCATACACATTATAGAAAACTAAGAAGTCCATGTGCGTGTCACAAATATAGAGAGGGGTTGTCTTGTACATCCATGTAGGTACGGTCAGGACATCTCTATGAGTACAATCTATGTGAGTTGGGGCCTAGCGGTGCTACCATGTGTTAGATATGATTGTAGTGACATCAATTATTGCTTCATTATGCACAATAATGTGCATACAACAGGTTCACATCAACAGACAAACTTTGTACCGTCTGAGTTGGGAGAGTATGCATACATCTCTATCCATACCAATTAGATTAGCATTACGTTTTGCTAATGTTCTGCTCTTGTCTCTCTACTTGTGTAGGGATGTAAACCTGCTGCACGCGTGGAAGCTACAGGTGGATCAGCATCAGCTAGTCCATGCTCGTCATATCAACCAAGTCCTAATACTTCCTATAGTTTGAACCCTAGTTCATCATCTTTCCCTAGCTCCATCTCATCACTCTATGCTGGTAATGGCAATCCCGATCCTAACTCTCTTATACCGTGGTTAAAGAATCTCTCATCGGGTTCCTCTCCATCATCCAATTTCCCACACCATCTCTACATACCCGGTGGTTCAATAAGTGCTCCGGTCACACCTCCATTAAGTTCACCTACATGTCAGACTCCTAGAATGAACGACATGGACCCCGCATGGGCCAGTCAACACTACCCTTTCTTACCTTCTTCAACTCCCCAAAGTCCCGGCCGCCAAACACCAACTGATTCAGGATGGCTCTCCGGGGTCCAAACCCCCCAAGAAGGACCATCATCACCCACGTTTAGTCTCGTTGCATCAAATCCGTTTGCATTCAAGGAGGCACTTTCGGCTACAGGCTCCAGAATGTGGACCCCAGGCCAAAGCGGGACTTGCTCACCGGCCATCACTGCTGGGTTTGACCAAACAGCAGATGTACCTATGTCTGATGCAATTTCATCCGAGTTTGCATTCGGTAGTAACATGAAAGGTCTAGTCAAACCATGGGAAGGCGAGAGGATACACGAAGAATGCGTTTCAGATGATCTTGAACTCACACTTGGGAACCCTAGCACCAGGTAAATATTACCCCGCAGTAGATTCTCTCTCTTACAATTACGCATCCATTTCTTCTTATCGGTCTTACAATGTTCTTTCGTTCTTTTTTTAATTGCAGATAAGAGTGCCCAATGAAGGATAGTGCAATTTGTAATGTATTATTCATTTGGTTTCTGCTTTTGCAGATCCTTCTAATTGAAAGGTATTCATGTTGTTTTGCAAATTAGATACTGGAGTATCATCAATTAATTTTTTTTTTATAAAAAGTTTTTTTTTTCTTCCTCAGAAACAGAGAGAAATGCATAGTAAATTATAGGGTGTTTAGCTCAATGTATGGTGGCTTTTGTATCTCTTTTTTTTTTAAAGAAATTTTCTATTATATTCTCCTAATTTATTTATTTTTATTCAGAAAGTATCATTGACACACCAAATACATAATCTTATTCTTTTTATTTGTCTAAGTTCATGTATCATACAAGATCTCAGTATCCAAATTAGTGGCTTTTGGAATATATTCTTGTTCTATTATTCTTTTTCAGTCTGGATTTCTTGAATAGAAATATTGAAGTATCTTCATACCATCTGATAACATGTACGTGAAAATCGGCCCGTTGACCAACCAACAATAGTGTATGTTTAACATGGTTACAACTTACAAATTGACCAGTTTTCGTAACTTGTAAGTATATGTTACCAGTGGCGGAACCAGGAAATGAGGGTGTGGGGGGCAAATTTTTTTTTTTTTGACTGACAACAATAGAATGCGGAAAAAAAAAACGAGGATCGTAATGATAAACCGAGTATTTTTACTTTAAAATGATGATTTATAAAGCTTTAGAGTGTTGAATGTTAGGTTTTAGTATGTGGGTGAGGGGCATTTTGAATTTTGAGTGGGGGCACTTTTTTCAAAGGTCAAAATTTTAAAAAAATTACACTAAAATCGCGACTTTTTCGGCTAGCCATGGGGGCACTTGCCCCTGTTACAACTTACAAGTAGTCCAAATGCTAACTAAAACTAGTACAGTTTATAAGTTTTACTAATTGCAAATGAAAAAAATATTACTATACTATTCGTATCGACTATTTTCAAGCAAGCAAGTTGAACTTGTGAAACTTTGAAAGATATGATGAATACATTTCTTTTAAGATAAAACAAGAAGCTAGTTCAAATATGAGAACTGGGAACTTAACTAGAAATAGGATGGGATATCCTATAACTTTCCACAGAGGAACCCCTGGGATACGAATATCATGGGATTGAATATCCCGACCTCCTAGAACGAGAAAGCTATTTCAGCCTTCCTAACAGTTAAGTGAAATTCCTACGTCTCTCATTGGTCTGAATTCCTGCTCCCGCATAATACTTGCTAGATTTTCAAAGGAGAACTGTAAACATCAAACACATGCACTTTGAAACTTTTTCAACATAAGCACTTCCTTTTACGGTAGTCTTTTTCGTAAATGACTATCATTTGATATGAAAGTTCGTATATCTCAACACTGAGTCTCGAATGAGCATAACTTCTCAACCGTCTCAACTTGGAGGGAAATAGTCATTACATGATACGTCATTGTTTCTCTGCACGTTTCCATACCTCATCTCCTGAGTGTAGAAATTGAATCATAAGGCTGGTTCCAGTAGAGACTTGCGATCGAGATACACGATCGAGTCCCTGTTGATCGCCCTTTTGTGGCTATTATCGATCGTCCATTTTCTCCCCCAACTTGGTCACACTCCCGATCGAATGTCATGGCATTAATTTTGCAAAAAAGTAGTGTGGAAAGGTATATTGCAAAAAAATTGATTATGGTCGCACTTACTGGGGCACCCAATCGCCTGAAGGTCACTGGAGAGAGAAAGCTGACGTGACAGTGAAAATGAAGGGGATTGAATCCCCTTACTGGAACCAGCCTAAAAGTTGTTTCTATGGCGTCAAGAACATAGAGAATGAGAGATTTGTCCTTGCGGAGTCTCAAGATCATACTTTTGACAAAGTAACCACACAAATCGTCGACAACCAAGATGAACCAGTCCGATTTCATAAAATAGTGTCCTTTTGTGTAAAAATGATTTTAGTTCAAACCAAAAGGGCCCAAGTACCTAATGACTTGTCTTAGCAAAAAAGATTCAAGTGTAAAACAATTGGCCCATGCAGGTATCGAACCTGCGACCTTCGCGTTATTAGCACGACGCTCTAACCAACTGAGCTAATAGGCCTTTTGTGCTAGGTTGATAATGCAAGCTATTTCCCTTAAAGTACATTTACCAATTGCCCCGACCCATCACCCGCTTTAGATCCGACACTTATATCCGTCCGATCTTGCTTATATCATCTTGGTTGGTTGATGTCCGCCCGATCCCGCCTGATGAACAGTAGAATGTACAGTGCTCTCCACCTCCTGCTTATTCCACCTCCTGCTTATCGATGATTCTATCTTCTGACCCATTGCATGACTGCCATCTGTTTTCCTTATCTGATATTTGTTGTTGCTTTCACCGTTTACACACACACTACACGAAACAAATCGACCACTGGGTTTTTGGTCTGTGGCGAGTTTGATCGATTTACATTTTTTGTTGTAAATTACATTAGATTACTTTGTAATAGGGGTCTTACGATTGTTAGGTTTTTGTTTGGTTGAAATTTCTGTTGCTCAGTTGCCTTAATTAGGGTTAGTTGGGTTAGGTTTGACTTCTGATAATTAGATGAATTAATAGGGGTGTTACGATCGTTAGTGTTTTGTTTCGCTGAACTTTTTGTTGTTCGATCGCCTTAATTAAGGTTACTTGGGTTAGGGTTTGGTTCTTTGTGATGAATTGGTATGTTAAGCGCAATTTTTTGTTCTATGTGTGATTTTTTTCGAAATATTACTTGATTAGTTACGGCTATTGTTTCAGGATTCAAGATTAGTTGTCGGTTATTCTTTCAGGATTAGGTGTTAGTTGCACTCAACTTTTTCATTCTTATACTTTAGTAGAAATATAACTTCATTGGTTACGGTTATTGTTTGAGGATTAACAATAACTGTACTTTAGTATGAATATAGCTTGGCTGCTTACGGTTAACATGAGTTGATTAGTTACCGTAATGGTTTCGTATTAACGATTAGTTATACTCATCTTTTTCATTCTTATGGTTTAGTAGAAATTTAAGTGTACGATTTGTAAAAGCTACAACGTCTTACCATTTGTATTCTAGATTAGGTCAAAAAGGTTGATTGACAATGGAAATGAATTTCACTTTGGTGTCGGTAAGAGCAGTGGGATTCTTGGGTGTGTGGATTTGTTTACCAACATGGGTTGATTAGTTATGGTTAGTGTTTCGGTGTTAAGGATTAGTTATACTGATGTTTTCCATTCGTATGGTTTAGTAGAAATATAGGTTTCTGATTTGTAAACGTCGGAACATTCTACCATTTATTTTTTGGAATTGCAGCCATGGGTCCCGTTTAAGGCACGGTTTGCTTATGCTTCTCTATTGAATTATGTGGGTTTTGTGGGCCAAATTGGTTAGCAGCCATGGCGGGTCAAATAATTTCATTTGCAGCCGTTGGTCGCCAAATTATGTATCTTAGATACCCAATTGGTCTTCTTATCTCTCACATACCCCACTCTGAAATAAAGATCGTTTGCAGCATCATAAGGCGAGCTTAGTAAGCTTGCAGCCATGAGGTTGCATAATATCTTGACGATGTGATGAGTTTTAATGGGTCGGGTTAAAGGTGAGATTGCCCGTATTTGCCAATGCAACCTCCTGGGGTTGGAACCATAGCGGGTGCATCAGCTTTTTTTAAAATTGCTACCGTATGTGACCACATACTTGGAAACTTGGTAGCATGTATGTAATGCATTATATCTTCAGGTTGCATACCTG
Organism: Chrysanthemum lavandulifolium; assembly: GCA_022545495.1. Taxonomy (NCBI): domain Eukaryota; kingdom Viridiplantae; phylum Streptophyta; class Magnoliopsida; order Asterales; family Asteraceae; genus Chrysanthemum; species Chrysanthemum lavandulifolium. The sequence goes on from CM040243.1 coordinate 25,024,068, forward strand.
AAATAGTTTATCGTTTGTATACTAGAGTAGGTAAAAAAAAAAAAAAGGAGTATGTTGTACTGACATTATGCGTTTAGTTGAACCTTTTGGTGTTGTTGATTTGATTGGGTGGTTTCTAAGGACTGATTTATGTGTCATAAGTGTGCTGTTGAACAATTAGAATATGTTGGCTGCAAGATCCAAGTTAGCCTTCTTTCTTTTGTAGCAACTTTATGCTTTAAATGCATTATTAGGCATGATAGTTTTTAAATGGTAACAATAGACTGATAAATGTTTGGGTGCTACAGAATTTCGCAATAAGGATTAATAGATAATTTGACATTTAAAATAATATGTTTTAGCTATATTAAATAATGGTTCAGAATCTTATATAAAAACATTTCAAGATAGCGTTAACTCTTATGTATGATTAGAGAAACCACTTATATCAGGTAACACATTGCAAAATTTTTATAAAGTGTAAGTGATGCTTTTGGCTCCGAGATTCTTTTTCCTATGTTTTACAGGGGTTATGACCTGTTGAAAGGATGCAAGTTGTGATATTCCCTCTAAGTCATCTCGGAGCCAAAAGCATCACTTACACTTTATAAAAAATTTGCAATGTGTTACCTGATATACTTCATGTGGAATATTGTTGTTTCAGGATATATAAGGTAACCTCGATAATGAGGTTTTGCGCTTTTTAATCACACAAAGAATATCATTCAGCCAAATGGTGGACAAATAGGATGACTTAAGTGCTAAAAAGTGAACATGTTGGGTGCGCATTGTACAAAATGTGTGGTAAATGTTTATCATATATTTTTTACACACAATTATGAAAGAACGGAAACCAAAAATGAAGTAAAGTTTATGCACAAACTGTTCGGTTGGTTTCAAAAAAGAAATTATCAAACAAGAGGGTAACTTTTCTTTTTTGTTTTGCAGGTTACCAGAAGAAAATGGTTCATGGCGATTCTTGCAAGAGATATGGTCAGTGGTCAGGCGGTTCGTTCTTACAGAGTTCCATTTCGTGGCTTTTCAGTAAGTTTAGCAGCTATGGCTCACATTAGAGTGTCTGCTTTGTAATTTGATTGCAACAAGCACCATGTAAAGCTCACAGTAGAGTGTCACATTTCTTTTATATTTATTTCATTTTCCCAGGTTTTCAGTAAAACTTTTATTTATTTATGATTAGTTGCTTATAGTCTCACCCTTCACACGCACATATCACACGAAACAAATCCACCGCTGGGTCTTTTGGTGTCTGGCTACTTTGAATTGAAATATTATCCATTCCGCAAGCCACCAATTTTCTACCTATATTATATCTTGATTCAAAGTTACTAATTTTAAAAACGGATTGGTTTTTTGTGATTTGCAGTCACAGCCTTTCTTGGAGAGGGGGTAGTATTACCGTTGCACAACTGAGCAGGTGAGCCGGATGAGCTGTTAGTTAAAGACAGAGCTACAGGAAGCATTGAGCCAGCGAGAACTTCTGCAGCAGGTGATACTGGCCATATCTGGTACTTTTTGACCTATATAATTTATACCTGATAGTGGAACATGTCAGATTGGTCAAAACAAGTGAAACTTGAAGGTCATCTGAATTCTGTAGTCAAATGCTCATTCAAGATTTTGAAATGTAGTAACCTCATTTTCAATGGCTTATGATCATATCAGCTTAAGCTTATGATCTAAAATAAGTCATAGGCTTAGCGGCTCATAAGACATTAAACACAATAATTTATGTTTTCTAAATCTTCACTAACCATATAAGCCCTACAAATTAGCTAATCTAAACATTCCATTAATGCATTGGACCTACCCAATATACGACATTTACGATCTGGTATAAGTCCATGTAGTTTCATGAAGGATAATAGTGTTGTTGCACTTTGTATGCGCTGTCCCCTATTTTCACTCCGTTTATTAACAATTATAAGAAACTGTTCATTTTTCAATTGCAGATTCATCCTGGCCTTGCTGGCCTGATAGTTTTGGCTTTTTGTAACTGGAGATATATGAGCATTTCATCAAAATCATAGGGGCCGTACTGGATAGTTGTAAGAACAATAATAGCTCATTGTTTTCATATGATAAACCCCAACTTACATTGCATCTTCAAGGGCAATCCCGACTTACTGTCATCAGGTTTAATTTGTGTACTTATTGATCGATATGCTTATAATTAGATGCAAAGAACTTTGCACATATATCACTGGATTTGTGTTGTATTATGATTCATGTACTGACGAATCTGTCGATTTATTGCAACAATTCTATACATTGACTTTATGCAGTAATAGCTAATTACTTGCATACCCCTCAGTTTGGTGTCTCGACGTATCATAGAGATGTCGAATTCAAACACTCCGCAGCGAAGCGCGGGCTTAAAACCTTGTATGTCTCTATGTTTCGTAATGTACATCTCTCGTGACACGTATGTAGATATTCTTTTTTTTTAACCTGACTTTACCTACGTCACTTCTTGTTTATCCTCTCGTAGAAAAAGGATTAATGAGGGACTCATATTCTATGTTTCGGATTGAATTTCAATATTTTGGACCATCTACTTTGTACGAAAGTATCAGCAACAATAAATAAAGAGAGAGAACTTTATTGAAACCTGCGCTCAATAGTGGCCAGATTTAATCTATAGTCCAAAGTGTTCTGGATCGATTAATGTCGATGAGATAATAATCATACAAATATAAAGAAGAGACAAGATCGTGAAATGATCGAAAAGAAGAGAATGTGAGACAACGATCGCATTGCTTGCGGTTATTCCTAACCCTGATGAAGGAACTTATTAAATAGGAGATTAATATCTGAAGACCCTCTAACGGCTATAAATGACTCATCGCCAGAATGAAATCTTGTGAAATGAAACTTCTTGGACTTTAAACCATTTATCTTTGTCCATGATTAACCCTCGTAATAAGCTCGCACCGAACATAACTTGAAGGCAATTAGCAAGAATTGATAGAATGACGTGTTTCTTGCACAGATTAATACCCCAAAATTTAACATTCCCCTTAATCGATGGGCAAACATATAAAACAATATCAATTTTCACACAAGAATTTATCTTGATAAACAGGGAGGTTTTAGTAAGTATGTCTGCAGTTTGGTTTGAAGAGCCAATCTTTTGGCACTTATAACACCTCTTGCAATTTTTCCCGATGAAGTGAACATCAATTTCAAAGTGTTTTGATCTTTCATGGAAAATGCAGATTGACAACAAGTTGTAAAGCGATTTGTTATCACAAAAATATTAACAGGAGATTGATATCAACTTTTAGATCTTTTAAGATTTTTGAATCCAAATAATTTCACGAACAACGATGAGACATAGATATATACTCGCTTACGTGGAAGATTTTGAAAGAGTGTTTTGTTTTTACTTTTCCATGAGATCAAACAATCATTAAAGAAAACACAATAACACGTGATGATTTTACGGTTTTCTTGCATTTGGCCCAATCTGCATCACTATATCCTTGAAGATGATTTTCGAGTTCTTTGAAATTGTACCTTAGACATTTTCCTAGAGCTCCTTTTAGATATCTCGAACATTGAGGCACATTCTAGATGAGATTTCAAAGGAGAATGCATATATTCATGAGACAATGAACCGAGTATGAGATGTCGGTCTTGTATGGGTGAGATAGATAAGTTTCCCAAGTAACCCGATAACCGTGATGTTGACAAGTAAGGGATCATTAGCGGTGGGAATGTATGGAAGGACGAGTTGGGTTCCATAGGAGTGGACACAGGTTTGCACCTAAGAAGACCAAATTCTTTGAGGAGTTCAAGACAATATTTTCTTTGGGTGAGACATATGTCATTCCCGCTTTTAAAACCTCAATGCCAAGAAAATATTTTAATTTTCCCAAGTCTTTGATATGAAATTTTGATTTTAGGAACTCTTTGAATAGGTTTATCTCATCAATACGGTTTCAGTCAGACAATATCATCCACATAAACAAGCGTGGCAATAAACTTGTTATTCTCGTGTTTGGTGAACAAAGAGTGATCATTGATGATTGAACAAAGTTATTTTCCTTTAAAACACTAACAAGTTTTTCATTCCATTTCACGGAGCTTGTTTTAGGCCATATAGAGACTTGACAAGTTTGCAAACTTTATTCTTATTGTTCTCATTACGAAACCCCTTAGGGATGGTCATATAGATATCCTCATCAAGATCTCCATACAAGAAAGCATTGTTAACATCAAGTTGGAAAAGAGGCCATTTGTTTTTCACACTAAGGCAATAAGACATCTAACGATGAACAATTTCACAACAGAGAAAAGTTTCATCATAGTCTATTCCTTCCCTTTGGTTATAACCTTTAACAACTAATCTAGCCTTATATCTATCAACTTCACCATTGGATTTATATTTGATTTTAAAGATCCATTTGTAACCAATGGGAGCTCTATTAGGAGGTAGATCAGTTATATCCCAAGCATGATTTTCATTTAAGGCCTCAATTTCAGAGTTCATAGCATCAACCCAATTACTATCAAGGATAGCTTCTTCATAACAGGTAGGTTCAATACTTTTATTAAGACTAGAAGCAAAGCAGTAATTTTCTTTGTTAAGGTTAGAGTAATTAACAACCTTTTCAACACCATATTTGACTTTCCTTCTACAATAAAGTCATTAAGATTCTTGGGCAACTTAGAAACTCGGTTGACCTTCTAGCGGCGATGGTGGCAAGCCTCTTTCTTGTTAAGAGTTCGATTTGAATCGATGATGTATCAACAAAATCGTAAGATGCATCGGCAGGATGTGATTCATGTGATATGGTGCCCTCATGGTGTGTATTATCATCTATAGATGTTGCAACAGTTCATCATCCCTAGTAGGATGACTCAACACCGTGCCATCATCATAGGATGTCACTCTCCTTCATCATTGGGACTTATTTGTGAGTCAAAGAAATTTTGTGATTTAAATCTTTAGGCACATAAGTTTCAAAGAAAAGGTTTTGACAAAGTATTTTCATTTTGAAGGAAAAATAGTTTCATAAAATTTGACATCTCGGAATAAAAGATATTTTTTGTTTCTAAGCTCAAAAGTTTATAACCTTTTTCTCCTTTGAATAACCAATAAAGACACTTTTCTCGGACCTACTACCAAATTTATCGAGATGTTGAGAATGGTGGCATAGCATAAGCGACCAAAGACTCTAAGGAGAGAGTGAAGGGTCATGCCCATACACAAGGGAGAAGGGAGACTTGCGGACAACATCAAGAGGTAACTGTTTATGACATAAGCGGCGAGTTAGAACACATTCAGGCCAAAGATATAGAGGTAATTCCCCCTGAAACATAAGAGATCTAGCCACATTAAGGAGATGCCTATGTTTCCTTTCTGCAATACCATTTTGTTGTGGTGTATAAACACAAGAGGTTTGATGTAAAATTCCCTTTTCATGAAAGAAGTGTTGAAGTTTGTTATAGACAAATTTTGTCCCATTATCACTTCTGAATATCTTAACATTGTGTTCAAATTGATTTGATAGCATGTGAGTAAAGTTAACAATGGAAACATAAACATCATCCTTTCCCTTAAGCATATACACCCAGACAGCCCTAGAATAGTAATCAACAATGGTTAAAAAATATTTGTAACCATCTCTGCTAGTGACTTTATATGGTCCCCATACATCTAGATGAACAAGTTGACCAATTTTAGTTGACTTGTGTTCACTTAGAGGAATGGTTCCCGGTTTGTTTAGCTTTATTGCAAGTATCACAAATATGGTCGATTCGGATGTACTATCAAGTTTAAGAGTGGGTTTAAGTATATGTAGGACTTGGTCGGAGGATGACCAAGTCTTTGATGCCGAGATTTCTAGAAACATGACAAATGCAAATGCGGTTATTAGAAGTAATCTTACATGTAGAATCAATATCAAACATATATAACCCATTGCATTGTTTACCAATCCCCACAATCCTTTTTGATGTAAATCAGTATATAGCAATTAGATTCATTAAACCCAACAAACATCTTATTGTCTCTAGCAATCTTATGAACAGCAAAGAACCGACATTGTACTCGGGAACAACGAACATCAACAAGAGTTAGGTCATTATTGACCTTTAAATCACCAATTTTAGTAATTAAGGCACGAGTACCATTGGGATGTCCAACAGTTAGACCAAGATTTGAAATGTCAACAACATTAATTAAAAATTTTGCAGACACGGTCATGTCTTTGATTTGCACCGTAGTCAACAATCCAACCAAGACGATGTTTCGGATAAGGTTTTGTGTTGTTGTTAAAAATTTCTTTGAAGTTTATGTTAAACTTGACACGCCATTAAAGAAAGTTCTAAAAATTTTACCCGCCATGTTGGCATTAGCGAAAGACACATTGTTGTCATTAAGAAGACTCATAAGTCCGGAGAGTCGCTCATTAGACAAAGAGACAGGAGAGTTGCTAGCTCTATTATCGGTGATATGATTAGTATCGGTGGAAACATTATTACCGCGACATGTTTAGCATTAAAGTTCCTTTTACATATCCAGCAGGATAGCCAACAAGATCATAGCATCTATCAATAGTGTGACCGTGTTTTTGCAGCTTAGTACATTTGAGATTCATGTTTGGTCCTATGTTATTAGAGTCATTGCCGACATTAAAACCGAACTTTTATTAAAATTGTTATTGTTAGATCCTTTTTGTTATCAAAAATTTTCCACTATCAAAAGTTTTTGCAAAGAAAAGCGGTGGCATTGGGTTTAGCGAACTATTCCCGGATGACACATTTACGTGAGATTCTTCTCCGAGACAACAGAGAAAGCGCTTTGACATTAGGCAAAGGGTCTCGGTTAAAATATTACTCGATAGGAACATAAGTGTCATCAAGACCCATAAGAAATTGCATTAATTTGATTAGTGATTGTGTTTTCAAAATGTTTTGCGACCTCACAAGTGCATGGAGGCAAGCTAATCATACAATCAAATTGTTTCCATAAAGAGTTAAGGTTGTTGTAATAATCAACAAGAGAAGACCCACTTTGACTAAGAGAGTTTATATTTTTATGCAAATTAAAAATAGCTGAACCATCAACCTTATCATAAGTATCTTTAAGATCATTCCACATTTCATAAGCAGTTTTAGCATAGATAGCACCAGCAAATAATTTAGGACTGAGAGAGTTAAGAATCCAGGTAACTACAATAGAGTTACAAGTATCCCATTGATTAGCAAGACTAGGGTTTGAGTCATCTCTTATGCAAGTACCATCAATAAACCCTAACTTATTATGATTCCTTAAGGCAAAGGTCATGTCCATATTCCATATTTTATAATTTTCAGTTCCAGTGAGTTTGATAGAAATAATGGGAGTACCATTGGTGTTATTGGGGTGTAAATACAAAGCATCACCAAAGGATAAGCTTTTCTCGATGAAGAACCACCACCACCACCAATATTATCATCACCAATAGCCATAATGCAAACAATAAGATGACAAAAACACGTACATAGATAATAGCAAGAGCGGATAGACGATAAAGAAATAAATAAGACTTTGTAATTAAGAAACAACAAGCACCAAGCACGTGGACTGGGTAAACCAGAGCGGTATTCATACCACTCGGAGGTGGCGATCAAGATGTTAGTCTACCCGTTTGCACCCACAAAGGCTTAAGTACTGTTTGTTTGAAGAAGAGATTAGACTTAGACTTACAGAGCAATATGCAGCGGAAAGAACAAATCACAATAAGAATTAACCAGTGATTATGCCAATAGCAATAACCCCAAACTACCAACTTGTTGCTGAAGAGATGTCCCCAAGTTTCTATGAAGAAACCCTTGGATGGTGAATCAATAATGATAATGAGCCTGATGCTATGATACCATGTACGAAAGTATCAGCAACAATAAATAAACAGTAGAACCTTTATTCAAACCTAAGCCTCAATAGTCGGCTTAGATTTAATCTACAATAGTATCCAAAGTGTTACAAGATCAGATTAATGTCAATGAGATAATAATCATACAAATATAAAGAAGAGACAAGATCAGTGAAATGATCAGAAAGAAGAGAATGTGAGACAATGACTGCACACACGGTTATTCCTAACCCTAGATTAAGAGACTTATTAAATAGGAGATTAAGATACACAAAGACCCCTCTAACGGCTATAAATGACTCATCGCCAGAATGAGAAATGCTTGAAAGAAGCTTCTTGGAACTTTAAACCATTTATGCTTTGTCCATGATTAACCCTCAGAATATGCCTGCACCGAACATAACTTGAAGACCATTAGCAATTGATAGAATGACATGTTTGCCACAGATTAATACCCCAAAATTTAACATACTTACAGTCATTTCGTTGAACTATCGATAATTTAGTCTTAGGTTACTAGGCTAGACCAAAAATAAAATAAAATAATAAATAAATAAAAAAAGAGCATAGAAAACACACTAGTGGAATACAAACAATTTGACTCTTGACATCTAAAGTTAACTATGCATTTAGTTTGTAATAGCAGGGCACCCGCGCGTTGCGGCGGCGGTTATCCTTTAATCAAAAATTTTGGCGAACAATATTATTCGATTATAAGTTTTTCGTGATAATAACGTTATGCATTGAGAGAATTCTAGGAATAACTTTATCGCACACTATCTCATATAAAAATAGTTGAGTACTCGTGCATCACGATGCAATGGCGATATGAAACATTAACAAGTATTATTACAAAGTTGTGATTATTGACGTTGAATGGTACTCGTTATTTAGCATAGGTCAAGGTTTTTATAATAGATTATTAGCTTGATTGGTTTGTACCATGTAGCATAATAATTTTACTTTTGAATAACGGGTATTTTAAAGATAACATTAATTATAAGTGTTGTATAAATGCATTGGGCATGAAGTAATAGTCCATTATAAACATAAATTTATAACTACAACATAAACCTATTATAGCTTTCGAATATACGGCCCATTAAAAAGTGTGATAAGTCCAAATAACTACACCATATACCAACCCTAACACTTCTTATATAAAATAGAGTAAAGCCCAAAATAAATCCCTGTGGTTTGTCCCGTGTCTCGCTTTACATCCCTAAACTTTTTTTTGGCACAAAATCATCCATCTGTTAGTAAAGTTGGCACAAATACATCCCTCTGTTAGTAAAATCAGTTAATGAGGACTAACGGTGCAAATATTTCTTCGTTATCTCCTAACGAAAGAGTAAACATTTGCACCGTTAGTCCTTAGGACTAACGATGCAATAAAATTTATTGCATCGTTAGTCCTAAGGACTAACGGTGCACTCCACCGCTACCTCCACCCACCACCACCCAATGCCACCACCCCCACCTCCACCGCCGCCACCCACCGCCACCACTGCCACCACCACCCACCTCCACTGCCACCTACCACCCAACACACCACCACCATCAACGCCACCTTCACCCACCACCACCCAACACCATCACCCCCACCTCCACCGCCGCCACCCACCGCCACCACTGCCACCACCACCTACCTCCACCGCCACTACCACCACCACCCCCCACCTCCACCGTCGCCACCCACCGCACATCGCCACCACCACTACCTCCAACGCCACCTACCACCCAACGCCACCACCACCACCTCACCACCACCTCCACCCGCCACCACAACCACCTCCACCCAACGCCACCACCACCATCACCGCTACCCACTTCCACCGCCATCACCACCCCACGCCACCCCACCTCCAGCGGCCGCCACCGCCGCCGCGCCACCACACCCACCTCGCGCCGTCGCTGCCCACCCACCACCCACCACCTCCACCGCCAGGGACGCGTGGAAGTGGGGGTGGTGGCGTTGGTGGTGGTGGTGGTGGCGATGGTGGCGGCGTGATGGTGGTGGTGGCGTTGAGCGAGGTGGTGCGGTGGATGGTGGTGGTGGCGTGCGGTGGAGGTGGTGGTGGTGGTGGTGGTGGTGGTGGTGAGGGGAGTGGTGGTGGTGCGGTGGTGGTGGCGGTGGCGGTGCGGTGGTGGCGCGGTGGCGGTGGTGGATGTGGGGTGGTGGAGGTGGTGGCGGCGCGATGGCGGCGGTGGGTGGCGGCGAAGGTGGGGGTGGTGGCGTTGGGTGGAGGTGGCGGTGGAGTGTGCCGTTAGTCCTTAGGACTAACGATGAAATAAATTTTATTGCATCGTTAGTCCTAAGGACTAACGGTGCAAATGTTTACTCTTCCATTAGGAGATAACGGAGAAATATTTGCACCGTTGGTCCTCATTAACTGATTTTACTAACAGAGAGATGTATTTGTGCCAACTTTACTAACGGAGGGATGATTTTGTGCCAAAAAAAGTTTAGGGATGTAAAGCGAGACATGGGCCAAACCACAGGGATGTATTTTGGACTTTACTCTATAAAATAAGAGTAAACTCCAAAATACATTCCTGTGGTTTACCCTGTTTCACACCATACATCCCTCTCGCAAAAGTTTCAACAGATACATCACTCCGTTAGTAAAAGTTAACCTATATACATCCCTCAGTTAAAATAAGGACTAGCGATGCAAATTATTTCTCCGTTATCTCCTAACGAGATAGATAATGTTTACATCGTTAATCCTCTGGGTTAACGGTATTTGCACCGTTAGTCCTTTTTTACGTTTACTTTCGTTTTTATGTTCTTTTCCATTTTTTTACGTTTTCGTCCGTTTTTTTACGTTTTCGGCCATTTTTTTTACGTTTTCGCATTTTTTTACGTTTTCGTCCGTATTTTACTCTTTATCCGTTTTTAAACGTTTTTGCCTATTTTTTTTACGTTTTCTTCTGTTTTTTTTACGTTTTCGGCTGTTTTTTTATGGTTTCATCTGTTTTTTTTTATGTTTTTGTCTGTATTTTTACGTTTTCGTCCTTTTTCACGTTTTCATAAGTTTTTATCCATTTTCATAAACTTTTATTGGTTTTCGTCTATTATTCTACGTTTTCGTTTGTTTTTCTTATGCTTTATCCGTTTTCATTCATTTTAATACATATAATATGTATGAAAACGGATAAAAATGTATGAAATGGATAAAAACGTATGAAAATGGATAAAAATGTTTTTGTATCGATTTTAAATAACGATTTTGACCCATTTCTAGTCCGAATCATCAAAAGTGTAAAACACGAAAGTTGTCCGGAATGATGTTTTACATCAAGATTCCCGAGATTTTAACCTGAAAAATCAAAATAACGGACGAAAACGTAAAAAAGAACGAAAACGTAAAAAAACAAACGAAAACGTAAAAAAAAACATACGAAAACGAAAAAAAACATACGAAAACGTAAAAAACGGGCGAAAACCTAAAAAAACGGACGAACACGAAAAAAAACGAGCGAAAACAAAAAAAACGGGCGAAAACGAAAAAAATCGGTCGAAAACATAAAAAACGTGCGAAAACGTAAAAAAAACGGAAGAAAACGTAAAAAAGGACTAACGGTGCAAGTACCGTTAACCCAGAGGACTAACGGTGTAAACATTATCTATCTCGTTAGGATATAACGGAGAAATAATTTGCACCGTTAGTCCTTATTTTAACTAAGGGATGTATATAGGTTAACTTTTACTAACGGAGTGATGTATCTGTTGAAACTTTTGCGAGAGGAATGTATGGTGTGAAACGGGGTAAACCACATGGATGTATTTTAGAGTTTACTAATAAAATAACCCTAAAACTTCTCATAGAAGTGATAGAACTTCCGCCCCCTTGTCTCTCCAAATGCACTCAACACATTTACTTTTCACCTATACCTTATAACTCCTTCAACCCAGTTAGCTTTTTTAACCCCACTTCAAATCACATACGAACACGACACATATCATCCTTATTTCTCCAAATTAAAACGAAGCAAACAACATCAAACAATTCCACCCTTATATCTCCTTCTCTCTACATTATCTAATTGTTGTTCGAATCAAATACACAAAACCAACCTTTTATATTCTTGCTGCTTGAACCAAATAGTAAGAACACAACAAAGACATTAATTTCATTCCTTTATCCAACCGTAGCACATGAATCTTTCAAAGTCTTCAAGTAATCTATATGAAGGTCTTGGGTAAGGTGTATTTTGTTTTTGGTTTTGAGTCTTGCAAGATCTGTGATGAGTTCTGATTTTGAATGATTTTAATCTTGAAATGATAAATGAAACTGAGATCTTTTTGTATCTTCTTAGTTACGAGTTGTAGGTTGTAGTTGGTTTCGTTTAATGTGTTTTGAGGATTGTAGTGAGGATTTTAGTTTTTGCTGTTGTTTGTTAATTTTTGCTCCCTTCTCATCTTTTTATTTTCGTTGGAGGTTGTATAACCATCTATTTTGACCTAAAGGAAGAAAGGATATTAACAAATTTGTTATTGTTCTTTCTTTATATTTTTCGAATATAAGAAAGAAATTGTGTTTATGGATCTTGTTATTTGTATAGATCGTTGATGGGTTATAAAGATCTTTAAAGATCTGTTCTTCAGTTGAAACGAACCTGAGATCTCATTTCTTGGTTTTTTTTACTGGTATGACGATGGGATATAGGATAGATGTGGGTTAAGAAGTTGTTTGTTGGTGATGCTGTGGCTTTCAGTGATGGTCTCGTTTCTGTGGTTGTGATGTTCGATGGTGGTGTCAAATTGAGTGTGGGGTTTGATGGTGGCGTAATGGTTGTCAAAGTTGATAAAAGAGATTGAGAGTAGGCTTGTGTAAGGATTATATATAAGCTAGCCTTGTCTGTTACAAGTTAAATGGGCTTTAATATTCGGATAGGTGTTACATGTTTTGGAATTTAAGACATTTAAAGGGCCATTATAATCAACGGGTTGTTACAACATATACACTTTAAAAACAATATTGACCATTTTAAGTGAAAAAACGCATTTAATTTTCATGTGTATGCAAGAAGCTATTGAAATGTGTTGTTACAAGTGAATTAAAGACATTTAATTTTCATGTATTAACTTTCATACGTTTTATTTGACTGCATTGAAAGTATGATGTATTATTTGTACATTGTGAATAAAAATTTGCACAACTGGATTATTTAAGACTTCTTTTTATAGAAATGTTTTTGGTCTTAAGATTTTTAAGACTTCCTGTTATAGAAAGTCCCAAACCTTTATAAAGTAGTATAGATAATTGTCTTAGTTGAGTGTACGCCTATCATGACTCGAATTTGGTTGGTTGATGAATGATTAGTGGGTTGGGTTGAATCTATATGATAATTCTAGTAAATTGGTTATTTTGTATAGTAGCACACGTATACTTTATAAAAACTAGCATGAGAATTAACCTGTTATATAATTCATACTAGTTGCTTAACCCGCCCGATGGGCGGGCTACTTTCATAAGATTCAATGTTTCAATTGTGTTTTATGTGAAAACCGTGTATTATGTGTTGTGGAAATTTAACTGGACGTAAATAAATAAATAATATATGATATAAATTACATGATGGTTATTCATATATGATATAAAACTTATTTGTACAAAACATTCTTTGTTTAGTTTGTGTATTCGTCGTATTTGTCACAATAAAGAACCTTCAATCTTTTTTTCATCTCAAAAGAATCATTGGTGCTTGGTTTGCTGACTTTCCATCCCACCCTTTGTATTCATACAATTCAGAGAAACATAAACACACCTCGGGACTTTACGAAATGACGATTCAAGAGGAATGCTATCGTAGGTATCTGCAAAATGTGTTAGTCCAACATTAATATAAATAGTCCAAACAAAATGGGCCGAGACTATGAAATTATAACCTCCAAGGATTTGCACAATAACATTAACTTTTATTTAGATTAATCCCATTTACCTTACATACCGTAGTATGCGTTCTCCTTCTATTTTCATCAATTGTCGCTTTGATTCCTCTTTGAATTACGAAGGTTTTGTCCCACTTCTATCCACAACCGCCCTTTCAAATTTAAGAACAAACAAACCTCGAGTAAAATTTAGAAATCTAACATTTTATTTATCATAAGATATTGAATGCCTAACCTTCTTTCTCAAATTTGATGCATTCGAGTTTCTCCGCTTCATACCTCCTTCGAATATCATTAATCGCCTAATGTAATCCATAGTCGCTTAGTCTCACCATCCGGAAGGTTCACACAGATACATGACAATGGATCTCACCGATCATTCCTCTTGAGATATTTCCTTCAAGTGTGTTGAAAGTTCTAAATGTTTACTTTCTAACAAATGAGTATATTGTATTTTAGCTTTTGCCACATTACTTTCCGCCTAGCCAAAGAACTTTTGAGCTTATTAATCATTTAATACCATATAATTGTCATGTGTATTACAATAAACTATAGGATAGCAACTATAAACATGGATAGAAAAGAAAACCTTTGTTTTTTGATCTTCAAGATGTTTCTCGCTTTCCTTAAATCCCAAAACAACATGCTCTTTTTCTTGAAGTGAGCTATGAAACAACTTGCTACTTTCTGTAATAGAGAAATGATATATTAATGTAATTTAGTACTATTATGCATAAATTGTAAACAAAACTATATTACATTTCAAGTTTTAAATGAAGCATCAAGTACAAAAAAAAATAAAAAAAAAATACTTACTGTTAGCATTCTCTCATCTTATTTCATAGCCCAACGAACATATATGAATCTTATTTGACTAAGGCCTCACACTCGTCATTAAATGTGTATTTGATAGTTCCCATGACTGCATCCATGAGGATGATATACTGTACCTGCATAATGAAAATCCACTATCAATATCTTATATAGTCATTACTCATTAGTCAATGCACATTTGTAAATTGACAAGATCTTAGTTTTATTTACTCGTGTCCCATCGGTAGTAAACAACAGTAGGAACACATATCCTATTATATTCAGTGGTGGAAAATGTAATATCCCTATACTTCTAAAGTTCCAAAGATAGTCATGGAGTGTTCTATTGACCAAATCAGTTGCGAGAAAAAAAGAGCATGTGATAAATAGAGAAAGGCTATTACGATGCCAATAAAATTAATTACTCAAAAATACCTTTAAGAAAACAGTTGTTGAGTGTTTTCTGGCTATTATAGCATGTTGCTTATCAGAAAACTAACAAAAGAAGGAATAGGTGATTGGTAAGTAAACCTGCCAATTATATAGAATCAAACTAAAGGTCAAAGGCACTAATCAAATCTGGTACATATAAGCATAAAAACACACACATAGGAGTTCTAATTTTGAGAATTCAATAACCTAAATTTATGTCATTAGGACTATATGAGTACCTTGCAGCAATTGGCCGAATCACAGAGCTATGAATTGCATACGAACCAACCAAATTTAGTTTTCCAATAAAAAAAATGTATGTGCACTGAGAGCTCATTTATTGTTAAACAGAACTGTTAATCGTTTCGTGCCAGACCTACTTAGAAATGAAAAATATAATTAACTGAAACATTTTTTATTTAAACAACTTGAAACTATCAATAAGTTGAGCTTAGCACGCACCTCTAACCGAGTGAATACTACAAATAATTTATCTACCGAATTGGTAGTTCCGCATATGAGAGAAGATTGTAAAGAAAAGTCCAAAATGAATGAACAACATGTGAAGATAAGGGTTTACCTAATGTCCATAAAGAGAATATGCTTGCATGAGTAGAATCAAAGGCAAAAGGTCAACATGTAGTGATTCTAAACCCAACCGCTCTAATGCCGAGAGAAATCTTTGTCTTACACAATCACAAGAGAAAAGCTTACACTTCAAAATGAGTGAGAGTTTGTAATCACAGATAAACGTTTCGTCTAAACTTGAAGCACTTTCGATGTAATTTGATAGAAAAAATTTCATAAGTCAAGAAAAGCTCATTATTTTAAATGGAATCGAGAGAATACTTAAGGTGGTCATTTCGACCCAACATACTTACGAATGGATAAGCTTGGATCGTGCTTTAACTTAAACGGCCAAACAAAAATGTAGCTAAAGGCGTCACTAAAATATCACGAATCTCGTTGATTTGACATTATGCTAACGTGTGTTCATGCATTTCGATCGAAGCTAATATAAACCTAATATAACCTTTTACCCAAACACCCTTTAATACTCTAGTTGGGAGCCATTCTTGGACCAAGATTTTTGTTGCAAAGAATAGCGCTGACACAATGTTGGCCCGACCATGGCTCGCACTTCAGTTGTTTGTATGGCAGTTGTATCGAACTGCAGTGCCTCCAGGTATATAGAGACCAACAAAAGGTCTGCCCATTGCCACTTGTTTGCACCTCACACCCTAAAAAATGCTTTGATAAGATATCATTAACTTGGAAGTTCATGTAAGATGTGACGTTGCACCAGATTTTGATAAACTAAGCCCAAACCATATGCCATATATGCCTACGAAAATGCTTTAAAAAATGTTTGTGGGTCAATATGATTTGAACCATTTACTCTTTTGTTGTAAGAGTATGTAACAACAACCATGTTATGTTTATGAAACAATTGTGAAACAGGTTTAAAAGGGTGCTACGTGAATAAACTTATCGCAACAAAAAGTGGCGATCCTCGCCCAACAATGTGAAATAGTGAATCATTGTCAGTACATCATAAACGCCAATCTATAAATATAAATAACAATGAATAAAAACATAATCTTTAATGTCATAGATTCTTCAGATTTGTTGTCAAGCATATTCGACGCGTCTTCTTCAACAATTCTTCCATTTTCATGTCTATCATGCTCGCAAAAGTCACCACAAGATTTTGGGTCAAATAAATATTCTAATCGCCTGCACAAAATGATCAAACACTTAAATACCACATTTTATAAAAGGACAAATTTGAATAATCAACTAATATATTCATCCTATCATTTTATCAAGCCCTTAATATGCTAATCAAACCATCACAAACCGTTAGTTGTCATATATTAGTAAAATAATTAAGATTTCCATAAAATGAGTGATATACATACAACCACATCATCTAAAAGGTCCACTTGATAAAAAAAAAAAAAAAACAACCTAGTTAATAAATACCTGTTACTTGTTAATGATTGGTGAATTATGATTGTGATGTCTAATCAAATGTGTGTCGGATTTTATAGATGCAAATTAGGTAAAAAAACACTGAAATCCCCTCTTTTGCGTGCTTCATCATAGCTGTAAATCAATAGTGATTGTTAGACTAATTTGATATAGTTTCATTGAATAGAAGATGAGAATAGAGAAAGTTTGAAAATCAAAATCAAAATCAAAGATTGATGAAGAAAATATTGTGCAAACCTGTGTATCCCTGATTTGTAGCAAAAGAAACGCCCAATTGATTTGTGTGAGATTGAGGTTGATTTGATTTACAAAGGTTGGAAATAAACCGCCACTTTTTGGATTTTTGTATATTTTGTTTAGTAGTATTGTTTTTTCAAAGTTTATCAGAAACAATCAATTGGCTTAGTGGTAGTATGTTTAATAGCATTCTCATCGACCCATGTTCGAACCTTGCCAAGAACCTTTTTTTATGTAAGTTTTTATCGAATGCCATGTCATCGTTGAGTCATCATTGACGTGGCAATAATGATGTGTCATGGTCTCCTCTATTATATAGTGTGGAGATTCTCTCAAAGCACTAATCCTTAAACTTTTTGAAAGTTCGATAAGTTGCTAACAAGTTTATTTTTTATTTTTATTATGTTTTTCTAACGGCACCTTTATTAAAACCATCTAGCAAGGAGCTGGAAAATAAACGAAATTACATAATAACTAAGATAGGGCTTGAAGCCAACAAATCCAATTAATGTTTCTCTTAGTTCTAGAATTGCATCAAATAAAAGCTTAAAAGGGTTGTTCTTAATAGAGTCAACATAAGTCACCCGGATACCGAAAAATACCCTTGTTTATAAATGGCTAGTCCCTCACTTCTTTGGTTTGCATAATGTAACGACACCGTTAGCTTTACTACAAGGGTTTTATCTCTGTGATCGACCTTAGGTGTGAAGGTAAATACTAAGAGGGATAGGGATAGTTATGAGCTTTATATTAAGAGAGTAGCTTGAGTTGAGTTACGGCGATTATGGCTTGAGAACCTTGCATTTATAGCTGTAAAATTGTGTAATAACCTTGCATTATGAAGTAGATGCACTTATTTTTAAAGAAAGTTGATATTGTAAGACATGCCCAGGGCCGGTCCTGAGTATTTTGCTACCCTGGGTCAGATGATTAAAAAATGCCCCTACTAAATATTGTAAACAAATAGCGCAAAATTTTCTACAGGTTTAATATAAACTAGACTAAAATACATCGTTGGTCCCTAAACTTGTAGCGGATGATCACGATGGGACGAACCCGGGCATAATCATCGCCACGGGTCCAAACAGTAGCGATTAAATGCCAGATTGGTCCCTTTGACCAATTCTCGGTTAGTCAAAGTCTGTTAAGGTTAGGGTGTGCCTTGCACATGAGGGTAAACTCGTCATTTCATTATTTTGGTCTATTTTATTTCATCTTCATCTTCCTCATGGGTTAAACCCAGATTCCGGCGACCTTAAACCCAGAATCCGGCGACCAAGAAAAGGTGTCATGAGGAAACAGCTATTGATCGTAGCTCCCAATGGATAATCTGTCCGCCTATGAATAACATAGTAAATTTTGTAAAATTTAAGTATTAATATCTATCACTCCAAAGAAAGATCACAGTAGAATAGAACGTGAATAATACTAGTTCACAAAATAAAAATGCATACCCCAAATCAGCAATGACAATGGTTACATTATCTTGAGAATCTTGTCCCGCAATAAAGAAAGTGGTGGTTAATAAAAGTGAATATATAAGTAAAGTGGTGGTTAACAAAGTTAATATGGAAATGCGTTATGTTGGTCATTACCAAAGCCATTTGAGCTAGAGCTTGGATCGACTGTACCAAGAAAGCAATAATAATTATAATAAATAAATATGTTCTTGAAAATCACCAATCGTTACAAGGATACGATTACCGAACATCTCCATGTTCTCTAAGTTGGTTTCTGACAAAGTTGACTGCTTCCGAGCTGAGAGTTGTAGATTTTGTGGCCATGTTAGTCTCGGAGTTGGAACAGATAAAATGATGATAATAAGAACTGTAGCGCAAGTAGGACTGAACCTTTTAATGTAGTCCCATAATCCATTAGTTGCTAACAATACAAACTCGGCATCAGGACCGAGACTAACGTGATAAATATCAGGACCGAGACTAACGTGATAAATATCAGGAGTAGCAATAACCAAGTCTCCAACAAACTTTATACTGTAGCCAATAATCTCAAGTTATAACATAAGTATTTGACATAAATCTGTACATGGTAATCAAACATCTTATGCATTGTATTACATATTAACTTAGCTTTCCCTTCCTTTTGCTCCTTTCATTCATTACTTAAGGCCAGGGATGAGCATTGGTACCGGAAAAACGGTACGGCACCGGAACCGTACCGGTACCGACCAGTACCGGTTCTCTTTACTCGGTAGGGTACCGGTACTACAAAACTAGCTCAAAAAAAATCGGTACCAATAAAAACGGTACGGAACCAAAGCGGGAAATCCCGTTTTTGGTACCGAAATACCAAGGAGCTTTGTTTATGAAGTAATCTCGTCATTCAAACATTCATGCATGTGTCCCATGCATAATTAACATCGGAAAAATGGCCATCTACACCAAACATGTTGTGGTTTTCATATACAAAAAGGTAGTTCTTTTTGTTTGTTATGTTCTTATTTAGTTTAGTCTTTAGTTTAAATGTGTCTGATGATGGTCATGTACAACAGTCCTTCGCTATATATGCATGGTTGAATTGGAGCAACGAAACTCAAGTTTAATAGGCCTATTGATGGGTATATTGGAGCAACGAAACTCAAGTTTAATAGGCCTATTCATGTACAACTGTGATCTTTTCTTTGGAGTGATAGATATTAATACTTAAATTTTACAAAATTTACTGTGTTATTCATAGGCGGACAGATTATCCATTGGGAGCTACGATCAATAGTCGCTTCTCATGACACCTTTTCTTGGTCGCCGGATTCGGGTTTAAGGTCGCCGAATCTGGTTTAACCCATGAGGAAGATGAAGATGAAATAAAATAGACCAAAACAATGAAATGACGAGTTTACCCTCATGTGCAAGGCACACCCTAACCTTAACAGACTTTGACTAACCGAGAATTGGTCAAAGGGACCAATCTGGCATTTAATCGCTACTGTTTAGACCCGTGGCGATGATTATGCCTGGGTTCGTCCCATCGCGATCCTCCGCTACAAGTTTAGGGACCAACGGTGTATTTTAGTCTTTAATCTATAAACAAAATATAGAAACATTTTATTTTATGTAAAGATAAACATCTAGAATATACTATACGTATATTCGCGCAAACCGACGCTATATAACGGCAAATAATTATACTTGCGAAATCGTTATTCTGGTTCGACCCTTGATGCAAAACGTTTGTTTTCTGAAATATAAATTGTTTGTTTTTTTAAAAAAATATAAAGAATGTGTTTTTTTTAAACTAATAGAGTATTTATTTTTGAAAAGTTGTCAAGTTTAAAATTGATAGAAAAACATAATTTAAGTTATCAAATTTTTGAAAAAATTATTAAGTTAAAAAAGGTACTTAGAAGTAATTCAGAAAAACTATATTAATTTAAGTATCAGGAATTCAAAATTCAAAGTTTTAAGAAAAAGATGCACTTTTTTTATAAGTAATTAAGATTAGGTATCAGTAAACACGAAACAAAGATTTGAAACATGTCTATATTTATCACATTAATATTGGACCTCCTTAAAAAATAATTGTAAAAAGCGTAGAAGATGGTGTCATTTAAAAACATTTGCCCATTTTAACAATTGGGTTGAAAATGTCATTTACGTAAACTCATTTGCACATATATAGAAATAAATAAAAGATTGGGATGAAGGTGTAAAACCTAAAAATATTAGGGTCTAAACCGAACATTTATCAAAATCATCTTCTTCTTCGATCGAATAAAACCAAACCACTGTTTTCAGTCTTTTTTTTTCCCTTTTATATTACTTAAATTCATCCATGTTTCTCATATATCATGTAAAAAATAACATATATTAAGTTTTAGCATGCATTTTAAACAGATTCACGTTAAAACAAAATTTAATTGACCCCTTTGCTCAAACTTGGCCCGCACGACACTAGAAGCTTGATGCCCTCTACTTTTATGATGCCCTGGGCCGTCGCCCGTACTGCCCATAGCCAGGGCCGGGCCTGGACATGCCGTTATGGTAGCTTAGATTGTGGGTGGTTACCACTACACTTCTCCAAAGACCGTGCGCCAAGGACATAAGATGGAGTCGGTTGGGTGGTGTGCACCACCTTAAGAGCAAGGGGTGTCATGACCTCTTCACTTCTCTTCACTTGGGCCCCACGTGTGCCACGTCACCTCCACATCACTCCAACACACTAACAAAAAAATACCCCCAATCACAACATACTCACTTCTCTTCACCTGGGGCCCACCCACTATCATTTTATTTATTTTCCATATTTTCCAAACACAGCTAAATTCATTTCATTCATTTAAAATAAAAACACAACTACAATACATGAAAATAAAAAAAAACATACGACAAATTTAAGAAACATACGAAAAATAAAAATAAAAACATACGGAAAATAAAAACCATACGAAACTTAAATAATACAACTTCATTTGTGGTATTTAGCTACCAATTCGTCTTGTTTCTTCTTGAGGATCGATCTTTTTGGCTCCGGCAAATTTTCAATATCGTGCATGAGAAACTCCAATTCTCGGCACTCTTGCTCCGACTTTTCTCTCGCAATCTTCGCCTCGTAAACTGCTTGTGCTCCGTCAACTTTACGTTTATACTCTTGAGCTAAAGCTTCCGCAATAGCATCCGATTGACTCCCTCCGGTGCTCGTTGACGACTCCACTGATCTAGTTTTTTTTGCCGGACGAGGCTTGCCGGCGGGACGAGCTCTAGGATCAGGGCCGAATAATTCGGCGATATTATCTGCATTGATCCCATCCGGCGCGTCCCATTTGGGATATTCTTTCAAAACCTTCCATGCCGAAACCATATTAAAGTTTTTCCTCGTCCCATTTTTGTAAGCAAGTCTTGCATTCTCAATGTGATCAACATCATTTTCCCCGGATCTACGCTGCAAATGCTTGTAAAAACCATGAAACTTTTGACAATCACCGTTTATCCGAGTCCATTTTCCCGTGCACATATTTTTTGTACGATAAGGCTCTGGACTACGAGCCTTGAAGTCCTCCCAAATCTGAGTCCAAAACGCATCGTTTAGTCGGTCATTACCGATAGCGGCGTTTTGGGATACCTCGACCCAACACTCGGCTAAAATTTTTTCTTCATTGTTTGACCAACGAATTGTCGTGCGACCATCTTCATCAACATCCTCCTCCTCGTCGTCAGCGTCCAAGTTCACAACGGCCTTCTTTTTTTTCTTTGTCTGTTTGGCCGGTTTTTTTCCTTGACGACGTTCTTCACGTGTTTCGGATGGTGGTTGTTGAGGCACTTTGAATTGTGATTCAAAGTAATGTTGTTGTGAAGGGTAGAATTGCGTTGGTGGTGCTTGTGACGGATAAAATTGCGTTTGTGATGGTTGTGACGTATAAAATTGCGGTGGTGATGGTTGTGAGGGATAAAATTGCGGTTGTGATGGTTGTGACGGATAAAATTGCGGTAGTGATTGTCTTGGATATTGAAAAGCTTGAAATCCGACTTGCGAAGAAGTGCTTGAGGTTTGAGACGATGGGGTGAACGGGTTTGACGAAGACGAGTTGAGAAGATTCATAAACGACATCTCGTTGGGATCTTGAGACATTTTTGGTTGTGGATTAAGATGAGGATGACAATATATTTATGGTTGTGAATGAGAAGTGTGAATGTTTTGGTAAAAAATGAGTATTATTTATAGAGAAAAGGGGGTATTATTTGGGTTTGATATAAGAAAAAAAAAAAGAAAAAAACAAAAGAAGGTAACCGTTTGAATTAAAACGGTTGGATTGCAACGTTAATATTTCAAATGAACTTTGTCTTTTTGCATGTCGTTTGAACGACGAAAACAACATTGGCGAGGCTTGGTGGTGTCACGGCGAGGAACGAATTCGAGTGGCGAGCTGCCACCTAGGCACCGGCGAAAAGTGGCGAGAGCCATACCCCTTGCTCTTAAGAAATGCACTCTTATCTTTTTGTTTGTGAATGTGTGCGGGTATATTGTAGGATATTTTGTATTAAGTAAGATATTTTTATGTGTTTGGTTAGATGGTGATACAACGACTTTAAAAGTGATGATAAGATTATGTGTTGAAAAGCTGACGTGAAGCTAATATGGGGTAGTGGTCGGGTGACCATTACACCCAGCCTAACAAATTTTTCAAATTTATTGATTTTTAGTCTTAACATGTTCACTCTAAGACTAGGCACTATGGTCATCAAACTCATCACCCCACATCACCATTTATCAAACCACCAAAACCACCACATTTTACTATATGTGGCACCACCTAACCCACCACCAAAACATTTTTTAAGCAAATATAATTAAAAACTATAACCTTTATTCATAATTAAAAAATTACATTATTGAAAATTAAAAACATCATGCATACTAAAAAATAAATTAAATTCTATGAGAAATGTGTTCGACCAAATAGGTGCGAATGTTTTGATGCGTGTTTGCTGATTTGATTTATTTTACGAGTTCGTAAAAGGTCGTCCTCACGATAGGCTTCCTCCGGATGCCAGTCGGGAGATATCGTCTTCCCGTTGTGTTTTTGAATCATATTATGTAACATGATGCATGTATACATTATATTCCTTATTCTGTGAATATACATCGTTCGTGCGAAATTGGCTAATATGGCCCATTTTTTTAATAACACAAAACGCTCGTTCCATATCTTACCTTGCCGTTTCATGCATTCGCTTATATCTTATTCACTTATGGTCATTGTCGCTTGGATGTGAAATCGACTTAACAAGTGTCACCCAATCCGGATATATCCTGTCAACAAGATAATATCTTCATCTGTAACTTACTAGTAACTTCTTCTTCCAATGAGTTTATAAACATCAGTGTTTCGAAATTCATTTGGATAAAGAGAAATAATAAAGTTACATACTCTATTGTCTGATTATGGTCGTCTAAGAGTCATGCCCAGGCAAGAGGAGCATCCAATCCATACCTAGGTAGAGGAAGTTGATATGCCGAATGAATTTCTGACTAACAAGGCAACTTGAGGAATAAATGTGCTTTAACACCAACTGAGTTTTACAAAAAAAAAAAAAAAAATTGCACGCAATGGTTGTAGGCCACACATTTTTGGCATTTTCTTAACTTTTTTTTCTTGGGTCCGGTTCAGTGGTTACAAGCACCAAAATTGGTCGCACCACCACGCGCAATGATGCCTTCTCTCAATGGAGATCGCATGTGGTCATGTCCACCACCGGGTGGTGGGTCACCCATTGTTGATACAAAAGTTGGACGTTCGATTTGGAGCTCGGTTCGCACCAATTGAGAATTGCCGCCGAGACCGCGCACTAAGAGACAAGAAACACCGTTAGGCTTACTGTGGGATTGTCTCCACGATTATCCTCCCGTGAGAGTAAGTAATCGGTTTAGGGTTTAAGGAGTTTTAGGGTTATGAGATCGTACCTTAAACGAGGGATATGATTCCTTTATATACGCACGGAATCCTTGTTGGTTCGTGTTCCCCAACCTTCGGCGATCCCGCCTAAGTCGGTTGGGAATGATTATCTTCTTATTTTAGAAGATATCGGATATCTATTCCAAATAGATATGGGCTTGGGCTTTCGTGAGCCCAAACACGTATTGATATTGGCCCGCCTCGTACTGTGCTTGAGAGTAGTGGGTGTGGTCGGGTTCATGACCCGACTCCAGACTATACGTCATCATGTCCCCCCAGTCTAGTATGCGCAGTGCGTAACTGCGGATGCTAGACTAATGACCGTAGTCCAAAAAACAAGTAACGTACGAAACGTATCCAAGAAGCCATACACCGACCCGCAGGTACAATGTATCTAGACATCCAAGTGAATAGGGAACGCCTCGTTAATCGGGGGAAAGTTACTGCTCCGTTGTCACATCAAGCCATCTCGACCACACAATGAAGACTAGTGGAATCCACGTGTCGCCAATCATGTGGGAGAGAAGAAGTATATAACTTGGCGATTCATTTTCACCGAATTTCTCACAGTAAAAACACCATCCGCCATTTCTAAAGCATTTCAAGAGTCGCTATCCCAAAAGTAACCAACCACAGAGGTAATCGCGCGTGCGATATAGCAAAAAAGTATAACATCATGGTTAAACAGTTGTCTGACTTTACCTCCGACCTTAATTTGATCGATCTGATGGAATTTTCCTCAGATTATTTTATACCCCGGGACGTGCATCCAGCGGTTCCGGATGCATGGCTACAATTGCGGATTTCCCGGCGGAAAGTGGGTGTATACACGGTTATTCAATTTGCGAATCAACGTGTGCCTTATCACGCTTTACGTGCGATGTGTTAAACTATTATACGTTACACATATCGCACCGCATTGTATTAGCGCCGCTAAAATTACCAATTTCGAGGTAAATTGTCATTCTGCTGGGGATTAACCCTACCATCCACTTATTCGCGCTTTTATCACACCACATGGGCGCATGGGTGGGTTTCCTTTTCAAAACGCGCGGGTAGATTACAGTGCTACACAGATAAGTTAGATGCGCTTAGGAATTGGAGGGAATACTTCTTACGGGTAGATGATACATGTTTTCCTTGGAATTATGAATTTTATACCAAGGATCGCTACTGAGAGGATGAGTACCCGGTGCTCGGGTCGATAACGCCGAGGATGCGGGCGATAATGCAAACCGCATCCCCATCAGTGCATATCCTGAGGGATTTTTGGTGCACATGGGAATCAGCCGTAATTATTATGGCCCTGAAGATGAGATCCCTATTTTCTTAGACGCCAATGGCCAGGGTGGGTACTTGTTCCTCCGTACTTCAGTGTGTAAATATTGTAAGAACAATCTTCCGTATTTGTTGCGCATAATATAACTGGTGTGTATATGTGTTTTTGTCGTGCGCAGAGATGGATCTGTTTACAGTTGTACAGCTAGCGAAGCCCGCAACCGTGAGGACAGGAGTACGACCGTTGAGGGATGACGAGGAGCCCATATTAGCTGCGACTGCAGGACGTGTCATGGAACTGGCCGCAGGGGATACAGGGACCAGTTCCTCCGTTGCGGTGGAGGCAACGCCTTTGCAAAGCCGTCCCAATCCTGAGGTGACTCCGGTGGTAGCGCAATCATCGCTCGTAGCTGTAGCTCATCCTGAAGAGGAAGAAGAAGAAGAAGCGGCGCTTAGTCGCAAAAGGACCCGACGAGATCATGGTGCGGGCCCGTCAAGGAAGAAGCGTCCCGTGATTCAAACTGTGGAGTTGTCCTCCACTGATGAAGCGTCGTCGCACCCATCTGCCGATGATGCGGAGCCAAAGTAAGTAAAACCATACATATATAACCGTCTGTTAGTTGGTGAATGTGCTATTTGTGATTCTAACATTGCGCTGGTGATCATTCGCAGGATGGAGCAGGTCATAGAATCACCTCCCAAGGCGAGTCCAACACAGTCAGCGCCTTCTGAGCCGCCGAGCCAGGATAATGAAAACCAAGCTGATGCAGATGTGCCCCTGGGTCAATTAGTTGAAGAATTGGTTCAAGTCTTCGCTCATCAGGCTTCGTTAATTGTGAAGCTGAAAGATCAAGTATCTGGTGGGGAGGACCAAAGCTCAAAGAAGGATCAAACAATAGCTCTGTTGGAGGCGCAACTGGCAAGCGCCCAAGCGCAACTGGATAGCGCTCGTGTAGAGGCTAGTGAGCTCAGCGCATATGCGCAAAAACAGGCCGAGGACAAGATGGCGCTAATGTGCCAAGTAGACCAAGAGCGTTCTGATGCTGCCAGGTATAAGTCTGCATGCTGCTGGGCACTAAAACATTTGGAGCAGGGTAAGGAAAGTTTTTTCGCGCAATTGGGGGAGCTTGGAGCCACTGTAAGCTGGTCTTTGGAAGTGCAGGAGGCTAAGTTGCGCAAGATGAGCATCGAGTATGACGAGGAGTTGTATCCTCAGCTCATGTCTACAATCGCGGAGCGCAGGTGGCTCATTGGCCACGGTCTTCGCCTAGCTGCCCTTAGCACCCTGGAATCGCCAGAGGTGGTTAATGCTTTTGGGGAGGTTGTGCAAGGCGCCTCTGAGCGTGGTAAATCGAGGCGATTGAAAAGCTACACGAAGCCAAACTGCTGGAGACGCCTTGATAAGGTACCCAATTATGACACGAGTCATATGATCATTTAATCATTGCCATGCAGAGAATGAAAGACTTAGAGCTTCCAATGATTTACGGTGGGCGCGATCAAGATTATCCCATAAATGTTATTATGACGGGATTGACTTTGGCGCGTCACCGTGCTGAGGGTGCCGAAACACAGCCAGACTACTATTTGAAACCCCATGAGTCGCAGCTGCAAGTACTGCTCTTTCTGGCCCTAGGGACACTGTAATCCATTTGCTTTGGAGAAGGAGGTACCTTTAAAGGAAGTCTTGGAGGCGCATGCGACCCGTCTTGCGAAAAAGAAAGGTATTGCAGGTAAAGCTATCTTGTGTGGACTTGGTGCGGTAGCGCTTGCCGAGGTCCGATGGAGTGCTGTCGATGTAGCTCTTGAAGGCCTGCAGATGCGGGTATTAGCGGTTAAAGAAGCAACGAGTCATGTTGGCACTTCATCACTTAAGCGTTGTAGTAGGTAGTAGCTATGTTTACTATCTTTTGTACCAACTTCGTAGTTATGAATAAATGTTTCTTTTTATCGCTGTGGATGTAATGTAAGCCTATATTTTTTTGCTTTGTATGTATGAAGAAACAAGCGTGTAGGCCACTGCAAATGTAGGAAATTCATAGTCGTGTATGAAAATTATAGTATACTTGGAAAATAATTCTAAGTATTTAAGCATAATCGTGTATGTTATGATTCACAACAGATCAGAATATTGCAATAGGAAGCAAGTATCTTGGTTCCTGTTGTTAAACGCAGACGTATGCATTGATGCGCAACCGCCGTCGTGGGATGCGCACATATCTTATTCCAACGCCTTGAGAACAAGGTGTTTAACAAGGATGCGTGATCCATTATTGATGGGTTTGCAACCCTCTTACTCAACAAGTCGCTTAGTAGGTCAACTTATCCTGTTACCATCGTGGGTTTATTTGTGGTGCATGCACGCCATCGTGGGCAAGAAATAAAAATTGTTAACACATACAAGATATGAAGATAACAACTTAAAATGTGTCATGAGTTAGCTAGAAACCGCGACGCTTTTATTAATACTTGCAAGTTTATCAAGAAATAACAAGGAAAACAAGAATATGAAAAATAAAACCGAGTACATGAATGTTTATTGCTACCGAGCCGTAGCTATTTTTATAGGTAGCACCTCTTGAGGTTGCCGATATTCCATGTCTTGTGAGGTCACGACCATCCAAACCTCGTGGCGGTATGCTTTGTGCCGTTGCTTGATAACCTCGTAAGGTCCTTCCCACTTTGGTCCGAGCTTACAGATCTTCGCCGGCTTGCCTCATTGGCGCGGTAGACAAAGTCGCTGTCTCGAATGAAACACTGCGTACCTTGGCATCATAGTATCCTTTCATTTTGACTTTGACCTTGCCTCCCTTATGGCCGCGTTCGCGTCTTTCTTCCAAGGGTCCAAGTCGACACGCCTTCGCCGCCGCTTGTAGTCACATTGATCTCCGCAGTGCGGATAGTTGGCATGCCGATCTCAGTTGGTATAACGGCTTCTGTCCCGTATACTAGAGAGAAGGGGGTATCCCCCGTGCTGGTTTTAACTGAGGTGCGGTGCGCCCATAGTACATGTGAAAGTTCTTCAACCCACCTTCCTTTGTGCTTGTCCAAACGTGCTTTGATTCCTTCACCCAGACTTCGATTTGCGCGCTCGACTAAACCATTGGTTTGTGGGTGCGTAACCGACGCAAAGTGTTGGGTGATGTTTAACTTTTCGCACCAATCTTTGAAGGGGTTGTCACAGAATTGTTTCCCGTTATCCGAGATGATTTCTCCAGGTAATCCGAAGCGGCATACTATGTTGTCCCAGACAAAGCGTTTCACACGGTTGCCGAATTGTCGCCATCGCTTTTGCCTCGATCCACTTGGTGAAGTAGTCTATAGCTACTATGAGAAACTTGAGACCGCTTCTTGCTATTGGAAAAGGACCGCGATATCAATGCCTCATTTGTAGAATAGCACCGGCCGTGATTGGTGTTAACTCATGCCGTGGTTTGCGCGGCACGGTCTCGTGGACTTGGCAATCATTGCACTTCCTTATCAAATCCTGCGTCTTTATGCATGGTTGGCGAGAGTATCCCGATCGCATGGCGCGTGCTACAACGCACCGTGGTCCCGTGCATGCTACATGAACCCTCATGGATTTCCGCAGACATAATTTGCTTGTACGGGCCGACGATCGGAAGCCATGGTTGGAGGAAAGAACGTCGATCACAATATGTTGTCACACTTGAATCTCTGCTGCGTGCGCCAGATTCTGCGAGCTTCATGCATTCTTGGGGTAATGTCCCTTTGCCTAAGAATTACGCAATTGGTGTCATCCATGTAGGACCATCCTCCTCTATGATTGTGGAGACTTCCATCTCGATATTGACTTGCTTTTCGGTGTTTCCACCAAAGACTTGCTTTGATAAGTGTGCGAAGCTTGTCGAGGCTATCTTGCTCAATGCATCCGCTGCGATTTTCTCCTCTAGGGACTTTCTTGATAGTAAATCACAAAGCCTTTGATCGATCTTTAGTCTTCTCAAGATATTGAATCATATTTTCTTCTTTGGCCACGATTCACCCAACACATGGTTGGCCACTAGTCGGAGTCCACATTTGCTTCCAAGTTACGTACACCCATTCGAGCCGCAATGCGTAGTCCAAATGATCGTGGCTTCATATTACGCCTCATTGTTTGTCGAGGTAAATTCAAAGCGCAGGCGTAAGTGAATTCCATTCCTCCGGGTTTGTGAGAATAAGGCCGCTCCGAGCCATCCACGCACGAGGACCCGTCGTAAACAAAATCCATGGATCTTGTAGTGCTTTCCGCTTGGTGTAGGTACCTCGTCGATGTCGGCTTCTCGATGATGAAGTCCGCCGTAACTTGTCCTTTTATTGCGGTACGTGGTCAGAAGAGATGTTATGTTCGCTTAGCAACACACTCCACTTCGAGTCGCCCCGACGCATCGGGTTTGGAGATGATCCGCTTGATGGCTTGATCCGTGATTACCGCTATCGGAAGCGCTTGAAGTACCGCCAGCGATCGCATGGCGGCAAACACTAATGCCAAGACCAATTTTTCCATGGCACTATAGTTCATCTCCGTCTTCTTGAGAGCTTTGTCGACAAAATAGATAGGGGTTTGCACCGAGTCCCTATCTGTTAGTAGCACTTCTACCGACCGCCCCATGAGTTGATGATAGATACATGATCGCCTCTTCCCCAGTCGGGTGCCACGAGTGTTGGGGCGTTGCTAGATGTTTGTTTGAGTGTGGTGAAAGCTTCTTCCGCCTCCGTTGTCCACCGAAGTCACCCTTTTTATACACTTTTGAGTGTTTTGAAAAGAGGCAATGACTTTTCTCACGATTTAGATAGGAACCCGTTGAGGCCGGCTAGTTTTCCATTGAGGATTGGACTTCCTTCATGCGTGCGTGGTGAGGGAAGTTCTATTACCGCCTTTGTCTTCTCTGGACACGGTTTTATGCCATCGTTCTATCGGTACCTAAGAACATGCCTTGATGCGCTCAAGGTGCATTTCTTAGGATTTAGCTTCATGTTAATCTCACGTAGAGTTTTGAATGTTTCTTCTATGTCGCGCACCGCCTTTTCAAGATGGCTTTTAATGACCGTGTCATCCACATAGACTTCGAGTGTCACCCACCCAATTTTTTCAAGGCATTGTCTACCAACCACCGATAGTGGCACCGCGATTCTTCAAGCCAAACGGCATTTTTGTGTAACAAGAACGCCTTGGCTTGTGTGGAACGCTGTCTTTTCCTCGCCTTCTTGAGCCATTTGTATCGGTGATATCCCTTGTACGCCGAGAAAACACTTCAACGGGTATCCACACAAGGACTCTATTTTCCAATCTATCTCGGTAATGGATAGCGATCCACGGGCATGCTTTATTAAGGTCGGTGAAGTCTACACACATTCGCCACCACCGTCGCTTTTT
Source organism: Chrysanthemum lavandulifolium (assembly GCA_022545495.1). NCBI lineage: Eukaryota > Viridiplantae > Streptophyta > Magnoliopsida > Asterales > Asteraceae > Chrysanthemum > Chrysanthemum lavandulifolium. The sequence continues at coordinate 25,055,372 of CM040243.1, forward strand.
GACCATTCTTCGATTAGAGAGCCACCGTGGTAATAGACTTCACGATAATTCCCGCTTTAACTAATTTACGTACCTCTGCGGAATTACTGCGCCTCTCCGGAGCTTGGCCACGCTTCTTCCGGCGTGTCGGTAAGTATCCTTGTCGGATTCTAAGTTTATGCTCGTGATCGAGCGTGGTACTCCGATCATGTGTTTGGGCTCCCATGCGAAAATATCCACGCTCTTTTGTAGGAGCGCGCACACGCCGCTTTGCATTGTCCGACAATGACCCTCCAATGGTTATCTCACAGTGTCGGATATTCGGGTGAATTGCGACCTTAAAGTTGGGGATTTTGGCGCGACCGCTTTGGAATTGGTTCCATTTCGCATGTAACCGTGTTACATTCTCTGCTTGGCACCGTGGCATTGTAAAGAGTGACAATGCCCCTTCAACTGGGAATTTAAGCATCCCGTGCGCTGTTGTTGATGGCACCGCGCGCATGGCTGATATCCCGGTCTCCCAATAATGCCATTATATGATGAAGGGGATTTGATCACCATAAAATCCATCCAAGTTGTCGTAGAGTGCTCTGCGTTGCCAACGCTGACTAGCAATCGCAGTTGGCCCATAGGCCATATCTTCTCACCTGTGAAACCGGTGAGTGCGGTGTTGACCAGATTTAACTGACTACGTATTTCAGGTCGTAGTCTTTTAAAGCAATGCTCATACATAATATTTGCCGATGCCCCGCCATCGATGTACATGCGGTGTATGTCGTGACCACCCGCACTAATTTCAATGGTGAGGGCTCGATCTGCGTTGTCCGCAGCTTAAAGTAGGAAAGAGATTTCACTTCTTCGGAAAACTCTTGGTGACCTTCTGTCTGTGGTTCGTTGCCGCGTCAGATCATATAGATTGTGTCGGCCTTATCTTTGGGTGTCTCCTTCTTGCTTTCATTCTTTTGCTTATCTCTTCCTCTTTAATGTTTTTAACTAAGTGGTCCACCGCCCCGACCATCTTGTCGATGAGTTGGCGCGGTGGACACACTCATTAGTAGTGTGACCCTTTGCGCATGGTAGTCACAAGATCCATTCCCGGTCGCCGATCTTACGGTGTACGATCTGCGGTGGTCTTGGGAAGTTCGCCCCTCCGCGCGAGTATTTCCTTTGGTGTTTTGATCAAGGAGTATACCGCCATTCTCTGCCTCTGCCGCTCCTCCGCTGCGATAGCTCCTATTACGGTTATTACCTCGGTCGTTGGATTGTCTCCCGTGTTGTTCCCGTGACCGGTAACTAGAATGGTTCTTTTGCTATCCACGGCGGCTTCTCCCTGGACAAAAGACCGAGAGCGCTTCATGAGCTCATCAAAGGTCTCGGGATCTTGTCGTTTAACCTCTTGATGAGTTCGGGTTATTAATCCCATTCATGAAGCCCGAGATCTTTAAGACTTCGTGGCATGCCTTAACACGCATGCATTCATCTTTGAAGCGTTCCATGAACGCTCGTGGATTCTCCCCGGTTCTGCTTTTACCTGGCGAGTTCGACGAGATTTTAGCACACTTTTGCGTTGAGTAAAATTTAGGCTAAACGCCTTTCTCAACTCTTCAAACCATTCACGCCCTTCGTGGGAGTTTGTTGAACCGCCCGCGCTTCCCACCGTGTGGAATTAAACATGTGGCACCAAACCGGTTGTGGCGCCAATGGTCGCGGTGATTCAAAATTTTTAGATGATGGGTCGATCACCGTCCCATCGTAGGTTTTAACATTTGCGGGCATGCGCCTTTTCTTGTTCTCGAGAAATCACTAATGCGTCTAGTGAACGATCCACTTTCTCGACGGCGCCATGGGAGAGACATGTCTTCCTCTTGGCTATCGCGTCGCTCGGATTTCCAATGCCTGTATCACTATCCTCATTGTCCGAGGAGTTGTCGAAGATGAATTTACCTTCTTACGGCGCTTGCGCGCCATCCTCGAATCGACTCATAGTCCGGATCCAAGGGCTTTCACTGGGGAATACTTTCGCCCGGTCTATCTCAGTACTCTACGGCTACCCGATCGGCGTGACACCGTACCGTTCTTCTCTATCATCACACTCAAGTGTTGTGAGTGAGATGTCTCATCACCCTCGATTCTCCTCCCGATTCTGTTGAATCTTGGGGTTTATGACCACTTCCTCTGCGCTTTTCCTTGGTGGCGCGGTGGAGAAGTATCGATTCGAATCGAAATTGAGTCGGGCTTTCGTGTTCATACGATCTATTCTTCTCTTCCTCTTGCATGAGGCAGCCAATGCTTCGTAGTTTTGGGATACGAAGCTTCGGTGCTACTGCGCGCGACTCCTCGAGAGTAAGCGCGTTTGTTTCACCACGCATTCTTATCCCGACCGGTGCCTCGGTATCTTTGTCAAGTCGGTTTCTAGAACCGATTGGAAGGGAGTAGTAAAGACGGGTTGTTCCCGAGTCTTGCAGCTGGGTCTACTCCACTCGTGGTGGTTGTAGTGACTTGGGTTATTCCCGAATGCGGTTCTACGAGGAAGATCAAGTCTTGACGACCCTTATTTTTAGCAAATACCGTTGTCCTGAGGTCCGCTAGGGTTAGTCCACTGCGACTTCTTCCCATAAGATCCGATCGCGATCGATTGCCGTGTTTTGTCATTCTAGTGTCGATTCTTAGTGTAGGGTCCCACGGATGGCGCCACTTGTTGATACAAAAGTTGGGCGCCTCGATTTGGAGCTCCGTTCTCGCACCAATTGAGAATTGCCGCTTGAGACCGCGCACTAAGAGACAAGAAACACCGCTAGGCTTACCGTGGGATTGTCTCCCACGATTATCCTCCCGTGAGAGTAAGTAATCGGTTTAGGGTTTAAGGAGTTTTAGGGTTATGAGATCGCACCTTAAACGAGGGATATGATTCCTTTATATACGCACGGAATCCTTGTTGGTTCCGTGTTCCCCAACCTTCGCGATCCCGCCTAAGTCGGTTGGGAATGATTATCTTCTTATTTTAGAAGATATCGGATATCTATTCCAGTAAATAGATATGGGCTTGGGCTTCGTGAGCCCAAACACGTATTGATATTGGCCCGCCTGTACTGTGCTTGAGAGTAGTGGACTGTGGTCGGGTTCATGACCCGACTCCAGACTATACGTCATCATCCATATTATTCGGCCAGAAATGATCTTTATAGCCTCGTTTTACTTCTACTTCAGGTTGGTAGGAGGATTGACAGATATCAAGAATGCCAACACCATCCTCGAAAATCTCAACATGATCAATTCAATATTTCTCAAATTTCAACAAAAGTTCAAAATTATGACAGAATTCTTATGGCATCCAAATGGATTGGACAACCAATTTTTGGAGGTTAAAGCAAATTAAAGCGTTTTTCAAAATCTGTGAGTAACAAAATTACTTCATTTGAAATATAGCAAGATTGCCTAACTACCTAAACATGAATTCAAAGCTCATCAATTAATCAGCCTCGCCATCTTCACTTTCAAAACCATCACTATCAGAGGATTTAAGTGAAACATCATCGACAACCTTCAAGTTCGATGGAGATATGAAACCTTTAGCTTCCAAACGAGACAAAGCCTACCAACATGAAAATAGCAATGAAAAAAGAGGAAAAATTAGAAGACAGGCATGCCTGCAGATACAAGTTAACAGGGCAAAGCGAAAACAGAACGTGCAAACACCCCTTATGAACAAAAACACACCCAATAGGAAGTATGAAAGACATTTAAACTCTATGCATGAGTTCTAACGCCAATTAAGAAAAAACCTACAACAAAGATCAACAATAGTGAACATCATCGGACCGTACATGTACATTTGTGTTTGTGACAGTAAATTTGTTCACAGAGTGCATAGTTTCTTTTGCAATATACATGTATGGTTTGTTGATGTTCACAATTGTTTCGTATTCTGAACTCAAAGGGGGTGCCTGGTTGTACGATAATACTGAACATTGTGACTTGAATCACAAAACTTGGTTTTATATATCTTTAGGTTCAAAATAAACACATGCCAAGTAATAATAAAGTGTAGATTATATACCAATATCTTGTTCAATCAAACTGATATTCACTTTTATAACGTACATCCAAACACCCCATGAGTTAATCCGTGACTTCGGTCACGTAATTGAAACAAGTATACTAAAGAATAATCATTAAAGTACTACTAAAGCAACAGAGACAGAAAATAACAGAAATAAAACAAATGACAAATCTTACCTTAACACAAGAAATCCCAATTTTGAGCTCTTTGACATGGTGAAGGCTTTGTATAAATGCTTTGAGAATCTCTTCTTTCCCTTCTTTACGCGTTGTCTTATCATACCCCAATTTTACATAATTCAAGTCAGCTTTGACCAAGGATGACACATTTAGCAACAAAAGCTTCCACAACCACAAATTACCCGAGATTGTTAGTTACACAATATAAGGAGCATTGATTTCGACAATATCATCAAATGGCTTTTCGGGAGGATTATATCCATGAAACACAAAATTCTTAACACTCTTTGAAGTAATATCAATCCGCCCAAAACCATAACAACCCCTTAACTCCAAAGTTTCGGCAAGAGGACACCCGTATAATATATTATGAATCAAATCTTCACCTAAATCCGCTCGAGAAATAGACAAACTCGTAAGTTTACTCCAACTGATCGCACCGGCTGGATTAAACACACAACCTTCCAATGTCCAAGTAACACTCAAGTTGACGAAAGAGAAGTCATCTAACTCAAAATCAGTTTCCAAAAACGTATTCAGTATAGATAAATCTAGGTCTTGAACATTACAACTCAAGTCCACAGCTGATCGATGTTCACAAACAGAAACAATAAAACAGTAACTTGATACTAGAATAACTCGCTAGTATTAATCGAAAAGTATTGGCTTACAAAACCGATATTGATGGTACAACCAAACTGCTCGCTTGGTTTGCTTATATAGGAATAGAAAATGCTTTTCCTAATCCATCTAGGACTCTAATATAACTAGGAAGTACTTATCTTAAAGTCTAAAAATAAGAATACTAATTATACTAGAACTCGACAAGAGTTATCCATAAGCTCGGATCTACTTGGACGCACATAAGCTCGTGCTTGTGAACTACTCATTAGCTCGAGTAGACATTAGACCAACAATCACCCCCTAATTTCGACTCGAGATAAGGAGGTCTTCAACTCCGAGTAACTCTTGCATTTCCTTGAACTTAATCCTTGCGAGCTTTCGTGAAATATCAAGACGCTGCAAATCACCCCTACAAACTCAACTTGTACTTGGCCTCTTTCAACACATTCTCGGATAAAATGATAACGTGTGTTTATATGCTTGCTTCTCCGTGAAAGACCGGATTTTCATAAGTGCAATAGCCGATTTGTTTTCAACAAATAAGACCACCACTCTTTCTTCCATTCCGGTTATTTCACTCAACAATCCACGTAACCATATCCCTTGACACGCGGTGAGGTTGCACCATGAACTCGGCTTCACAAGACGATAGAGCCACCGTGTTTTGCTTTTGTGAGCACCAAGTGATAGGTGATTTACCTAGATAAAATACGTGCCCAGTTGTGCTTCGACCATCATCTTGGTCCATAGCATAACTACTATCACTAAACCCCACTAACTCCTTGGTCTTCTCTTGGTTGTATCGTATTCCAAAATTCAAACTACCTTGGATATACCTTAGTATTTGTTTCACAACGCCATATGTGATTCTTTTGGTTCTTGCATATAACGACTAACCAAACCAACCGAATAAGATAAATCAGTCGAGTGTGTAGTAAATACCTTAGATGACCAACTCGTCGTCTATACAAAGTTGCATCAACTGGTTTTCCTTCCTTATCCAAGCTTAACTTCATTCCAGGTTCTAATGGACATTGAGTAGAATTCGCTTCATGCATCCCAACATCTTTCAAGATCTTCTTTGCATAGCTTTCTTGACTTATTGAGATACTCGAATCCTCTTGCTTTACTTCAATGGCTTTAGAAAACGCCTTCTTGGTTTGTTTTCCTACCAAACAAGATTCACACAACTTGTTCTCTTGATGAATTATTGGCAACTTTTCAACCATGCCCTTCCTTGCCATTAATTCCATCATCTCGAAATTAATGTGACCCATCCTAGCATGCCATAACCAAGCATCATCTTCCATCTTTGCTTTGAGACACACCGGACTTCCAACTTGAAGCCTAATCTTGTAAAGTCTATTACTTGTTCTAGGAACCTTTATCAGAAGCTTGCCATCTGAGTCACGCATAGTAAGAAGGTTACCTTTCATACGAATGTCACATCCGCCTTCGGTAGCTTGCCCAAGACTAATTATGTTGCTTTTAGCTCGGGTAGGTAATAGACTCCGGTGATTAACCGTTGCTCTCCGCTTTCCCTTCAATGATTATCGAACCCTTCCTTTTATCTCGATGTAGGAGTTATCACCAAACTTCACTCTGCGGAGATATTCTCATTCAACTCCGAAAAGTATTCTCGGATCCCGTCATGTGATTACTTGCTCCATTATCCAAATACCAAGTGTCTTCCTCGCTTGGCTTAGTATTCAATTGGTTTGGGATAATCTTTTCTTCATTCAAGAAAACTACTTCTTGAACGCTTTTCATCATAAAAGTGTCGGGTCATCATCATCCTCCGTTTGCAAAAGGTTTGATTCATGCTTTTGCTTCGCTCACGCCGTTCGTGGCGCTTAGAAGCAAAATGACCATATTCATCACATCCAAGCATTGAATCTTTGAAAGATCTCGACTTTTGTTCTTCTTTTGCTCCGTATTGCTCCGGAGTTGTTACGGTTGTGGTTATTAGCTTGACCACTATCATGAGATTTGTTTTGAGAAGAAAAGTTTTGACCTTTATCGTTGCCACCGAGGAATTCCTTCCCGACCTTTCTTATCATATCTTTCACCCTTCCGAACATCAACATGCCTTGATCTTCGTAAGTGGTGTCAACACCCTTCATTCTTCCTTCAAAAGCTTTCAACCTTCCAATTGCTTCTTGAAAAGACATAGTATTCAAGTCAAGAAATTGTTCTATTGAGGCAACAATTGCAACATACCTATCCGGAACGGATGCAAGTAGCTTCTAACAAGTTTCTTGTCTTCATAAATTGTTCCCAAGCTATTTACTTGTTACAATTTTGCCCAACCTAGCCGCAAAGTCATCGATTGATTCGTTGACTTTCATCTTTAAAGATTCAATTCGTCTCCAAGGTTTGCAACCTCGCGTCTCGAACCCGCTCAACACCCACATACCGGTCTTCAAAGCTCCCATTTCTTTGGTCAGTGTTGAATTGTGAAACTTGAAAGACAAGTTCTTCCGAATCGCTGGAAGAGTAACGCCACTGCCATGTGATCTTGCTTAGCAACAACTTGTGTTCCTTCCCCTGGTTCCAGTGCATCAAGTATTCCATGGACTCGGAATACCGCTTTAACTCTTATTGCCCATATGTTATAATTCGTGCTTGTTAACATTGGACATTGAAGAGCCGTTTTAGAATGTTCAATTGGTGGTTGACTCGACTCGCCTTGCACCATCCTTCTTGAACGCCTTTTGTAAGTTAGAGGTGTTGTTTGGTCGCCTTCCAGCCCTAGGTTTGATCGACTTCTTGCTTAAGTCGAAACCTAGTAAAAACCTTTGTGATCAAACAGTTGCTGTTGTAAAAACAAAAACCCTTGGTCGATCAGTCTTGCAACCTGGATTAAACCCTTGTCGATCCTTCTTGCAACCTGGATTAAACCCTTGTCGATCCTTCTTGCAACCTGGATTAAACCCTTGAATCACCTGCTGTGATCGACTTCAGGTATACCCTTGAATCACCTGCTGTGATTCGACTTCCGTACACTGCGTGATTCGACTTCTGTTTGAACAACCTGGTGATCTACCTGCTCTTGAAACCTTGCTCTAGATACCAATTCAAGTCCACAGCTGATCGATGTTCACAAACAGAAACAATAAAACAGTAACTTGATAATAGAATAACTCGCTAGTATTAATCGTAAAAGTATTGGCTTACAAAATCGATATTGATGGTACAACCAAACTCGCTCGTTTGGTTTGCTTATATAGGAATAGAAAATGACTTTTCCTAATCCATCTAGGACTCTAATATAACTAGGAAGTACTTATCTTAAAGTCTAAAAATAAGAATACTAATTATACTAGAACTCGACAGTAGTTATCCATAAGCTCGGATCTACTTGGACTGCACATAAGCTCGTGCTTGTGAACTACTCATTAGCTCGAGTAGACATTAGACCAACAACAACTAGCAGCATAACGAATACAGCTCTTCACTTGTGATTCAAACTGAGTATAGTTGACTTGAAGTTCGAATTTGGTGAGCAGGTTAAATTGGCGGCATTCGGTTAGGGTTTTGTCGACAAACGAGACGAAGTCGGAGAGTCGTTGATGGTTCCATTCCCAGGAGTACATACAAAATTCAAAAATAAGATTATGAACTTGAGGCCAAAGATGTTTCCATCGTTTAGAGAGTGTACCTGTTCTAATAGCTTGTTTCGTAGAGGGTAAACGAGACAGGATTTCAACAAGTAAGCAATCTGGTAACGAACTTATTCGATCTTCCTTTTCTTGATCCTTAAATTTGACTATTTTGTTTTTTGGTGGATTTTGACAATTTTCTTCTTCCATCGTTAACAAGAAGGCGGCTACCAGTTGATCGATTTGCCTTCATGAAACATATAAAAAATATGCTACGTAAATGGTTATATTAAGTTTCAGTTTTGCCTCTACTCTTTTCAGAAAAGTACATTCCAGTCCTTTTAAAATTATGAGATGTGACAACCCAATAAAATTATCAAAATACTTTTCTTTTGGCACAATCAAAATATTTGTAAACATGATGCTAGACGTTTTTTTTTTGAAAAGGTTGTACTATTAGTACCCCTTTATCACTTTCATCCTTTGGTACCCGCTTTATTGACAGCAAATGCACTGGTGGTGGTGGGAGATACGCCAATGGTCACGATGGACAAAGGTGGCGGGGAGGAAGCCTGAGGAGAAAGTAATCTTTTGAGTAGTTTAGATGGGATAACATAAGGTTGTAAAGATTGAAGTGGAAAAAGTGAATTTTAAAGTCTTTAAGAATGAAGAGCTAATAAGTGATTTTTGCCGCTTTTCACTTCTTAAAAATAAACAGTCTGCAACAACAACGTCTACGCGTTTACAGACGTAAGAGGCAAAAAGCTCTAATGTAAAAAATAAACACCGCCGATGAAATTTATAATTTGAATAAAAAAGTTTGTTGTTGATGTAATAGTAATGTAGCAGTGTATTAGACCCTGAATGATCTAATGCATGTGGATGCCTCTAAGCATGCCGATAACAATTATCTTGTACTTCATCACACGATTATCGATAATGATATAACTAATGCGGAGTGTTAATTATCTTCATATTCCTAAGTACACTTAATGTATGGAAGTAGTGGCCTTTTTATTTCGACGTCTAATATTGACATGCGAGACATTGACCCTTTACGAGCTTACCTTATGCATCTGCTTGCTTTTTTCAGCATTTCATGGTCATATTATACTATACACCATAGATAGGCTAAGCCAATACTCAATTACTATAATTACAAGTTTTTAAGAACCACTATAATCTAGTTTATAACAGCAAAACCCAAACAATTGTTATCAAACAAGTTTTCCCAGTTAACTTTTAAGCAAAAAAACATAAATAGAACAAAAAGTGGTGTTTGACAAAAATATCATTCTTTGGGAAATGCAGTGTCTGTTTATACACATCTTGTTACAAAAACGATCTTCAAATACTCAATCTTTTAAACACAATTTCGGCATTATATTTCAAGTTTCACGTTACCTTTTTATTTATAAAAAGAAGCAATCTTATAATACCTCAAAAAGAAGCAATCTTACAAAGATATAAAACAAGAATACAACTATTTGGCTACATTTGTATATAGGAGCTAGCGGACTTAGGTGGTTCTCGGAGGTTCACGGGAACCCGATGACTAAAAGTCTGAGTCCGTCCCTATTTGTATATGGTTTCACCGTTTTTCATTAAATACCGATATAGCAATATCATCTGCATATGCTTTTAGCACTTGTGTTTTTCGCTTTTTGGATTATTATGCTCTATTAACCTTGTTTTACACTATAGTTTTTGCCCTAGAGTCATTATTTTAAATAATAGCAGAAACAAACAATTCAAGCCGTCTGGATATGCTTTTTATTTCTTCAAATTTAACCTTTATATATTAACAGACAGAATCATCAGATGTTAGAGATAAGGATCAATGGTGTTACATAGTTTCATTTAACTTAGAATTTTATGAACTATCGTATCTCTTTGTATACGATATACTTTCATATTAATCGATGCCGTAGTTGTGTTAAGTGTTTGTACTCTTCATCATAGTTTTAGTGCTTTTAATCATTATCTTGGTTGATCAAATAATGTGATAACATAGAATATTTTCTACACTCATCATAAACATCAAAATGGTTGGAAAAAAAAAAAAAAAAAAAAAGAAGTGGTTCTTTGAAGTCCAAATGGCATTATCTTTTTACTGTCTGAAAATTGCATACACTTTAGTTGATTACTAGTAACTAATTGGCTTAGCTCAGTTGGCCACGTGGGCTTCTTCTGGAGCTTGGGGGAGGTTTTACCCAGGGTTTTCCTTCTAGTGCGAAGCCGTAAGTTATATGGGTTTCCTTTCGTGGGTGTCTCTTAGTGGTTCGGGACCCGAGGCCTGCCCATTTGGATGGTTTAACCCGGGGATCGGATTTCAAGTGTGGTGCCGTTCTAAAAAGAATGTTGATTACTAGTGAACGACATATACTAAGAAATCAACTAGAAAGAAATATAATATTCCAGCATATACATTTTCGGCTTTGTCCATTTCCATTGCACACAAAATAACTAATCTCACTTCCATGGATTCCAATGTATATACTTGAAAATGGCCGATTTTGATTCTATTTCACCTCTAACAGTCAAACAAGAAAGTCGAAAAAGAACATCCTTAAATACGACACGAGGTTAAATAGTCTAACGGCTTAGTTCTTGTGATGTACACAAACGTTGACATCCTTACTAAAAAAGAGTTGTACTATATATAGAATGTGACAATAGTAAGAATAAAAATGTTGTCTGGTCAACCAAAACCAACCCGTTCTAGTACACTCATCCGAACAACTCATTCTTACGTATCTAGATTTTATCTTTGCTTTCCTCTACTTCTATAAATACTCGTGTGTCTATTTTTCTTCCTAGAAATCTAGTTCCATTTTCATACTCTTTTCTCCCTCTGAAACGCACACACAGAGTCTGGTTATTTGAGGTGCATGGCTATGGTGGAGGTTGGTAGCCCTGCCACTGTGCATCCTGGAGTCACCTTGAACATAGAAAAAGAAGACGTAAAAGATGCAAAACCTTCTTCGTCCACTTTCACTCGTGAATATTCCCAAAAGGTTCATGTTTTGACTTGATGATTTGATCTTTAAACCACTGTATTTTGCTTTTCATTAGAAAATAAAAGTTGTTTCAAAAAAGCAAATAAAATAAAATGCCTGTAGATATTGGACTGACCATTTCAACGGTTTCTTGGTTGTGGCATTTGTTGGCAGTTGATAGCAGAATTGGTTGCCACGTACTTCTTAATATTTGCAGGTTGTGGCTCGATCATGGTGGACATCGACAACAACAAGCTTTTGGGTCAGCCCGGAATTGCCATCACATGGGGAGCAGCAGTGATGGTTATGGTTTACACTGTTGGTCATGTTTCTGGTGCACATATTAATCCTGCAGTAACCATTGCTTTTGCCTCTTGCAAAAGGTTCCCTTGGAAAGAGGTGATCACGATTATATATTGATTTTTGATGATCTTTTGGATTCAAATAATGATTTATTCATGATTATGTTTAGGTACCTGGATACATAATTGCCCAAGTCCTTGCAGCGATCTTGGCTAGTGGAACCCTACGATTAATATTCAGCGGAAAGCATGATAATTTCGCTGGTAGCGCTCCTCCTGGGTCCGACTTTCAAGCTTTGGTGGTGGAAATTATTATCACCTTCTACCTCATGTTTGTCATCTCTGGTGTAGCCACAGATGATCGAGCTGTCAGTACTCTTTTCTCAGTTCTTCCTTATTACTAATGGTATTCTATGCATTTAAATGTAACTATAGACATTTAACTAATGCAGACCGGACAACTAGCTGGGGTTACCATTGGAACAACTGTTCTACTTAACGCCATGTTCGCAGGGTATAAATTTAGATATACTGTTATAGATTATTTTACAAATAATAATTAAATATATGACTTAAGACATGCATTTCCATGATAGGCCAATATCAGGGGCGTCAATGAACCCAGCAAGAAGCATTGGGCCAGCGCTCGTGTGGAACAAGTACGACGGATTATGGGTTTACATTTTTGGACCAACGATTGGTGCCTTGGGTGGTGCATGGGCGTACAACACTATAAGGCTCGCTGATAAGGGTTCGAGTGACATAACCAAGGGTTCACCTCAACACTGATTTGTATGTATGTTTGAATATATGGATCTGTTGAGACAAAACAAGTACATGTTAAACAAATAAGACAGTACAAGTAATGTAATATACTCTTATATACTCTGTTTTGTTTGGCTGTAACATAAATTGATGTTATTTTAATCACTATTAGTCCAAATTTCAACAAACAACATTGCTAAGTCGCAATTTTTTCGGCGTCTTACGGTTGAAAACTGACAACTTTCAGAGTGCAACAGTTAAAATAGCAGCCAATTGCAAAAGTTTACTTGCGAGCAATTTTCAATGTCAAAAGTTAAACACACATAGTCAACTCCAAGAGTATTAAACATCACAGTTATGGTTTTTTTTTTCCCTTGCAACACTGCCTACACAGCTCCACTGCTTAATCACAAAATGTTAAAATTTATGCAGGTAGCTAAAAGAAAGTGGGCTGAAAAGGCAAACACGTCAAACGGGTGAAAAACCACCAAAAATGATACTATCACACGGGTAAAAACTTTACAGACAAATTCGCTAGCAAAAACTGTTGAAAACCATGTACTAAGTTTTAAGATATGTTCATTAAGTGTAAAAACAGCCGAGGAGCCTACTGCCTGCATTATGTAAAACTCTTAAAGATAGAAAGAACTAAAGAAGTCATTTTAATTTGGTGCAAGTGCTTTACTTTCTTCCTTCGTGGTGTCTGACATCCTCTCTCTTATCTTTCAACGTCTAAAGGCCATCATATATCATCTATAAGGAGAGTCGATTACTATAGAAAACAACAATAAGATCCATAAATACATAAGTCAATCAGATAGATAAACAACATAGCAACAGCTTCGACAGCCAATTTTAACAACCTATAACCACCCTTGGGCACCAATCACCTCCCTTAACCATTCATCACCGCCACTCTTGACTCTATCAACCAACATCTCTACCCTACCACCATTATCATCCTATCACCGTCAACACTTGTAAAACCCACAAAATTCACCTAAAAGAACCGAACTCAACTCAATTAAAACTCAAAGTTGATATAGAAAACACAGAACCCTGAATTTCTTCAAAAAAAATCGAAAACCATATTTCACCAAATAGAAAGTCATAGCATCACAAAATCGAACACCAGAACCACATTACTTCAGAAGACTGACCAGCACTTGATTCATTCAAGGCAAAGTTAATGACAGTTCAACGGCCGAGTGAACACAGCAGGTGAGGGAATGTGAACATGTACTCGAAAGTACATTATAATCACATACTAGTCTCTTTTTGATATCATCCAATATATATGTAAGGGTACGACTTTAGCGGCGTACCAGGAACAAAGATGATCATAGGACTCCAAGTCCAAGCAATGAATTAAAGACCTGGGAGCTAATTTCGACCAGGAGTGATGTTGTGAGACGCATTTGAAGAAACAATCCCGCACAGTACCCTTGGACTTGTGGTGGGAATACAACATACAGAAAGAAAATCTACCCTCACCTTTCAATACAAAATCAATCAACAATGATCGCGGACTTTACTATATAATGTTAAAAGATATGGCCTACTGATGCTTGGACGTGTATTTTGAAAAAGTGATTATTACCTCAAATTCAATTAAATTTAGATAACCAGATATTCAGGATCTTAACATTCAGTTCTTTATAGCAACTTCTTACATGTTTCTCTGAATCTGATTAGCTTCATCCTAAAAAATAAAAAAAATACGGAGTACTCATGTTTTTGAAGAACAGTCATGAATGATAATCAAGAGACTTCAGACACAGATCCAAACACCCCGGTATCAAACCACAAAAGATGACCTGCAGTTAATCTATATCATATACATGAAAAACCCCACGATTTCTGGTGTAGTTTGATTCTGGCACAAAGGCTATGGGAGTATGGATATTTGTATAATCAAAAGTCAACTGCTCTATCATCTGTATTGACTCCTCCACAATCCATTTCATCATTTAAAAAAAACAGAAGCTGGAACTAATACACTAACTAAGATGAAGCCACAGTAAGCCAGCCACAGCAATCCGCAACTAAAATGAAAGATCAAATGAGTATGCGACAGAACGAAACTATATAATATAATGAATAAAATGGTAATAAAATGTTGTCTCATATTATTATTGTAAATACAATACATTTTATAAGAAAAACTATGATAAAGCATTGCAGTCAAGTATGTCTAGCGTGAAGGTTGTCTGCAAGGAGGCCAGTCAACTGAAATGAAGGTTGTCTGCAAGGGTGCTTCTGTCGCATGTATTTGGGCCAATCTAGGGTTACCATATCTGTATGAGTTTTGACTCTCATTTGCTTCTCAAGCTTGTCTTTTCATTTGTACCAAAACAACCAACGATTATTATAATAAAATGTAAATTACTAATTCCATTAGCTTTTTTATTACAATGTGTCTAACCATTATCATACTCAATCTCACTAGAATATATTAAATAGCTTTGACATTTCTCTCCCATTCTCTATTTCATTAGACACACACATATGGAGAGATATACAAGTCGTTTTTTTAATTTTTGGGTCCACAGCTGAGTTCTCTCTGTTTGAAAACACATAGTGGTTCTGAGCATGGCTGAGAATGATGGAGGGGCAGCCGTTAATGGACATTATGGGGAGACACTTTTCACACTTCCTTTTTGCCAAAAGGTGATTAGTTTCTTCT
Source organism: Chrysanthemum lavandulifolium (assembly GCA_022545495.1). Classification (NCBI taxonomy): domain Eukaryota; kingdom Viridiplantae; phylum Streptophyta; class Magnoliopsida; order Asterales; family Asteraceae; genus Chrysanthemum; species Chrysanthemum lavandulifolium. Next base: position 25,070,568 of record CM040243.1, read on the forward strand.
TTGTTCTTCTTCAGGAGTTCAAATCATATGCCATGACCACCTAATTCTTCTTTAATGGTATTAGTGTTCTAGTTTATTTGTTATAACTTTTAAAAAATCCATCAGTATCAAGGGGTTAAATGCATCAAATGGTATGCCTAGATGTGACCATGTTACATGTAGGTTTCTTCATGATCTAAAAGTTATAACCCTTACTGTTATATGAACCATGTCTTAATTGACAAAAGAACAAAATTAGATGATATATTTAGACACTTTGTAGTCTATTAGAGTCTTCAAAAAGGATCAAGCAGACACACATGAGTATTCAACATTTGTAAAAACACATACATACACACACCTATACATGAACCATACATATGTACACGTGTGTATATTGCTTCATACAAAGATAATCTAAGCCCTCAGGTTGCGCGTCTTTTATCATCTTTGACATGTGTATTTTTTGTTATCGTTGCTGTAATGGTGTAGAAAATATTATTCTTCATTGAAATCCCCTTTTTAATAAATGAGCAAAGATTTATCATATAGCTCCTCTGTATTTCTAATTATTGCTTATGGTTTTAACTTTATGGCAGCTGATAGCAGAATTTTTGGGCACCTACTTCATGGTATTTGCAGGTTGTGGCGTGGTGGTGGTGGATTCCAAAAGGGACCATGTGATTGGTCACACCGGAATCGCCATAGTATGGGGTTGGTGGTGATGGTAATGATTTACTCAGTCGGCCACATCTCTGGTGCCCATTTCAACCCTGCAGTCACCATTGCCTTTGCCTCTAGCAAGAGTTTCCCTTTAAAAAATGTGAGTTGGTTAATATATTTAGGTTACATTATTGGCAATTGATGTTTGTTATCAATCTTTAGGTGCCCGCATACATTATTACTCAAATCCTTGGATCAATCCTAGCAAGCGGAACACTACGGTTAATATTCAACGGGAGAAACAATAATCTAGGAGCAACAGTTCCCACGGGATCCAATCTCCAATCTTTGGTGCTGGAATTCATTATCACATTCTATCTTATGTTTGTCATCTCCAGTGTTGCCACAGATGATCGAGCTGTTAGTACCAAATTTCAAATTTAACCATTTTGTGTTATTTTATATTCTTATAAGAGGTACCAAAATATCAAATTCATATACAATTAGAGCTGACATTCTATTTTCAAATTAAAAAAAGTTAATTATATATATTATAAATTCGGGTTGACTTAAATGATAACGACTGTACTAATCCTTTTTAAATATATGTTTGACAACTAACTGTTTTTTTAACTTCAAAATTCTAGAAATATTCTTTAACTTTCACATTTCTAATTATGTTGATGCAGATAGGAGAAGCTGCAGGACTTGCCATCGGATCAACTATATTACTTAACGCCATGTTTGCAGGGTACAATATTTTTTATTACTAAAATGTCGCACTTTTTTTGTAACTTATTTTTTGAAGAGCTCACAACTTTTTTTTTACTTTCTTTTTCTTTTTTTTTTTTTTTTTTTTTTTTTTGTTGGTGAAGACCAATATCAGGTGCATCAATGAACCCAGCCAGGACGCTAGGCCCGGCTATTGTGTCAAACCAATACCGAGGCTTATGGGTCTACATCTTGGGACCGATTGTAGGAGCCATAGCCGGGGCATGGGCACACAATATCATAAGGTTCACCGATAAGCCTCTAGCTGAGATCGTCAAGAATTCATCTATACTCTAAAGAAATACTGTGCACTCTGTATAAATTTTAGACAAAAACAAGAAGCGGTTCAAAACCCATAGTTGTATTCTTTCTACGAATTGCATCTCATGTTGATTTGTTATTTCTTATATGCTTTTTGGGTTTTCATTTCTTAATTTTATTTTACACACTGTAAAGACTGAATACTACATGCGAAAAGCCGAAAACGAGTTGAAATTCAATAGCGAAGAAACGAGCCCAAATCAAAGGTTGATATAGGTCGAAGCAAATTTTGTGTGTGACAGATACAAGATAAAAAAATAAGCATGAATGGAATGAATATATATGATACATGATGAACACACTAAATTTATATGTAAGTCAAAAACAAGATAAGTAAAATACAAATCAACCTACATAAACTAAACACTGAACGCGATATACATGTTAAATATGAATCTTGTACACAGCAACCAATTCAAACATATTAGTTTCACAGCTATACAAGTTCTATATTTTAATCATCTAATATACATGGTAGAGTAAGAGTTCAGGCATACCAGGAACAAAGATGGCCTTTTGAGACTCCAAAAAAAGCCATGAATAAAAGTCCGAAAGCTAACTTCGACCAGGTGCTGTGTTGCGAGATGCATTATTATTCGACGAAGCACCCCTATGCCGTACCCCAGGAAATATGATCGGAATACAACATAGTAGCGTGAATATCAACTCCACTGAAAACAGCATAATGCTAATCCATATATATATCAACCACTTCCAATACCATAACATCCTTTTCAGAAAAGGAAGTTGAGACTTGAGCTTTAAAGATGCTGAGTATATTTCAGGAACACCACCCCCTCTTGCAAATTCCGCTCGTTGTTCAATTACAACTCTTGAGCAGGATGTAGGAACATACTTTTCAGTATACCCTTTAAATTTTATGTCCAAAGTTTGTGTTTCTGATGAATAGCCGGTCAGGATAGAAGCCAACTTAAAGAACGTAGACAGAAGGCGGATAGGCTGACTTTTAAACTGCAACATGCAGGGCTGCCGTGTACTTGCAAGAGCTTTACCATTACTAGAGAGAAAATCTACCCTCACCTTCAATACAATCAACAACGATCAGAGACCGAACCACCATTCGATGCTAAAAAATCTACGTGATCTAAAGAATCTAATCATATAGCCACATATATCAATATTCAATTCTCTTAAGGCAACTACTTACATATTTATCACAATATGATTAGTCGTATCCTAAACTATTAATCAAATAATCAAAGAAATTATCAGTTCAGACAGACAATCAATCATTTTATAAATATAAGTTGCATAACAGTTTAGACATACATCCAAACGCCCTCATTAACAAAAGTAATACACAACCTACTGCAAATCTTATCACATACCTCAAAAATCCCAAGATTCCTATTGTAGTCAGATTCAGGCAACGTCAACAAGACAGTCGCCTGCAATTCATGACCAACCGGTATAACCCGCGTTCCACCAAACCCCGTAATCTCACTCTTCCCACCCTGTCCAACCGCTCCCAACCCCGCACAAGAAATTATCGGCACAAAAGCCACAGGACTCTCTCTCGTATAATCAAAGTTCAACTCCTCCACTACCCTCACGGGCTCCTCCACAACCCAACCCACAACCATCCCGCTCACAACAAAAGCCGGAACCATCAACCCAACCGTCACAACCCCACAATAACACATCCACAACAACACCTTCCCGATCCTACAACACCACTTCCACGTCGAATCATGCTTCTCAAACCAAACGTAATAAACCAACTTAACGCCACTATAACATATCCCCCAAACACTAGACGCATTCCCAAACATTAAATCCCTCCCTAGCTTAAAAACCGCAAAAGGATCCGTAAACAACACGTAACACGAGTGTAACAAACGTATCGGAAACGTAACCGAACTAACTAAATTATTCGCTTGGTAGCCTATAACCTTAAGTAAAAACTCAACTAATAAATACCAAACACTCGGCGCACTACGCGCCGTATCCGCCGTACTCGACTCGTCACTCGCAACACTCGTAACGGTCGATATCGCATCGTTTTCGCTACTTAAGTTCACATTTCGATTCAATTTACATTTCTTTTCATTAAGGTCTAGTTTACTATCAGGATTGTTGATGAACAGCTGAGAGTGTGGTTGACGGCGGCGGTGACGGAGGCCGGCGGACGACGGTGACGACGGCGATGACGGCGATGACGGAGATGACGGTGAGATGACGGAAGTGATGACGTCATCTTCTTCGAAAGTGGATGAGGCGTCGGTGAAGGGGAATTCGTCAACGGCGTCGTGGAATTCGGATTCAGGGTGTTTGGATATGGGGTTAATTGAGGGTTTAGTTGTTTGTTGAAGGTCCATTTGAGTGGATTTGGAGGGTCATGTAATTAGGGTTAGGGTTTGTTTGTTTAATTTGGGGATGAAGATGAAGAAGATGATGATAATGTTTATTTTCATTTTCGTGTGTTTTACGTGTTGACAGTTTTTAAATAACGTGTTGACGTGTTACGTAAAATAAAAAATACGATGATAAAAATAAAAAAAATACCCAAAGAAAAAGACGGGTTATATAAAGATTAAAAATGGGTCCTGATCATAAGGGCCGAGAGATGGAGTTTCTGAACTTGAAACTGAACTGATCTCTGGTCTATGAGCTGGCCGTATGTACTGAAACTAAACTGAACTGACATGGTCTGGTCTGGTCTATGAACCGAAACTAAACTGGTCCCTTCTTTAAGTACTAGCTATGCCTCTTGGTCTGGTTAACGAATTTGGTTGAGAGGGACCATGGGTTGAGCTGAACCATGGATATACGTAGAAGGTGACTCACATATTATTCTCTGACAAGGCGGGTCAAGTGGCGGATCTGTTATCTGACTTTTTATTTTCCTTCCAATATAATGTAACAAAGTTTTTTTTAACTGACAATTTAATTATTTAACGACATTTACATCATAAATTTTAAACTGAGAACCATCTAGTTGAAGAGTTTATCAAATAATATGAGATATTATTGAGACACAAATTTTTTGGTAGTATAACAAAATTTTAATATAGTAATTTTTAAAAATTGTTAAAACTTAAAATTGAAAAGTTGGCTTCATAATCATGATCGTATGTACTATAAACATAACAAAATGTCAAGTTTTATGCTAGTTTTTCTAGGATTCCAGACAAACATGGTGAAATTTGATAGGGCTTTATAAATTTGGCATGCGGTGTTATATTACCATTTTACAAAACTTTTGAGTCGATAAACTTTTTTGTGTTAATAATTCACAGTTTTAATTTTTACGCAATACTTGCCTTACTTGTCGTATGAAAACTTTGATATTTACATTTTCATTTCACGTAAATATAAAATAAAAAATTGGCTGAAATAAGACATAAATATTTTCATGTTTTTCAATTCTACTTTTACCCCTTTATTGTGGACGCTCTAATTTTCATTTAAAATGTTGACAACACGTTCTCTGGTGTTGGAAATAGTATTTAGTTTTGACAATTAAGATTTTTGCATCGGTTTAAAACAAAAGTCAATGAACTTGTATTCATAACTCAAATTAGATGGCAATGACCAATAAGTGAAAGAAACAAAACTATTTTGAATCTGTATGACAGTTACATTCATTTTTGGAAGATTAGTTCCGCGAACCAAAAGACTGCATAATATGGAGTTGATTGAAATCATTTATTGGATCGCAAGAGACGAAATAGTGTGCATCTTCATATGGAGATTGCAACATAGAAGACTTCCTCCCCGCGGGTGTATTGTTAATTTTTGAAAAAATATCAAAGTTTCCTAAATACATCTTAAATGTACCTAGACATTGAAATGTGTTTTATATTACAGCTCCAAAAAATTTGTGCACCTGATCATATTTTGATCCTGGTTTCATCTATGTTCATCATATTGGTATTGATCTCAATTCAATTCTTTTCCCCATTGCGGTAATGATATTGAAACTTTAGAACATTGTTTTATTCATTGCTCTCGAGTCAAGAAGAGTTGGAATAATGTCTTCAAATGGTGGAATATGGGTAGATGTGATTTTATATCAGTTAATAATACTCTAGCTCATAAGGGTAAATCTAATTTCAACAAGAAGCAAAAGATCATTTGGGAAGCGGTATGTTGGTCGATGCTTTTTTGTGTGGCGTGCTAGAAACAAAAAGGTCTACGAAAATAGTCTCTAATCAACGTTATGTGATGAACTTCAAGTTATATAGCTTATGATTGGGTATCATCGAGATTTAAAGGTTCCATTACGTCTTGATTTAAAGGTTCCATTACGTCGGGTTGAATTTAGAAGTCTGGTCTATGAACTGTATCTATGGTCGGGTTTTTAAATCGATCCTCGTTGAAGTATGTATGGTCTGGTCTATGAACCGTATCTTTTCTTTGATGTATCTATGGTCTGATCTATACATTACCACGACGAAGTAGCCAAAAACTGAAGGAACTCACAAGCTGAACCATGAGTTTGTTTTGTACTTGCAGAGAGGGTGATTTTTTATTGATTTTTTAATTTTTTATTTATTATTATTATTTTTTCCTTCAAACAGTTTAACAAAGTTTTAGTAGATTTTTCTACAAGTTATTTAAGACTTTTGAATATTATTAAATAAAAAAAATGTTGGCTTCACGATCGTTTGCACTGTAAACATCAGAAATGTCAACTTTGATGCTAGTTATATTTGGAGCATGTAATATGGTGAAATTTTAGAAGGCTTCATAAGTTTGATATACGACAACTACATAATCACTTGAGTTGATAAACTTATCTACACTTAGGTGTTAAGGATTGGTTTTAACATAATACCTTATGTTAATTGTCTAGAAATTATGGAGATTTTAAGTGTGCGTTTAGTTGAGGGAAAACACTTTTATTTTTCACAAAATATTTTGTGGAAAACAAAGAAAACATATATCGCTTTCAAATTATTGTTTTCCAATAAAATTTTCTACCAAACACAAAATACATATTTCCAACTTTAATACACACAACTACAAAACATTTTTTTTTTTTTCACCTATTTTCCTTTGAAATACCCCTAATCCGTTTTTGTCAATTTTTATACGTTTTCGTCGGTTTTAAGCGTTTTTGTACGTTTCATCTGTTTTTTACGTGTTCGTCCGATTTTCTACGTTTCTTCCGATTTTTTATGTTTTCGTCTTTTTTTTGTCGTTTTTGTCCGTTCTTTTATGTTTACATCTGTTTTTACGTTGTCGTCCGATTTTTTTTTTATGTTTTTGCCTTTTTTTTTTAACGTTTTCGTCCGATTTTTTACGTTTTTGTCCCTTTTTTACGTTTTCGTCCGTTTCCTTACGTTGTCGTCCGTTTTCGTCCATTTTTTAATGTTTTCGTTTGTTTTTTTATATTTTCGTCTGTTTTTTATGTTTTCGCTTTAGTCCGATTTTTACGTTTCGTCGCTTTTAACGTTTTTGTCCATTATTTACTCGCGAGTAAATTAATTGAAATGTGGGTCCATATAGTGGTTTGTGTACATGTTATGCACTTTAACCTACTATTTGAACCCTCGATCGTGGACCGAGTCGTTGTCCGTCTGTATATATATATGTGTCCGATTTTTTAACGTTTTTGACCGCTTTTTACGATTTCGACCTTTTTACGCTTATGTCTTTTTATGGACAATTATGCCGTAGATACTATTTCCACACTTTTTACCGCTTATGTCTTTTTTTCATGTTATTTGATGTTATATTTTACTTTTTAATTCTTTATTTTCTCATATTAGATTTTTTAGGTACATAGAATTGAGATAAAAACACCTAAACATGTTTTTAGTTTTGCAAATGGAAAATATAAACACATGTTTCTTAAACTAAACGCATTTTTAAATTTTTTATTGTTTAAATAAAACTCTCCCTTTTCTACAAAACAAATAATAAAACGAAGAAAATGTTTAACTAAACGCCATCTAAACATTTACATTTAGTTACATAAAAAAATAATAATAAAAATAAAAGCCTCCTGTGACTCAAATAAGACAAATATTGTGTCCATTAAAATGTTCGCAACATGTTATACAGTGTGGAAATAGTATCTACGCGGCATAATTGTCCGTAATATACAATAATACTTTTTCGTACCTACTGAGGTTTTAACTATAACTCTCTTAGTTATAAAGTTACTTCTTCCGTCTCAATTTTCTTGTGTACTTTTTCTTTTTGTTTGTTTCAAAATGATTATACAATACAAAAATAAAAGTTCCTAATCAAAAAATTTATTTACAAAATTAACTGAAAAGATTAATTAGTTATCAAGGGTAAAACTATCATTTTATTGATTTTGCATTTCTCAAAACAAGAATAAATACATGTTTTAAATCGATGTTTTTCAGAACAATAATTTTGAAACGAAAGGGATATGTTAAGCATGTCCTTTCTATATCATACTATATCGATGCTAGAAAACGCTTTCTCTTTAACCAAAATTCCATACATGTAGTCATGTATCGAGGCGGACTCGAGACTAACTCACTCACAAACTAATAAAATGAACTAAAAGGTACAATTTCATTAAAACTAGTAACTAAATTAAGAAGATATGTATTTTTCGACGTATTAGTGAACTAACTAAATAAGACACGCATTTACGCGACACAAAATCTCGGACTAGTTTATTTTGAAAAGCCAAGATCATGTAGGATGTCTTTTCTTTGAAATTCGATGAATTATTTAATTTTCACGTCTAAACATTAGTTTGAAACACAATTTTCTCATCACAAGGCATAATGGTTAGTTTTACATATTTTTAAAAAGAGATAATTTGCACACTCAATTTTTCTATTTGAAGACTATAGTGTACACTCATTTATATGTAATTCTTTTTTACGCCATATATGTTAAGCTTTTGCTAATAACATCTTTCAAGGTTGTTATTAACAACTCATATATGATATTTAAGCGTAGACAATATACATTGTTTAAACAAAATTGTGAACATTTAGACAAGGATATCACTAACGCCGCATTGTCCGCTAAGATACCCAATAGAGAAATTGCACTATATTTGTGTTTGAGATAATCAATGAAATTGTTGGTTAATATTCATTATTTTATTTGGACAACGTAAACAACAACCAAAAATACTGTTGTTAACAAAACCTTACGTGTTATATATGTACAATAACAGACCGAATTGCCACGCGACGCGATGCCGTTTCTAATACGATTTTAGTGAGGATGGTGGTGGATTGTTTGGAAGAGACTGTAGTGTTAGTGGTTCTGCGGAGGGCGTGCGGGTCATAGTTTTATCTGTATTGCTACGCGACGCATAATTTTGTTCGGTAGTAGAAGTACACACCGATAAATCTAATGTTCCGACCAATCTCTTTATATATAATAGTAAAAATTTTCATAAAACTGGACGTCTTTGGCCCCTATAGTTTAAAAAAAGTTATGAGAATTTTTAAAGTTATTTGATAAGTTAATGGTGCATTTTGAAAGTTTTTTTATTTAAAACTATATATAGATATTAAACTTCAACAATTTTTATAAAATCGTACGTATGTCAAAAAGATATCAATATTGGGCTCGTTTTGTTCGTTATCGAGAGACCTTTTTAGCGGTATCTTTTTTATTCAAGAAATCGTGAGGCATCTATAAGTTACACGATAAATAAAGTTTGTTGTATAGAAAAGTCGTAAATAATAAGAAGTTCGGGGGGTTGTTTTGTAATTTTATTTTTTTATTTTTTTTACCCAGGCCGGCAACTTTTAGTTTGGACCGTACTTTCTCATGTGAAGATTTAGTATTTGGGCTATGAAGAAATATTATTTGGGTAAGCAATAAAATATTATAAGCAATAAAATACTATAGAATTAAGGGGCTTGTGCTATAGTATATATATATAATACTGTAAAATATTGGCAATCGACGCTAAAACACCCGAACATAGATAGAGCAACAACACTGACACCAAAACTTTAGTTTTAAACCCAACGACCCTAAACAATAACCATTTTGTCAACTAAATGATATAGGAAATTCTACTAAAGTACATTTATGAACGTGGCTAAAGCCACTCTTTTTTTTACTAGCTCCACATAAAACAAGCATTAGCTACCATAAAATATGCCGGTGAGATTGCTAGGGGCAATCCTGTTTTTGCTAAGGGCCTAATGAACAGTAAAAGCTACACTACTAACGGTGTTAGTTAACGTCCGTTATCTACTAACGGTCGTTAACTTTTTTTTAAAAATACTTTAAATAAAAACTAATATGCGACAACAGTCCCTGAGGTTTAACTTGCATTGCTAAATAGGTCCTGTAGGGTCTAACAATGTAAAAAATTTTACATATAATGGTCCTTCATGTTAGATGTTCGTTACACAGATAGTCCTACTAACGGCCGCTACTTAACGGTTGTTACATAACGACATTCTATCATTTTTAATCAAAAACTCTATATAAAACGCAATGCAACGGGGCTTGATAACATACTTTTTGTAAGTTCGCAACTGCTTAATTATATTGTTCACGCTTAAAATACTTAACATATATCTATTAAAAACACGCTTAATTTCGAACGTTAAATAATACTTCTTTATGCGAACACCCCGCTGCGAAGCGTGGGCTAAAAACCTCGTGGCAATTATACACTTTAACAACTTCGATTTAGCTTTTTCTATCTGTGTGACATATTTTCTTCACTTGTTCAACTTAGTTTCTTTTACACTTTTAAAACTTTCCAACATTGAGAAAAGTTTATTCTAAATCAAATATAGTTGTTCATAAAAATAGAAAAGAAAAGCACAAATCAAACAAGTAGTCGTTATATTGTACCATGAATAAATATGAAGGTTGAAAAATATAATTATCAACTCAATCAAGGTACTCTACGTTCGGCTTGCATGCTATATAGTAGACTAGGATATTCATATTTTTATTAGGACATTCAACTTCAATGTAAGAATTAAAATATATTGTAAAACATCGTATAAGTATGTAATACATACAAGAAACTATTTCAATCAAAAATGTAAATGCATAAATCAATTCCTTTTGTAAAGGCTAGAAATTACCATGTAGGCTTGAGAAAACCATACATCATCACCAAATGGTAGCTCACTGTTTGATCTTTGAAAACTGATCTTCACCGTTTGACATCCGGCTTTACTATTGCTATCATCCCGCTTACCTATCCTATCTCATATACCCGCTTTATTGAGACAAAACAGCTTTTGATGATTTTTTTTTTTTTTTTTTTTTTTTTTTTTTTATGTATCATTTTTACATTTACTACTTTTAACATATATTTTATGTTCTGTTTTATTTTTTAATTTCACACTTTTCTTCAATACTTTTACCTTAGGAGGCCCAAACCCTTTGCCCTATTTCACCGCTTTTTATTCCATCTCTCAAACTCCAACTGTCCCGCCTAATTGCTATTTTTCAATGACCTCATTTTTCGACCAACAACTCTAGCTTCTTATCTCTAAAACATGTCATGACATAACAAAGTAGCGACTTAACTTGCCGTTTTTTTCTTCTTGATATTTTCATTTGGTTAGATGTGAACTTCCTAATTTTATTTTATTTACACTTTTTAGATCTGGAAATGGGCTTAAACTACTATTTTGTTTACATGATGTGAACATAATCACACACCTTAGCTTGTCCACCGACTGCTATCTATCTAAGGTTGGTCGGCAAGGGACCATTCACACTCACCTCATCTAGCCTCTCACCCATGACTTCCTTGCCATCTCCCTCCACTCACGCACGAGTCACGCGTTTCAAGAAACTTAAGGTAGTGGTTCACCTTCTTGAATTTGTAAAATGCATCGGTTAAGAGTTGTAATATTAATTTGTGTAATATTAATTTGTAAAAGTTAAGGTGAGTGGAAGTGAGTGTCTTGTCCATAAAAGATGAGTGGAAGTGAGTGGATGTGAGAGGAGAAAGAAAGCGGACGTAACTGACGTGTAGAAAGTGAGTGTGCACAACCTTGCCATCTAGCCTAACCTCGTACAAGCCAACCCTCATATCATCTTTGATATCTGCATGCTTACTTTTTCTTGCCTTCAGTGATTCATTAACATCAGATGCTTTTCATTTTCTCCTTGCTATTTGCCAACAATCTATTATTATTGCTTTGCTAGTGTTTTAATGATCGACCAACGATTGTTTTAAACGGTTTAACTTGTGGGATATTTTGTTTTTCTCTCATTAATTAACTTTTTAATATTAAATTTGTGGTGAAACGTAATGGATGAGTGACCAATGATCAAACGAGAAATAAAAATAAAATGAGAAGGATGAGAAATAATCATAACTCATTAATTCGGACACACAAACAAAAATGATGATCTCCCATGAAATTCTCTTTTTTCTTTTGAAATATGTGACTAAAAACATTTCTCATTTTTCTTATTTTATTTTCTCTTTTTAGTGGATCCATTTCCGGAGAGGAGTAGCTTACATTTTCTTTTTTTGGCCTGTTATCGTTTATGAACTTCTACTTACATTGCTAAGGAATGTGTTGATGGTAAAGATGGAGCAATACACAGCAAATTTCTTAAAAACTTGTACATGTTGTATTGTTACTTGTATAGAAGTATGAATTGAAATATTGATACTAAGGGTGCATTTGGTTTGTTGCTATAAATCACAATGGGTACGGATGTTTGTATAGGGTGGAATGGTAATAGAGGGTAGGATGAAACCACCCACATACAAAATATATGAAACCTTCATATTCGAAAGATCCTCAATCTATTATAATGGGCCCATAACCAACCAAACAACATTAACGACTTTCAAAATCATACACTCATACCCATACACCAGAACCAAACGGGCCCTAAAGTATATGTACTATTATTGACTGTATGTGGTCCATGTGGACTTGTGGAGTCAATATATTGTAGGCGTGTTCAGAATTCGAGTAATAACCTCAGGAACCAAAAACCAAAACCAAACCGAACCGTAAAAATTCGAACTGAATTTATAACCGAAACGAACCGAATCGAATTAAATATTCGGTTTTCAGTTTATATATGGTTTTGGCAATCTAAACCGAAAACCGAATTCATATAAATATATATATTTTATACATTTATATACACTAGGCGAGTACCCGCGCCTAGTGGCAGCGGTTTCTAGCGTCAGATAATTAATGATTTGTGATATTGTGGTGAGTGTTTTGTAGCATTTAAAATAGAACGTGAACCGATAAAATGCAATTGCAAACGGTTGTACTATACGATAACTAAAGTCTAGACAAAATTCTTAACATCTATCAAACAACATATAAAAACATTCAATGAAAATGAAAGTAAACATTACATCAGTTATGAGATAAAAACTAACAACACACGTTACTTGTCACGTAAAAACTAAGAAGGATGAGATTAATGGTGCCGTTGTTAAGAAGAACGCAAGTACCAAAATTAGCATGAATGTGATTAGCCCAAAAAAAAAATGAGCGTATTTAGCCTATTGAAAAGTTAAATGTGCACTAACGGGCACATATTTTCTCTTAATTGTAAAACATTATAATCGTTTTTGAAGAAAACTTATATATATAATATATTTATATAGCGACGATCGCTCGTGTTAAAAACGTTTATGGGTTCTAAACGAAAATAATAAAAGTTTGAAGATTTGGGGATTAAACATAATGTTTTGAAACCGGTTCGACCGGTGGTTCAACCAGTTGAACTGCTCCCGTCGAAAAACGGGTCAATTTAAACCGAGTCAACCCGACAGTTGGATCAAAACGGTCAAATTAAATGGGTCAACCTAGTTTTCGATATGTATTAATATTTTCAAATTTTCACTTTTTACTTTTGGTTTTCCTTTATATATAGTATAAAGCGGTGACCGCGTGTTGAAATCATGGTAGCTGTGACAATTAACTTAGAAATATATCTCAATGAGACATGATTCACTAGTTTGTATCGGTTTCAACGGGTCCTCTCTAGTTCGTTTCTGGATGGTCATTATTGGTTAATCGCCACGGTTTCCGGTTGAACCTATTGGTCGGTCCGATTTTCAAAATTATATGTACCATCAACTTGTTAAATTGTATGAAGCTTTGTGTGTTTATTAATTTGTATAATGTGTATAATAACATGTACTTTTTATTTTATGGTGTTTTAAAATAACATTATTTTATATTTAGAATTATGTTGTAGCTTGTTTAAATTGTACATTGTGAAAAAAAATTTGTACTTTTTAGTAAATAGTGTTTTAATTGGTTGTTTTTAATTTGGTATATAAGCTTTTAATTTGTTGTACAATGTGAATAAATTATTATACTTTTAAATAAAAGTATTAATTACACAATTTATTTCTCTCACATTTGACTTTCAACTTTTCACTTTTCGCCGTTCAACCGCTTTTTATTATATGTAGTATAGATAAAATGACCATGAAAACTCTTTCATTATATAAATTTAACATTTTTAAGTTAGAAATTTTTGCTAAAAATATGTTGAAATAAATAAATAATTAATTAAAATTAACTATTTCTGGTTATTCGATTCGGTTTAATCAAATTTATTTAATCAAATTTGTATCTGGCTCGGTTCGATTTTTGGTTTTACACATAAAAAAAGTTAAATGAACTAACCGAACTGAATAAACCGAACAATCTAATAACCGAAACGATAAACATCCATAATATATTAAGGGCCCGTTTGGTTCGGCGGAATCCTAAGGATTTTGGTGGAATTGGAATTCAATTCCATTTCATAACGTGTTTGGTTGAAAAATTTAAAGAAATTGGAATCTGAATTTCATTCCTTACTGTGTTTGGTTGACAAACGGAATGGAATGAAATTCTTCAAAATCCCATATATATGGAATTCAACATTCCATGGCAATATGAGAAGGATTGTTAACAATTCCATGGAATTCATATTATCTTTATCATTGTCATTGCTATTATTATTGTTATTATTATTATTATTATTATTATTATTATTATTATTATTATTATTATTATTATTATTATTATTATTATTATTATTATTATTATTATTATTATTATTATTATTATTATTATTATTATTATTATTATTATTATATATATATATAATTTTATAAAACATCACTCATTAGAAAATCAAAGGAATTACAAGAAATTGGTGGGAGCCGAAAACTAACTCCCCCACCCTCTAAAGAATAGCAAAACAAATCCTACTAAAATACAGTTAGCACCACACGCGCCAATATCTTGAGTGACCGAGAACTTTCGGACACGCTTGAGCAAGGTCACCGCCTCCTCTCGAGTTCACCAAAGAAGAGAAAGAGAAGGGATGAACCCATATCCAATATCAGCGATTTGGTTTCAGACTTGACACGCTTATACTGGTAACTTCAATCACGCACGCCCGCCACAAAGTCACCATACCATTAAGCGTTAATGGCGATGACCCAAGAAGATCAACACACACATCAAGGCCTCTCTCCCACGAGTAAAGTAACAAGTCACCGGGCGTGGGTGTTTGTCCTCTCCGCAGAGCCGATATCAATTTCTTTACGAGCGAAACCCTACCCAAGAGCGGATATCGGTGAGAGTATCACGCACCACATTATGTCGATGTTTAATACCAATAATACGTACGCATGATACAAGATGATCCCCATAGATATCACCGTAAAAGCCTTGGAACAAGCGAGCACGACATCCGAGTGGAGAAAAGAGGAACACCTGACGATAGCATAAAACACACCCAGGTTTTAGCATTCATAGTCCGCCCACCCCAACTATCGGGACTACTCGGGCCGGTCGAAGTATGGTCCGCCATTTGCAATCTCCATAGGGCCATCTGCCCAGCGATAAGGAAGGTGGATTCACCTCTTTTGTGACACGTGTGAAATATAACCGCCAATTTCTTCATGAGTTTGGGGCGACAATCTCACAAGAGCTACCCAAAAGGTCGGTCTCCATTATTTCATTAAAACATGCAGGCATCATCAAAGGAAGATCCAGAGCACCAACACCGATCGCGGAGAGTTCACCAGGGTGGCCGATTGGAGTCTAGAAGCAAGGAAGGCATAATTCAAAACATCGCCAAGAACAGATACACCAAGCCCCCAAATTAAAAGGGAAGAGCGGCGGCCTCCATTGCCAATTTCCGAACCCGGCCCGAGAGAAGGACAATTCGCTCCAAAGAGGAGCGAAGTGCTTCATCGAATGAAATCAACATGTTCAAAGACACGGGGAACATGTGTGCATAGAGAAATACAACTTGAAATGCCAACACATGCACTGGAAAGCGAAGAACTCACATGGGATCATCAAGCTTAGCAACAATCGTCCATAAGTTCAATGGTTTTAGAAACTTGTTTCAAAACGAGCTTACTACTAAACTCAAGGTCTACACCAATAGGCCCACCCAACAATTTTACACCATGCGGGGTCGGGCAATATTAGAGGAAAACACCTTCGAGTCTCGCTTCTAGGATCTTCACTTGGCCAAAAACCTCGCTTTATCGACGCTGAGGTGCAAACCATAACGAGGTCCATCTATCATAATGAGCTCCAAGGTCTTCCCAACAAACAGAGTATCTCCAATGATCGTACCATCATCTAGGTACCAAGCTTGAAAGGGGAGAGAAAAGGAGTCTTTGATCTTGCTAGCAAAAGGATGTAGCACCAACGCAAAAAAGAGAGGTCCAAGAGGATCACCTTGCTGCATGCCTTGGTGTGACCATAAAGTGTGTTCCCCATAATATAATCTGGCTGGGATGGAGTAGAAAAATTCAACCCAACGTGATATGGCAGGACAATGGAGGCGAACCTCTTGTAACATAACCTCACGGGTCCACCGATCAAGGCATTTTGAAATCCACCAACAACATCGAAAGACCCACATCATCACCATCGTTTTCAACAAGCCGATTCACGGCATGGAGAATGGCCTCCCTCCTCCGTAAACCCCAACTCCGAATTTTAGATCATTCAAGTATCCATCTAAAGAGTGGCCAATCATAGAAGCTCCCACCTGGAGACTAAACGCCTCCAGACATCCCCACCGCAATAGATCGGATACCACCACCGGTTTGATCGCCAAAGTGAGAGGAGCACTCGAAATATACTCGCCCAAAGCCTTAGGACACTTACCATCAAGAAAAAGATTTACCACCGGTGATGGAGTTGATTAACTCATCGATATAGCCACAAAGAAGACCGCTAAAACAATCCAATAGGTGTTGGCGTAAACCATCTCGACCACAAGATGTACCATGGGGAAACTCTTAATTATTATTATTAGACTAAAATACACCGTTGGTCCCTAAACTTGTCTCGAGGATCGCGATGGGACGAACCTCGCCTTTTCATCGCCACGGGTCCAAACAAGAGCCATTAAATGCCGATTCGTCCCTCGACCACTAACACCCATGTCAATGACTCTTTACGTTAGTTACGGGAGGGTAATATAGTCCAATCACATTTATAACTCAACCTAGTTAATTCTAACAAACGGTTTACCAGATACCATCTTGATCGCTTCCCGCCTTCTTCGCACAACCCTCACATACACTTTAACAATGGCGATAAGGAGCTTACTTGTACGTATGTAACCTGATGAGATGGTAAAATATGTGAAGGAAAAATACGGGGACACTTGGTTAAAGAAGATGAAATGTCCGATGAAATGTTTGATGATTTATGCAGTTGCGAAAGAAGCTCAAGTGATGAAAGGTTAGTCGGGTTTTTTGTATTTGTGTTATTGCTATTTTAAGGGAGGAGCATAAATAACTCCTATTTATTTGACAAACCGAGCGGTGTCGAATCATCAAAAGAGGATTATAGCAAGCTAAAGGTATCCGACGATATGGTTGACTATGCCATGGCTACTTATGGGAACAAGTGGGATATAGGAGATGACATTGTTGATGTGATACTTGAAGACTTGTGGAAAAATATAGGAATAAGGAGTCTCGTAAAGGTTAGACTTTAGAATGAGTGTTTACAAGCTAAGAAAGTTGTAATGGGTCAACTCGATTATTTCGCTTTTGTCTATCTTTCCGTGATACTAACGTGAAGGAAATGAAGTTGATGTCATCATTATTTAAGACACATCCGATGATGAGTGTGGAACATGTCTTCTAAGACCACTAATTGAAAGGTTCCACTTCCCAAGCTTCCAAGGCGTCCAAGGCTTCCGCCTCCCAAAGTTGTACTTGGTCTTGTAGCACTATGGGATGCTCCGCACAAATAGGAATGAGTGGTATGTGCCTCCCCTAAGGACCTCAAGTCTCCCCATGAATAACAAGCCTCCCATCAAGAAGTTCACCGTTATTTTTAGTTGTTGATGTAATGAAGATGTATAGTTTTGGTCGATGATGGTTAATGAAACGATACTTGTTAACATGTATGTTTTGCTTCATATGGTGTAATTAGGTGGTGGTGTAGGTATATTTTGGAAATGTTGTTTTCATTTTGTAGTTTGCACTTGCATATCCGGTTTAGGTGGGTGCTTGGGAAAACCCATTTTGACTTATAAGGTCAACATAAACCAAATTATTAGAGGATACCAAACCGAATTGTTCTCTATTTGCTCTTTCGATTCAGGTGCTTCACGTGGTGTTTGGCTTGGGCGCTCCACTTGCTATTTCGGTTGTAGGTGGTTCACTTTGTTCTTCATCACCGCCAAGGATGCACCAACACTAGTAGGTGCAAAAATATGTAGACCCATCACATATCCACCACTATCTCCCTGTGGTTGTGTTTTCCTTGTAACACCATCTCTACCAAAGATAAGATGTGTTTCATCTCAAGGCACACCGGACAAACATACCACATGAAAGCTCTATAAGGTGGACGCTTTGCAAAAAGGTCAATCCACTGCTTTCCTTTGAAGCCAACAAATAATGCATACCATTTGACAACCATTTTCTACATCCATGGTGATAATATGGTGGTATGATAAACAATTGTTGACTTAAGATGTATTATATAAGTAGATGGGAGTTGTGGTTGTTGAACAAGTAGATAAGGAGTAAATACAACATAAATTCTTACAAGCTAGTCAACTTATAAAGTCAACAAAAAAACAAAAACATGTTCAAACATAATATTGTCGATATTACAAAATGGCTAGAAGAGTGAAGCCTCACAACCTTAGAAAATCATGGAATTTGTGACTTTCGAGAGCGTGAATTTTATCCAAGACATATGGATGTCTTGGATATAACTCTTCCACAGACACTCCATAGTAAGTCGCCTCATACTGCATCTTCAAGCCAATTTTTCCTCTCCCATTCCTCTTCAATTCTTTTGTACATTCTCTCCTCTTCCAAAACTATGAATGCTTCTTCATCCAACCCGGATCGCTCTTCATTTTCCTCCAAATTTGTGTGTTCTTCTTCTTGCTTGTAAAGAGCATCATAAACCTCTTGTTCCATAGTCTTCCTTATATCCTCTTCATCCATCCACTTCAAAAGTAATACATTTGCACATCAACTAGAATGTAAACACACTAGAACAATCGTTATACAAATGACAATTAAATGAATACTGCTGCCTTCCGCCATCACAATGCCTTTTTCTACCTCGAACCTTACTTTCCTTTGTTGGTTTTGGTACCGATCCTTGTGACACTAGACTTATTATGTCCAACAGTTTGACAATTGGAGCATTTAACTGCTTACGAGCTCTAGATTTACCCATTTTGACTCAATTTCTCCGAAAGGGTTGGGTTTATGTATTTGAATTCAAATTTGTGGTAAAATGTGAGAATAAAGTGCTTGCTATAAGTTAATGCAAGGCAGTGATAGGGACTAAAACCCGTGTCCCCTACACTCTAAATCTGTTTGACCAAGGACCATAGTTCCACCAACACCCAATACAATCAAAACCATATAACAACTCTCTTAGACGAATACAACAATTAACAACATAATTAACGAATTAAAACACTAGAACATAACATATAGATTCATTAACTTCATATTAAAACACTAGAATGTAAATATTCAGACATATTTTTCCAAAAAAAAGGAAAACATAACCATAGCATTTCCTTCTCAACACTTCCTAAGATGATCAAGGAAGTTGTTCCCGTCACACACCCGTGAGTGTGTCCGACGATCATCCTCCTTATCTCCAACGCCTTCAAGACATTAGCCTTTTGCACATTGCGAAGATCCTCGATAACCTTGTAGTTCATCACCGTAGTTCAAAGCCTTGATCTCGTAGATGTATTGTTGGGTTTCCTTCATACCCGAATCAAGTCACCAAAGTGTTTTGGAGTCCTTTAGAAATTTTGATGTCCTTATCGCTTTCTCTCTCGATAAAGAGAGAAATCGAGTCAAACATGTAGTCGGAGTTCAAGATTTGGCGAGTTCTTCAAGTAGTGAGAAGTCACCATCGGGAGGTTGTTTCTTGTGATTGTTCAGTATGCAAATGATATAGTGTATTAACCAATAAATACCAAAACAACCGGACGCTCCAAATTGTGGACTAATTGTGAAGTTAGTAAATGAGAGAAAAGTCAAGTTTGTGTGACAAAAATACGCTGGAATTTTAAGTGCAAAAATGGTCGATGGCCAAATTGAGGACCAATTGTGACATTTTAAACCTGTACCACAACTTGGCCTTTGCCTTCCTTGATACGCATATACACAATTAATGTAGTTGGAATCACCAAAAGAACCCAACTAACAAGATCCGAAACCATAAACACTATCATAATAACCCACCCATTTAACAAAACCCAATCAAAACGAAACCTAACATACATCCACACTCACGCATCAAACACACATCTAGTCAAACCCATTCTTAAAAATACCAAAAACTAAGAATGAAGGATAGAAGCATATTCGCTCCACGCTTAAGGATGCCAATGAAGAAGAAGAAGGTGAGGTCCTGCTCGTAATCCACTATAATGGGGTTTTGATTTTAGCCCACTCGTATGAACGAGGTTCATTAATTAATCTATGCGCCTTTACCAAATGATAGGATATATTTAGTTCAAGCCTTGATAATGTGTTATCGAGATTAATGAACAAAATGGGCGTTGTTTTTCGTGATCCTAAACAACCCTAGAAAATGGTTTGCATTTGATTCATAACGATGTTGATGTTCATACTTTGTTTGGAATGGTTGAAACAAATGACTCATTGATATCTTTATAGCCCACAAGCCCCAAAAGTTAGCACAATTTTACTTAAAAACATCAGTTTTGAAGTTGTGGGTTGGGTAGAGCAGATGCTAACTTTAGGATGCTTAGTCAAACACCTTTAGGACTACAAGTCAATGGCGGGGATAGCTAAGGAAAAAATGCGAGGGTGGAACCAGACACCAAGAGTGAAAGGTGGGGTAGTAATCAAGGACGAAGAAGGGGTTGTAGCTAAATAAAGGGACAAAATTAAAGGAAAGGGAAAAGGAAAGATGGTTGATGAAGAGGAGGTTTGCCCGTAAAAAATGGAGAAGTTGTTCAAGAATTTAAGCGAGGTTTAGATGGGAAGGGAAGGCCAAAATGGTCGAGTATGCAGGGTTTGATGTTGAGAACTCGCACTGGTTTGACTTGGAGGGAAGGTGAAAGGGTTGGTGGTGTCACTGCAGATGCTTGCGGTGTTAAGACACCCTTCGAGCAAAGAAAAGATTACAAAGCAAGCGCCCTAGCACTCTTCGCCCAAAGGCTAGGTGATGTTTCAATGATGAATACCATGTCATGTGTTAAATTCCATTAACCTGTAACACTACAGCTCATAACTTATATGTTTGTAATTTGTATACTTGTTTTGCGAGACAAGGTTGCAAAGAAGATCATCAAGTTAGGCCTACAGCTTTGTTTGTTCACAGCTTCGGATATCAATCACAAATTGTAGATCATTTGAAGGTTCATCGGTTGAACGTTTTGAAGTTGGGCCCAAATTCATCTTTTATATTTTGTAACAATTAGTAAATTAACATGTATCGACAATGACTCCTTGGTATCGCTTATGTTCCAGCTTCATCAAACATCGATATAGTTGATCGTTATAAGTCAACTAGCTAAGTAGTTGATAATGTATAAATTTGTTTGTTAATCCCGGTAAATTTCATGAGCTATTACTTTCTTTACCGCTAACTTTTATGAAGTCATACTTAAGTGGTGAGGACTCAGAACACCGATATTATTTGTTCAAACAATATCCCTTTTTGTTTTGGTGGAATAGTTCTTGGGTTAGAATTAACTAGGTTGAGTTATAAATGTGATTGACTATATTACCCTCCCGTAACTAATGAAAAGAGCCGTTGACATAGGTGTTAGTGGTAAAGGGCGAACTGCATTTAATGGCTACCGCTTGGACCCGTGGCGATGAAAAGGCGAGGTTCGTCCCATCGCGATCCTCCGAGACAAGTTTAGAGACCAACGGTCTATTTTATCTTTATTATTATTATTATTATTATTATTATTATTAGTATTATTTAATAAAATATCACTTCATTAGAAAATCATAGAAATTACAAGAACTTAGTGGGAGTGAGAAACCAACTCGCGCCCACCTCTCTAACAATAGCAATGATAAAGATAATTATTATTTTTATTTATTTATTTTATTTTATTATTTATTTATTTATTATTATTATTATTATTATTATTATTATTATTATTATTATTATTATTATTATTATTATTTATTTTTATTTTTTTATTTATTTTTATTTTTTATTTATTTTATTATTATTATTATTATTATTATTATTATTATTATTATTATTATTATAAACGATCATTTAATTATTATTGTTATTATTATTATTTTTATAAACAACCATGCTATTAAGATTTAAAATTATTATTTATTTAAAATTGATAATAAATTATTATTTTTAAATTTTTATTATTATTATATTTAAAATTTATTATTTTTAAAATTAAATATAATTTATTTATAGCTTACTTTTTAATTTATACTTTAAATAATAAAATTGTATTTTATATAAACAATTATTTATTTAATATATTAGTTTATATAATATTATTTAAAAATTATTATTATAATCGATAAGTAATTTATTTAATAAATAATATTTAGTTTATTAATCTTAAACTAAAAGTAAATTTTAAATATTTTAAAATAATTGTTTTTCTCATTTCATTCATCCAACCAAACATGCGTTAGTATTTGCAGATTTCAATTCACGATTTTAAATCCTAAGGATTTCAATTTCTAACATTCCATTCCTTCACATTCCAATTCCTTAAACATATTCTAATTCACAAAACATTCTCATGAATCAAACGAGCCCTAAGTGATAAACACTCATTACTCATAGATTTGGTTTTAATTTTTTTGAAGTACGGTGAGAGCAAAAGTCAATATATACATGTAATCCGGAAACAAGAAATGGGGTGATACGATATGATATATGTTATTTTGAATAAAAATGTGACATACGACTACCCACAATGGTCATATTCCTCACATTCAACCTCGTGGTCACTTTACCGCTTATATCTCTTTACCCACTCTCACCTTTAACTCACAATGGTCATCACCACCGACCTTTAATTAAAATATTCACTTTTATACAAAGACACCTTACGTAATATATCACACACACTCAAAATCAAAGAAATAAATAATAAAGACATTTTGGAGGCCCACTTTTTCACAATATCCGAATGGCGAGCTGGTTACCTTTCATGACCATTCTTTTCATTGGCTCACACG
Organism: Chrysanthemum lavandulifolium; assembly: GCA_022545495.1. Taxonomy (NCBI): domain Eukaryota; kingdom Viridiplantae; phylum Streptophyta; class Magnoliopsida; order Asterales; family Asteraceae; genus Chrysanthemum; species Chrysanthemum lavandulifolium. The sequence continues at coordinate 25,093,933 of CM040243.1, forward strand.
CCACCCCAAATACCCACAAGGGGCTCACGCGTGACACACCCACAAAAACCTCTCATGCTATCATTGGGACCTATCTATATCGAATGGAGATTTGGGGACGAACCTGTAAAAGATTGTATGGTAGCACGGTAGGAGTGACATTGTAAACAAATGTTTTTTTCATTTTCAATGGCTACAAACTATATACTAAAAGTGTATGACTTTTGTGAAAGATATGTACTTAATGTATTTAAAAAATAAAAAAAATAAAAATAAAAATAAAATAAAAATCCTCTAATCTTAGTGAGTTGTTAAGTTACTTAATTTAATTAGTTAATATTACTATTATAAACTGAATTGTATTACCATCATATCATTGTTTATTTCATATTATTAGGCGAAATGAGAAAATGATATAATTTTACAAAACATTTTCATACAATGATATATCATTTTAATTTGTGTTATTCATCATGCTTTTAAATTATCTATCTTATGCGCATCTACAATTACAATCTCTCATTTCACACGGGTTTGTTGAAGATGATGCAATTGTTCATAATGTTGTCCGTTCTTATCATTAAAGTGACTATAACTCTATAAGTGCTTGGACATGGTAGAAAACTTTCAAAGTGCACATTTTGATTAATATGATTTGCAAACTTAATCATTGTAATGCATGTATGCATTTCCTTTTAATCCAATTCAAAATTTTAAATACATTGTTACATTATTCAAAGTGTTTACTACTCACTTCGCCTAATAATAAGTGCTCAATTTTGACATTAACTATTTTTAATTTTTATTTTTGTTATATGATACTTGATGTAAAATATATGAGTGAATTAGGTTTTAAATGTATTTTTATGGGTATAGTTTTCATCAAGTAATATATAACACAAACAAAAATATTTAAAGTTAAATTGAAAAAAAATTAAAATGTCAAAACATGACGCTTATTATAAAATGGAGATATTGGCATTTTGTTTAGTGGTGATAAGAATCTCATGGGGCTTTGTAGGTGTCATGATTTACTTTTATCAAAATAAATATTCATTTTAAGGTCATTCAATTATGTATTATTTGTAATTATATTTGTATATTAGGTTGAGATTCTAATTTTTTTAGAAGGCCTAAGGGTAACATTAACCAAAGTTTAGTATTGTTAATGCATTTAAATTAATAGTGTTTGTGCATTAATCTTTCCACAATAACTAAAAGATTTTATTTAAATTTTGTAAGATTTATTGTTTGTGTTTTAATTAATACACGGTAATTATATATTGCATGTTATATAGGAGCATGTCAGGTTTGTTTATTTCTACTATTTATAAAGAGTGTATGTTTATTTTGAAACTTAAAATGACTTAAAATTGAGTAATGTTAGTGGACTATTATATCTTTAATTAAAATAATAATAATATCTCGCCACTAAATTAGTATTTTAAATATTGTTTTCTCCTTAAATTTTTACCATTCGTCCTAACCCATAGATTTTTTCTCTTAATAACTACAAATTGAACACATGAAGTTTTCAATTAAGGGTCAAACAGATTCTGACTTTACAAATATAATTATTTATCGATATACACTGTTCCTTTGTGTGAGTATTCGTCTATTAGAGAAAAGTGAAAATATAAATCGGTGAAAAGTAAATCAATTAAATATACTTAGTGTCGAGAAATGGAAAGTAAAAGGCATGGTAGGGGTGAGATTTTCTTAATCAAACTTACTTTTTTACATAGTAAACAAATAAGCAATTTATTTTATTTTATTTTATTTGTATTTTATTTTTCATTTTTTTCATGAATAACTTGCATGTTGATACGCGTTACAACGCGCTCGGGGTCAAAAGAACATCCTTTTAGTCGAGCAAGTTTTTCAACACCCTAAGCGATGAACCTAATCGTTGTAGTGTAGTATTATGGTAAGCCTCGGGAATTGATATCGTTCTCTGGGGAATAGGAATGCTAGTAAGAAATTACTACGCTAAGGTTGGGGTTGAGGAAGATTATTTTTATCTTTTTAATTTTTTTAGAAAATTGAAAGGTACGAATCTCGAGGTATTAGATTTGGGGTGGTATTTCTACCGATTACTAACAAGTAGGGTTGGATCGGGTTGAAAACCTTTTGCCTCTCAACCGAGAGGTCGAGTTCGATCCTCACTCCTACAAAAGGTAGGAGGTCCTTTCTACCTTTAGTAGAATCGAAGGCGACCTCTACCTTAGGTAGGGAAAGGTCATCTACATATTAACCTCCCCAAACACCGAAACGGTATTGGGTACCCATAACCCGTGAAAGACGGCATTGGGAGTTACTTTACTTTACTTTTTTTATTTCTATCGATTACTCTACTTATCTAATTATCTAATCTAAGCTAAGGTAAGGGTAGTCTATGTCTATTGTTGTGTGCTCTTGTGATGATTTAAATATGTGTTTACCTAGATGCTATTACTCCTTAGTTATCTCCTATTGATGGTTGAATTATTACGTCCTTATTCTTAACGTGTTGTGTCTTCTAAGGTCGTAGGGTATGCATTTTCCCTAACTCTTTGAGACAACCTTAAGGTTATTACCACGAAATCTCTAGGATTCATAAACTAACTCTAAGGTTACCTTTGGATGTTTAGCCTACAATAACTCTAGGTGATTATAAACTAATGTTCACAAAGATTACTCAAGCATTAAAAACATAACGAATGACCTATCGCAATACTAGGTCAATCACAATTAAGATAAGAGACAATCAATCAATATTCAATACCTAGGTTTCATAGATCTAAGCAAACACACAAGTAAATTAGCCGGACATGGAAAACATGCAAGCATACACACAAACAATTGAAGATATAATTGAATTAATGAAGTAAATCACTTATCTTGTTGTAAAATAGGGTATGGAACCCAAGATACTTGCCCAAGACAGCCAAAGTTCGGTTTAGATTTTACTCCACAAAACTACCTCCCTAAAATCAAAATTGAATTCTATATATAGAGTTACAACATGCGACGCGTCACTCTTTATTTGTGGCCGCCGGATCGCCGCCATTAGATTTTCGTCTTGACCATCAACTTTGTGGCGTCACCTTATGGTTGTGACGGCGGCTTCATCTTCGACGCCGTCGATATCCGAATCTAGGTCATCGAGTTGGACGCCCAACTCTTTAAAACATGATGCCGTCAGTGCAAAATAGCAATTTAGCTATTGAGTCGTCACAAAGCGTGTTGAGATGGCGTCGCCATTTGGTCGTGACGCCACCTTCGATTCCATCGACTTGAGTGTCTTGATTCTTGACTTTGGCCATTTTCTTCATATATTCGCGCCTTTTCTTCCGAATAAGTGTCATTCCATCAATTTACCTTCAATGACCTAAAAAGTCAAAATGAACGAAATTAAGCGATGAACGGATATAAAGTGGTCGATTAATGGCTTATATGACCCCTCAAAAGTGTACCTTTTAAATCCTTATCAAACATCCCTACACTTGGTATTTGCTTGTCCTCAAGCAAATGTGCTTTAGCCAATTAGTTTATAAGTTAGGGGTCATGAAGCATTAGTTTAGAACAATTCACAACAAGTATAAGCCCATAAAGTCATAACAAGCACGGAATTACATACTAGCACCTCACAAGTGGTGTTTAGATACTCTCATCTCTCGGTGTATATGAAATATATCAAGTTGGAAATGGAAGATAAACACTCATTAACCGGTCCTAGTACATAGATTACCATAGGCTTAAGACTAGATCAAACCTCCATCGCTTTGGCGTAAGCACCTAGAAAAACTATCCAAGAGGTCTTTTAAAGGGTTGTAACATTAGGCTTACGGTAGGAAACAAAGGGTTTGGTGGGATAGGCGATTTAGTGGTGGCAAGTCAAAATCTTTATGTTACAAGCATGAGAAAAATGGCGTTGCTAAGCCAAGACTCGACACTCTAAACTCTAGATAACTTTGAAATAAACAAACATAAATTTAAAGATAGATGTAGGATGGTAGCCGTTTTTTTTTTTTTTTTTTTTTTTTTTTTTTTTTTTTTGCATACACTTTTACTCTACCATCCTCTACGATAACATCAAAATAATAGGGATTTATAGGCACATCCCTACACTTGAGTTTTTATTACTCTAACACTAATTTGACCCGAATTGAAAAGATCAAAACACGTGGAGTACATTATTACGTAAATAAACGAATTTGAATTTAACGTTCCTTCCCGTCACTTCATAAAACTTAACTTTTCCCATGAGTCCCAATCGTCCCAAAATCGTATACAAAGGATATGACTCGACTTAGCAACTTATGCAAGCAACTAGATAATTGAACTAAGGGTTTAGTATGATAACAATAATGCACTAAAAGTGAGTGCATACAAGGTAGGCTAAGGTGGTTTGGGTGTACATTTGGGGTAGATTGTAAACAATGTTTTCATTGATATTCCTGAAAACCGAAATATCACGAGAACCGCGAAAAGGATAGGCTCGAGGGGTTAACTAGGGTATCGTGTATTAAAGATGAGTACAACGCAAGGGTGTGAGGGAATTACTCAACCGATGTGTGATGCACGGTGTTTCTCGACCATGTCTTAATATTTATAGTGTCTCGCTATACCTATGGTCTACCCTAATGCAATAATGGGCGGTGTACCGGTCGTGTGTAGTGTAGTAAATGGTAAAGCCGAGGCCGTCCCAAGAGCTATGTGTGTCGATAATTACTAAGTCTAATTGTCACGAGAATATTAATGGTTTGACAGGTTTTAATTAATTAAACTACTAATCGAAAAATAAAATAAAAGCAAATAAATGTGTGAAGGAAATCAATAGAAGAATAGTGGTGCTAACCTAGTTAATCCTCTTAGCTAGTTATGTCTCGTCTACCTACTTCCAATTACTTGGTGGGTCAAATTCGAGAGGACAACATTTGGTCAATTCGCCTAACCTATTAGCAAAGATGCCACCACAGAGAAATCAGGCACACCGTCATAGGTCCTGTTGTTCCCGGTCCCTAAGCCGAGTCATTAAGTACCGCTACATGCTAGATTCAAAATAGTGAGTGCCCGCCGTTAGGAACTTAGACACTACACCCCCACTTAAGTTCATCCAAACGATAAGTGATCGGTTGGTCAAATCGCACAAGTAGAAAGGGTCGTCAGTTGGTCATATCTTACCCTTCCTGTCTCGATCCGCTCACCAAGGTCGATTGGTCATATCTCCTAGGAATTCGCCTCTATCATCATTCAAAACTACCAACCAAGGGTGACTACCAAAGAACTATGCATGCGTACACTTAGAAATAATTGTCACGGAAGTAAAGGTAAACGCAAACAAAACAATTAAGGAATCATAACTAGGCTAGCACCAAGGGTGCTTAGCCGCTCATATTAATCATGCAAATCAATTCAATATTAAAAGGTATGAAATACATGAATTGAAAGTAAAATAAATAATAAATGCTAAAGCTTATCGTAATGGTGTGACTTCTCCCTTGAAACAGACTCAAGTATGCTTCCCTAGACCGCCTTGAGCTTTTTCCCACGTTCTCATAGTGTTGTGTGTGGAATGGGATGCTTTGAAATCTTTGGAATTCGGTGGGGTATTTATAGGCCGTGCCGGGTTACGGCGTAACCAATAGAGGAGTTATCTTTGTAACCTTCTATTTCTTCGTAAATGCACTAGATCCGCTGGTTATGGCGTAACCTTATGAGTGGTTACGCGTAGTCTTCAATAAACTCGTTACGTCGTAAGTGATGCGATGAATTCTGGCGTAAGTATCGGCGTGGAACCTCTTTTGACCTAATGGAGTTACGTCGTAACCTTTGGGAAGAGTTACGTCGTAACCTCTTGATAAGTTGGACTTTTGGGTCACGCTATAGTTACGGCGTAATGTGAGAGGCGAGTTACGCCGTAACTTCTTCAAAATAAGCATCTTGTGATAAATCTTTAGTAATGTTTCCATTTCCGCGTCTCTTTAGCTCCAATGCTCGCAATTTACCCGAAAGTGGAAAACAATGGAAAACAAGCGTAAATCCATATAAATGATATAAATAACTTGAGCATTATCGGAAATTGACACTTAATATCTGTGACTATTTGATGTTATCAAATATCCCCCACTGAACTCTACTTGCCCTCAAGTAGACCTTATTAGATAGATTCCTAAAAGATATCTCCCAAACACGAAAATATGAGTTTACAAATCCCTTATGCTAGAATAAAACAAAGCGAACACCTCACGAAAGGGGAACAAACACTCGAATCTCTCAACTATTCTAAGTGTCAATTTGGGTGATCACTCAATCGCATACCATAGCATGTTTTCTATCATAAGCTTGGCGGTTACACAAATCTCCACCACTAGAGTTAAGGGCTAAACAATTCTCGAAGGCAATATAGGTAGACACGACAAGGTTAAGGGTGACTCGTCATTACTAACATGTCACGGCGAATTGGACAAAATCAATGATACATGACCAAATCCATGGCCAAGACACCAAAGATTGCTCATTGCATTACCTAGACACGCTTCATGACTAAAGGGTCGGATAAGACATGGGATAAATAATTGGTGTAAAATGAAAAACAAGTAGGTAGTCTAAATATATAACTAAGTCATCACCACTTACACCGTCCCTAAAGTTCAAGCTTAGAAGTCTAGAGACCGGATCATGAAATGCAAGGTAGATGTGTCATTAGAGGACGTCGTGATGGGCGCACTACCTTTTCTTCTTTAGTTGGTATAACTCCAACTCCAATCTTCTAATGTGACCGGGTGGCCTCCTCGTCTGAATCAATAAAGCTCATACTATAGTGCTTATAACATCGCACTTTACAATATCATAACTCAACCAATTTTTTTTTTTTTTTTTTTTTTTTTTTTTATTTTTGGAACATAACATCCCCCACTGAGATGAACAATGGGAATTGGGGGTCTTCAACGATCTTCATAATTGTTGTCGATGAAAGCGTGATTTCAAACCTTTCCACTCGAACCTTGAACTTAGGCAAATGATGACTTCCAATTACAAATAAATACTACGGGGTAGGCTAAGGTGTAAGGGTGTAACTAAGCAATATATTGGGTTGACAAAATGAAAGGAATGGCTCGGAAGGGTGTATCTATGGGTATCTTGCACTAAAGGGAGTGCAACAAAAGGGTTTCATACGGGGTTGAAAAGTCAAGGTGACTAATCGACGGACTCACAATGGTAGGTTTGTTTGGGTGATAATCCTATAATATTGCCTTCTAAAGCGAAAAGTCCAAGTACATCGAGCTAACTCAACATACCTCGTCTATGGTCTCGAAATGATGCAAAGGCCAAGTTCTAAAGTTTAAAAGCTACCCAAGACACTCATAATTTGGTGGATTTGGGGTAAAATATTGGGAACGGATAAGGCTAATCTCACCATGTAATATCAAGGGTTGTATGTGCTCGGCTAAGGTCTAATCTAGTTAGGTTCGGAAAAACATGTCAAAATTTTAAAAATGGCATAATTTTTCAAAATAAACTAGAAAAATGAGGGCTAAAATAAAGTTTAAGAGATAATTCTACCGTCCCCCACTTGAATTGTACAAAGTCCCTTTTGTACTAGGAATTAAAATAAAGGTGAAGAGAAGGTAGAATTAGGCGAGAACTTCCCCAAATTTGCTCCAAAAGAAGAAGGCCCACGAGAATAACCGTGCCTTCGTTTAAGCGCCATGAACAAACTTCAATCCACGAAATCACAATACCGACAAGCATAATTCTAAAAGAAAAATAAAATGAAAAACAAACCTAACTCACTTTCAGTAGGAATCACGGTTGCATTTAGCGATTGCAACAAGCCTTTTAAACCACTTGGTGTCCCAAGTGGACGAGTGAAGTCTCGTGAGGGTTTACAGGAACACACCACAAAGTTCATTTAAAAACTAATACAAGGTTACCGTGTGTTTTAAAATGAAAGAATTAGCAGAGGAGAGTTACGTCATAACTCCCATGAGAGTTACGCCAGAATCGGCAAAACCGGTATGAGTCAGAGGCGAATAGTTACTGGCGTAACCAGCGAGATGGAATTACGCCGTGGTGGTAATGCGTCAAGAATTTCAGCGCTAAAATGTTGGTTACGGTGTAATCACGAAGATGAGTTACTGTAGAACTCTGCTCGATCGAGAATCGCAGCAGTAATTACTTTTTGTCTCCTCGCAAAATGGTTAGAAAACACAAAACCCAATGTAAAGGAAATAAAAACAAAAGAAAGGATAATTCGGGTTGTCTCCCGAAAGAGCACTTTTCATTATTAACGAGTCTTTAAGTTAGACTCGGGGAGCGTGGCTACCAAGCTTTGTCGTCATCTCGGACTGGGCAATCTCCATGTTGAAGCCACCGATCAAATTCTCATCCCGCTTGTATCCTTCTCCAAGTTCTAAACACCTAAGTAAAAGTTTTTGATCTTTTGGTAGGGGTGATCAAATCCTTTAGCTTTATCTTCTTCATTAATACCAATGACCGAGCATAACTTAACTGCTTTTTAGTCCAATTTTAAAATTTTTGGCAGTCCTTGGCATTTTGAAAATAGTTTTATCATCGCCAATCTTTAACCAAACCAGATCCTTCCTTCTCGCTTTTATCAAGCCCATATATTTCTTTGAAAGGTTTTCCGAAAATTACCCAACGGCCCATCCGACACGAACTCGCTAACATCATCCGAAACCATAAAGTCGACTAGAAACGAGTGAGTTCCTACAAAAACACGATATGTTTGTTGCTATTCCAGGAAGTTGTTTTGTAATCAAGCTCCTTCTCCATGACATGGTTGTAGCATTCCTAGAGATAATGTTGAGGGGAATCGTGGTCGATAAATGGGTGAAAATCAATGAACCCGATTTTGCATGAGATTTTCGATAATAGGATTCCTATGATGGATACGTGCCCCATCTCATAAAACCGTGGTTGGTCCAATTGCAAGAATGTTTTTCGAGTTTTCTTGCCAATGGGTCATGTCGACATCACTGAGAGGTCTTCAACACTTAATCCTAAGTTATCCTCTTCCTCAAAATTCACGAAACATCAAAATCCTTCCCGAGTCAACCTCTCCGTGATCCGGGGTCGCTAAGAAACTTTTCAAGGGCTTCACCAAAATTCCCCATATGCAAAAACATCGAACGAGGCATTATGCTAATACTAGCTCCAAGATCGCGGGCGTTACACATGTTTAGGCTCCCGATATAGCAAGGGAGAGTAAAGCATCCGGATCTTTTTCCTTTGTGGTAGCTCATTCCTCAAAGCTGCCGAGAATCTTCGTTGAGGCGAATAGTCTCATTATAACTTAATTCCCGTAATATCATGATGATTAGTATTATCGAGAATCATTAGTAGGAGGTTTACCAAAGAAACGTTGGTCCAAAAGTGATTGTTTCTCCATGTTGATCCATCGCTAACCTTTTACTCAAAAGGTCAAAGGTTCTTCGAGGATAGTTTCTACGATGTGGACAACTTCTTCCTCCCGAAATGCTAGGTAATCGAGAGATGGCTTCTAACATGAACTAACACTTTCTCTAATCTCTTTATCCTATCATCGTGAATTTTAATAAAAGAGATCAGATATCCACGAATGCTTTCATCATCTTTTCTATCCTATCGTTGAGCTCTCTTGATTCTTCGATGTGGTCAAGAATATTTTTCTCAAGATTGTTCCGGTATTGGTCTTAATATACTTTTAACCTTCTCAACCCTACATGCTTCACTTCTTTCCAACCTTCGTTTTCAAAATTTCCCTTAATTGTATTCTTGCTTCGTTATTGTCTTCATTACCTTATGATCGAAGTTATCTATCGGTCCGTATCCCGTATCCATGTGCCACTTGTAGCAATGTTCGAAATCCGTTGAATACATTCCAAGGCCCGATCGAGTCATGCTAGGAATAGGTCTTGGTGAATCAAGGAGTTCTCGTGTTCAGCGTATTAATCCCAGATAGAAGACGTATACGATCGATGTTTGTTTAAATCATGAGTAGGGCATCGATAGAAGCTCATTAAATATTTCCCATGCTTGGTGCAGCGTTTCTTCTCCAATCTTGCGAATTGATAGATTTTCCCGCTAAGCTTAGCCATTTTGAAGGAGGGAAAAATTCTTGGACGAACTCCTTTCTTAGTTTTCCCCATGCTTCTTTACTTTCACTAGGAAGTTTGTTATACCATCTTTTTGTTTGTTCTAGTGAGAGTCATAGGAAAAATCCTTGCAAGTGGTGAATAACTTAGAGTACCCACGATGTTGAAAAGAGAGGATAAGTGGAGAACTTCATCTCGTGATCCGAGCGTCCTCATTTTCGTCTCCAAAAACTTAAGCTCATGTAACTCTCGAATAATATGATCCGGGATGGAGTATTTTCGGTAGGAGAATCCTTAGTGAAGCTTCATTGGCGATTATCGTTTGGTCGGTCCAAATCGCTCCATGGTTGAGGTTATCGATATTATTTTCATTGATGGCCTCTGGTTACGTGTCCGATTAGTCCGATTCAGTAAAATGAGAAGATGTTGTGAATAGGAACCTGAGAATAGATCCTCCTTTACGAAATTGCTTCTCGGGTCAACAAATGGGGTAGCGAAGGGCCTGAGTCATGAGTCTTGTGTCGACATTATCGGCAAAAAAAAATAAAAAAAAAAAAAAAAAAAAATAAAAAAAGGACTTAATATGAAATCTAAAATAGCTCCCGTGGCCAAAAACTTGATGCAGGTTTCTTGACCATGTCTTAATATTTATAGTGTCTCGCTATACCTATGGTCTACCCTAATGCACTAACGAGCGATGTATCCGGTCGTGTGTAGTGTAGTAAATGGTAAAGTCAAGTCGTCCCAAGAGCTATGTGTGTGGATAATTACTAAGTCTAATTGTCACAGAATATAAATGGTTTGATAGGGTTTTAATTAATTAAACTACTAATGCGAAAAATAAAATAAAAGCAAATAAATGTGTGAAGGAAATCAATAGAAGAATAGTGGTGCTAACCTAGTTAATCCTCCTAGCTAGTTATGTCTACATCTACCTACTTCCAATTACTTGGTGGGGTCAAATTCGAGGACATCATTTGGTCAATTCGCCTAACCTATCGGCAAAAGATGCCACCACAGGAGAAATCGGTACCGTCATAAGTCCTGTTGTTCCGGTCCCCTAAGCCGAGTCATTAAGTACCTCTACATGCTAGATTCAAAATAGTGAGTGCCTACCGTTAGGAACTTAGACACTACACCCCCAATTCTTAAGTTCATCCAAATGATAGGTGATCATTGGTCAAATCGCAAAAGTAGAAAGGGTCGTCAGGTTGGTCATATCTTACCCTTCCCATCTCACCACTCACCTAGTGTCAATTGGTCATATCTCTAGGCAATTGGCCTCATCGCCATTCAAACCCTACCGAACCAATGGTGACTACCAAAGAACTATGCATGCATACACTTAGAAATAATTATCACGGAAGTAAAGGTAAACGCAAACAAAACAATTAAGGAATCATAACTAGGCTAGCACCAAAGGGTGCTTAGTCAGCTCATATTAATCATTCAAATCAATTCACTATTCAAAGGTACGAAATACATGAATTGAAAGTAAAATAAATAATAATGCGAAAATAAATGTTGTGACTTCTCCTTGAAACACTCGTATGCTTCCCTAGACACGCTTGAGCTTTTCCCACGTTCTCAGTGTTGTGTGTGGAATGGAATGCTTTGAAATGTTTGGAATTGTGGAGTATTTATAGGCAGTGCGGGTTGCAGGCGTAACCAATAGAGGAGTTACGCCGTTACCTTCTATTTCTTCGTAAATGCACTAGATACGCTGGTTACGGGCGTAACCTTATGAGTGGTTACGCCGTGGTCTTCAATAAACTCGGTTACGTCATAAGTGATGCGAGAGTTCGGGCGTAAGTATCACCGCGTGGAACCTCTTTTGACCTAATGGAGTTACGTCGTAGCCTTTGGGAAGAGTTACGTCGTAACCTCTTGATAAGTTGGACTTTTGGGTCACGTAATAGTTACGGCGTAATGTGAGAGACAAGTTACGCCGTAACTTCTTCAAAATAAGCATCTTGTGATAAATCTTTAGTAATGTTTCCATTTCGCGTCTCTTTAGCTCCAATGCTCAGAATTTACACGAAAATGGAAAACAAGCATAAATCCATATAAATGATATAAATAACGAGCATTATCGGGAGAAATTGACACTTAATATTCGGGACTATTTGATGTTATCAATGTGTAAGAAGTGATTATAATATGAGTATCAAACAAGGGTTATCCTAATGCCTCTTATCATTTAGTTATTCCTAACTACGCAAGTGTAGTCTCACTAGCGATCTCGGAATGCATCACAAAACAAGTTATAGAATCTATTATAATACGGTACACTCTCGAAGCATTAAAGTAGAATGCTTTAATTCCTACAAATCTAAGGCGATCCTCACATTTTGGGTGGAATATAAGTGGTAAAGAGTTTTGTGCTAGTCATATAATTTCCTATCCATGAGGCGCTTTATTAAGACTAATGGCCCACTCCTACATGTCAAGAAAAATTTTAAATTTGGTGCCAAAATTACCTAACCGATATTTCTCATGGTTTATTACACAAATGAAATTGGACAAGGCAAATAGTCAAGGATAAGCATAGTTTCAAAGTTCTCGTTTTATCTTCCCTCCTTACACTTAAACCGAACATTGTCCCCAATGTTTCCCAAAAGCATCAAAGTTATTATAATGGAAGGTAATTAAAAGCGAAAGAAACTAATACTCCCGATTAGCTTGGTAGGATCCGTGCGAAGTAGTAGTTAAATTCTTCTCCAAGAAGAACGTCGCGTGAAAAGCTCCATCCAATCTTATGTATCTTCTTCTTGATAAATAAAACGTGAACATTTGAAGAAAACAAGCGAAACCTTCGCGTAAAATTGGCGGTAACACTATATATGACTCTACTAAAGTAGGATATAATGCTTGTGGAATGGATGTTTACATTTTCCGGAAAATTAAGACCCGAAATTCAAAAATTTATAAGTAGTACGAAACGAGAAAAAGTTAAAAGCTTTTTCTCTCCTCTGACGCCGTCAGTTATCCCGACAGCAACCGGTCTCAAGCGATTTTTGGAAAAAATTACGAAAATTTATATCTTTAGAATCTGGAAAATTTCTGCAAAACATCCATTATGACTCAATATAAGCATTTGACTCAAACAAACACACATGTATATCTTTTAATAATCGTAATTCTCATGTTCACGCTCTTTTTGAAAACGTGTGTAATCCTCCCTACACTTATCCCTTTTGTAAAATACCTTATATGTAATTAAGACGAGGTTAAAGACAAAATAAAGCATTTTACAAATTCAAACATGAGAATAAGCAATCAATAAAAGATATAATGACACACAAACAAACAAACAATTAAGCATGGGTTGCTCCCACTTAAGCTCTTTTCTTTATTTATGAGTCTTGTAGCTAGACTCAAGTCGTGCCCTACGTGGTCTCATTTTCATTCTCAATGAATATTCTATCATATTGAAAAATTTCATCGACTCTATACCTAGGCCCTAGGGTCACAATCCTTATAATAAAGTCTCCTTTTCTCCTACATGAAGTTCAAACCTTTTTCAACATCGTCTTCGCTTTTTCCTCAAAAGCTCTAATATTGTCTCGTTCGAAAAGGGATAAAGGGCCATATCCATTCGTCTTCCAAGGCATCCTATAAGTGATCTCATCGTCTCCTTCCTTAAACCTAACCGTTCCTTCATACTTGTTGATGAGTGTCTAAATACTCATCGTTTTTATCTTGTCTGAGACTACAAAAAATCGAAAACACTCGAAACACATCAAAATGATGAAAATATCACAAATTAGTGTTTTATGTGTTTTAAATGCAAAAATATCAAAATCGGATGAAAAATGATTCAAGTTTGCAAAATTGGCGCTTTAGTCCCTCAAGTTTCAAAAGTTGTCAAATCTAGTCCTGGAATATCAAAATGTGGAATTTTATCATTCAAGGTCCCTAAAATATTCTAAGTTGTCAAAAATGATCCTTGAATGAGTTTTTGGTCAAATGGCATAAAAGGTCCTTAAAGTTTGGAAAATTGCAAAATTAGTCCTTGGATATCTAAAAGCGAATTTTATGCAAAAGTGGTCCTTGTACTATTCATTTATGGCAAGTTTGGTCCTTGTGAGAGCATTAGAAAAGTTCAAGTTCAGTCCCTCAAGTTTGGTGGAATTACAAATTTGGTCCTTGTTACTTATATATCAAATCCAATCCAAACCGTACCTTTTAATATCCAAAGCCCAAATCCACCACCGGCCCAAACCCTGACCGAACCCGTTTAATATTAATCCCGGTCAACGAAAGTCAAATGGGCAAATACCGCCCCCACTGCTCATCCTCCTCAACACTTTGCTGAATCCCAAAACCAAGAATGGTTTCTCCACATTTTCAACACTCCTCACCATACCTTGTCCCTCCACCTTCACTAACACCAAAAATCCTTAATTGACTCAAACCCACCCCATTTAATGTCAAAACATGCTAAAGAAGAATTTGGCCAAAATTTACAAGTGGACGGTTTGATGAATTAGAGATCCAGAATTGGAATTTGGTGGGATTGATCGAGGGTCATCGAGATTCATAAAAGTCTATAAAGTGGAGTAGAGATGCATTGTATCAAAGTATCTAGTGTAATTTTAGCTTTCCATTGTCGTTTTATTATTCTCAAAATCTCGGTGTAATTTAAGCTTTCTTAGTACTTTGTTTAAGTATTTTCAAGTATTTGTGAACTATTTTCAGTTTCAATATCAAGTTTTAAGTTGCAAATTTAGTTTATGCAGTTTCATGTCAAAAATCTCATATTATGGAAATGTTGTTTTTAGTTGTTATCATGGACTGAATAAGCACATGTAGGCTCCTGGAAAGCTTATTCAAGCTTTTAGAAACCTTAAAAAACAGTTTAGAAGCAAAAACAGAAAATCACCAAAAATACCAATTAAATAGTTTAAAATCAAAATCTCATGGAAATGGTGTACACAATTTGGAGCGAAGTAATTATGGATGGCCTTGGGTTAATAGCTTAGTGGTAAGCCTATAGGAGTGTTTTGGTTCCTAGTTCTTGGTTTCAGTTGGATAGCCATTTGTAAGCCCTTTGTTCAATTTTTGAATTTCCTTTGTTTTAATTGTTTAGTGATTGTATTTTTGTGTTTTATTGTTCACTAGTTATATTTAAGTGTATTTAAGCTTTAAAATCAGTTGGTTAATCTTTTAAATTTGTAGTTTATATAAATTTCATTTAATGATTAAAATAGCTTAAGTCTTAATTCTTAGTTTTATGTTGTTGTCACTTGTTGGTTCATGTTTATTTAGACTTAATTAGTGATTATATAAGGTCCGAAATCATCCGCATGGTCTTAAGTTGTGTTAGTCTTTGAAAATATTCAAAGCAGGTTAAGATAAAGGGGTGTTTGGATTCCTTGTGTTTCTTTGTGCTATAGGTTGTTTGAGTTATTGTTTGAACTTGTTTCATGTCTCATTAGTGTCTAATAATTCAAGCAAGTCAAGAAAACTAGTTCTCATTTGGTGAAAAGTCAAAATTGCATTTGATCTTAACTAGTGTGTCCACTGTTGAGTTTTTATGAATCATGATCAAGGTTTTGTGTTCATAAGTTGTTAGTGTTGGTTAAATAAGTCTTAGTATACCTTAATACATCACATTCAATGCTTAAGATCAAATCAAAGTTCACTTTGGTCAAACTTTTAGTGTAAATCAAAAAGTCAATATTTTCATTTGGTCGTTTTTGATTAAAACAGTTATTTTTAGTGTGTGCTTAATAGTGATTTTTAGCTTAAAAGCTTTTGGGAAATTAAAGTTCAGTTGCTAAACAAAATTAGAAAATACTAGTTCTCTGTTATTCACTTATAAAGTGCTTTTTAATTGGCTTATTGTTGGTACTGCTCAAACCATGCCTGCATGCGCAGCTGGGTGGTCCAACTTGATAAGCTCACATAGAGCTTATTAGTTGCTTAAATCTTGTGATCTTTGGTTCTTTGGGTAGCCAACCTAGCCATCTTGAGGTCTCAAGCCTTGTTTTTCATTTTGAAGCTTGTTTGGTAGGGCTGCTATAAGCTTAAACTTTGTCCCATTTCTGCTTTTCAACACTAGTATCATAAGTGCTTATTGTCTGTTTATTAGCTTATCAGTGTTTGTAACTGTTCTTTTTAGCTTCATATTAGTAGCACTAGCTTGTTTGAATCTTATTCAACTTTTGTTTTCAGCTGTTGAGCTTGTTTGAGCTTATATCATCACATAAGCTCTTAAGCTAAACTGTTGGCCCATAAGCTCTCTCAAACTGCTTATTTGTGTTTTGTAAAATTTTTGTCTTTGTTAAAGTTTCATAATATCGATAATTAAGTAGTTTTCAAAAGAAAATCCGTAAAAATATCAATTTAAAATCGGTGATAGTGTTTATTTAATATTTTTAGCTTTTTGATTTTTCTTTTAGCTTATTATTAAGCAAATCTTGTTTTATACTTTTGTTAGTTTCGTCATCTTATAGTATTTTTAGAAAAAGTTTCATATTTTTCTCTATCTGCTTAGTATTTATTATAATTTTAAATAGTTAAAAATAGTAATTAATTAGTAATAAATAATTAAAAAGCATAAAAAATATCTTTTCAGTTCTAAAATTAGTTTTATCATATTTTAGATTTTTCCAAGTTTAAATTTCATTTTCCAGTTTTATTTTATATTTTCTAGAATTTAAGTGTTTTTAAATAATAATTAATTAGTAATAATTAGATAAAAGTGTGAAAATATATTTTAGTTTTAAAATTAGTTTTATAGTATTTTAGATTTTCTGAATTATAATTTTATTTTTCTAGCCTTATTTTGTATTTTCTTTTATTTTAGAGTATTTATTAAATAGTTAAAATAGTTTTTAATTAATAATAATTAAATAAATAGTTATAAAATAATTTTCTTTTCTAATAATTTTCTTTTATTTTTAGGATTCCAAAATGTCATTTCATATTTTAGGTCTTTTATTTCTTAGATTCACTTTTTATTTTGTACGTTTACGTAGTTTTTAAACGTAAGTTTCGTTTCTTTTATCTAATTGTTGTGCTTTCCTATTCTCGTATTCTATTCCTTTCCAATCAATCAAGTAGTGTAATTTCTCAATCAAACCTTTATTGATCACTATCCTTAGTGATCACTCATCATCTGAATTAGTTTTGACACACCATCGAGTCTCCTCGGGACTAAACGACCCGAATTCATTCTATTCTCCAGACTTCATTGTATTTGTGTTTTAAGCGCTTTAAGTCTATTACGGTTAGCCATTTACAAGTGGCTAGCTTGTGTGATTAGACTTGATCGGTTTAGCATGCATCACTATTATGGCTCATTTTAGATGTTTCAACAAACGGTTTTCCTAGCACTACTGGGATAAGCTATAGTCAATGACACATCCGATGTCTTCTAGGACCACAAAATCAACTAAGTAGGTGAAATTCCTATAAAGATGTGTACATCTTTGACTCTTCCCACAAAGTTGCAAACCCCACCCGGATACTTAGTGGTCTCTCCTAATCTTAAGGCGCCATTCATAATGTCATTGTAAACAAATTGATGACATCACATTAATGGGAGATTCGCATCTATGTAAGCATGCTCGACATTCCTATATCCAATCATACAAAGGATTTTGAGGTTTCAAGGATTTCTCCTAATCCTTGGACATATCCTAATGATGGGTGATCGGGATTATCGATTATGTTTTGATGGTAAGCAACCTCTTCCTTAGTAGGTAAAGATTGAAATAAGCATTATCCTCCTCATTCACATTTTTATCCACTAAGCCATTGTCCGACCATCTGCGATCATGGAGCTAACAACAGAGGCGCTAACCACTTTCTCAACAAAGATCCCTAATTGTACTATCAAATACCTTTTGCAAATTTTGAAGGTCGTTGTTTCTACTCACATAACGGCTTTGGTTGTGTTGGTCATTGGGTTGGGGTTTGACCGAAAGTGATTTATTTGGTGGTGGGTTGTTGAGTGGTGGTTGATTATCACCTTCCATAATAAAAAGTGATAGGATTACTAGCAAATGTCACGAAGAAGGGCATAGACTACAAGGAAGCTAAAAATGGTAAAAAGCTTACTTGATAGGGATCAAGCAAGGAAACCTAAATGAGGTGGACTCTAACTAGCTATTCTATTCCCGTGCCGCGCCTAAAACTTGATACACGACAACGCGTTAGGGGTAAAAGGAACTTTCTTTTCGTCGAGCAAGTTTTTCAACACCCTAGGGTAAGCCTCTGGAATCGATATCGTTCTCTGGGGAATAGGAATGCTAGTAAGAAATTACTACGCTAAGGTTGGGGTTGAGGAAGATTATTTTTATCTTTTTAATTTTTTAGAAAATTGAAAGGCACAAATCTCGGGTATTGGATTTGGGGTGGTATTTCTACCGATTACTAACAAGTAGGGTTGGATCGGGTTGGAAAACCCTCGCCTCTCAACCGAGAGGTCGTGATTCGATCCTCACTCCTACAAAAGGTCGGAGGTCCTTTCACCTTTAGTAGAACTAGAAGCGACCTCTACCTTAGGTAGGGAAAGGTTGTCTACATCTTAACCTCTCCCAAACAACGGAAACGGTATTGGGTACCCATAACCCGGAAGACGGCATTGGGAGTTACTTTACTTTACTTTTTTATTTCTACCGATTACTCTACTTATTTAATTATCTAATCTAAGCTAAGGTGAGGTAGTCTATGTCTATTGTTGTGTGCTCTTATGATGATTTAAAGATGTGTTTACCTAGATGCTATTACTCCCTAGTTATATCCTATTGATGGTTGAATTGTTACGTCCTTATTCTTAACGCGTTGTGTCTTTTAAGGTCGTAGGGTGCTGCTTTTCCTAACTCTTCGAGACTACCTTAAGGTTATTGCCTCACCGATAACGCCGATTGTACATGTTTCTAGTAGCGTTATGTGTGCTTTTGTATATGTGATAACATCAAATAGTCCCGAATATTAAGTGTCAATTTCCGATTATGCTCGTTATTTATATCATTTATATGGATTTACTTGTTTTCCATGGTTTTCCACTTCGTGTAAATTACAAGCATTAGAGCTAAAGAGACGCGAAATGGAAACATTATTAAAGATTTATCACAAGATGCCTATTTTGAAGAAGTTCCGCGAACTCCTCTCTCACATTACCGTAACTATTGCGCGACCACGAATACCAACTTATCAAGAGGTTATGGCGTAACTCTTCCCTAAGGTTACAACGTAACTCCATTAGGTCAAAAGAGGTTCCACGCCGATACTTACGCCAGAACTCATCGCATCACTTACGACGTAACGAGTTTATTGAAGACGACGGCGTAACCACTAATAAGGTTACGCCAGTAACTAGCGTGATCTAGTGCATTTACTAAGAAATAGAAGGTTACTTGAGTAACTCCTTTATTGGTTACGCCAGTAACCCGCACCGCCTATAAATACCCCACGAATTCCAAAGATTTCAAAGCATCCCATTCCACACACAACACTGAGAACGTGGGAAAAAGCTCAAGGTGTGTCTAGGGAGCATCTGAGTGTTTCGAGGAGAAGTCACCCATTACGATAAGCTTTAGCGTTTTATATTTCTTTTACTTTCAATTCATGTATTTCGTGCCTTTGAATATTGAATTGATTTGCATGATTAATATAAGCGGCTAAGCACCCTTTGGTGCTAGCCTAGTTATGATTCCTTAATTGTTTTGTTTGCGTTTACCTTTACTCCGCATACAATTATTTCTAAGTGTATGCATGCATAGTTCTTTGGTAGTCACCCTTGATTCGGTAGTTTTGAATGGCGGTAGAGTCCAATTGCCTAGAGATATGACCAACCGACCCTAGGTGAGCGGATCGAGACGGAAGGGTAAGATATGACCAATCCGACGACCCTTTCTACTTGTGCGATTTGACCAACCGATCACCTATCGCTTGGATGAACTTAAGAATTGGGGGTGTAGTGTCTAAGTTCCTAACGGTCGGGCACTCACTATTTTGAATCTAGCATGTAGTCAGTACTTAATGACTTGGCTTAGGGGACCGTGAACAACAGGACTTATGACGGCTACCGATTTCTCCTTTGATGGCATCTTTCTGCGATAGGTTAGGGCGAATCGACCAAATGTTGTCCTCTCGAATTTGACCCCACCAAGTAATTGGAAGTAGGTAGACGAGACATAACTATCTAGGAGGATTGACTAGGTTAGCCCCACTATTCCTATATTGATTTCCTTTATCCATTTATCTCTCTTATTTTATTCTCGCATTAGTAGTTTAATTAATTAAACCCTATTGAAACCATTATTCGTGACAATTAGACTTAGTAATAATCCAACACACATAGCTCTTGGGATGACCTCGGCTTTACCATTTACTACACTACACGCGACCGGGTATACCGCCTGCTAATGCATTAGGGTAGACCATAGGTATAGCGAGACACTATAAATATTAAGACACAGTCAAGAAACCGCATCAAGTTTTTCGCCACTGCCGGGAGTTATTTTAGGATTTCTTATTAAGTCTGCTTTTAATTTTCTTTCGATAATGTCGGGATACAAGACTCATGACTCGAGGCCTTTTTGGCTTCCCATTTGTCGAATTCGGAGAAGCAATTTCAAAAAGGAAAATCTATTCTCCGGTTCCTATTCACAACATCTTCTCATTTTACGAGTCGACCCGATCGGACGCAGAACCGTGAGGTCATCAATGAAAGTAATATCAATGACCTAACTATGGAGCAAGATTTAGAGTGACCGAATGAGAACTCGCCAAATAAGCTTTACTCAAGATTCTCACATCGAAAAATACTCTATTCCGCATCATATTATTCGAGAATTACATGAACTTGAGTTTTACGAAAGCGAAGATGAGGACCTTCGAGAACCACATAGTAGAAGTTCTCCACTTGTCCTCTCTTTTCAACATCGAGGTACTCCCACTATTCAATCCATCGCAAGGATTTTTCCTATGACTCTTTACGAGACAAATGAAAAGATGGTATAACAAACTCCATCACGATTGTAAAGGAGCATGGGATAAACTTAGAAAAGAATTGTCTTGCAATTTTGCCCTCCTTCAAAGATGGCCAGCTTCTGGGAAAATCTATCAATTGTTCGGGTTGAGAAGAAACGCTTTACCAAGCATGGGAAATATTTAATGAGCTTCTCATCGATGCCCTACTCATGATTTAAACAAACAACGGATCGTATCGTCTTCTATCGTGGGATTAATGCGCGAACACGAGAACTTCTCGATTCACCAAGACCTAT
Organism: Chrysanthemum lavandulifolium; assembly: GCA_022545495.1. NCBI lineage: Eukaryota > Viridiplantae > Streptophyta > Magnoliopsida > Asterales > Asteraceae > Chrysanthemum > Chrysanthemum lavandulifolium. The sequence continues at coordinate 25,115,240 of CM040243.1, forward strand.
TCTAGCATGACTCGATCGGGCCTTTGAATGTATTCATTGGATTTCGAACATTGCTACAAGTGGCACATGGATACAGTGCGGACCGAGAGATAATTTTGATCATAAGGTAATGAAGGCGATAACTAAGCAAGAATACAATTATGGGGAAATTTTTGAAGGCGAAGGTTGGAAAGAGAAGTCAAGCATGCAAGGTTGAAAAGGTTAAGAGCGTGTTTGGAACCAAAGCGGGAGCGATCTTGAAAGAAAAATTTCGACCACATCGTAGAATCTAGAGAACGAGATGATAGGATTGAAAATTGATGAATACATTCGAGATAATACAATCTCTTCTCTCAAAATGCACTATGATAGGATTAAAAGATTGGAAAAGAGTGTTAGTTCATGTTCGTAAGCTATCTCGATTATTTAGCAACCGAGGAGGAAGAAGTTGTCCACATCAGAAAACTATCCTCAAGAACCTTTGACCTTCCGAAATAAGTTAAGCGACGAATCAACATGGAGAAACAATCACTTCGGACCAAACATTGCCGGTAAACCCTCTTACTAATGATTACGATAAGACTAATCGTCATGATATTGTGCGAGAATTAAGTTATGATGAGACTATTCGCCTCGACCAAAGATACTCGGTGGTTTTGAGGCGAGCTACCACAAAAGGAAAAAGATCCGGGATGCTTTACTCTCCGTTGCTATATCGGGAGTCTAAACATGTGTAATGCCCCGCGAGATCTTGGAGCTAGTATTAGCATAATGCCTCGCTCAATGTTTTTATGTATGGGAATTGGTAACTTAAAGCCGCCAAGATGAAAATTGAAATGGTCGATCGATCGATGCAATCGCCATTAGGAATTGTTGAAAATGCGTTGGTGAAGATTAAGAGATTCCTTTTCCCAGATTTTGTGATTCTTGACATTCCGTAAGACAACAAACTACATGTCATTTTAGGAAGACCCATGCTTGCCATCGCTCACACTAAGGAGGATGTCTTTGCCGAAAATTAACTCTTGAAGCTAATGGAGAAATCGCCACATTCGCACCTAATGAACATTTTTCTACACCGAGAAGGTATGTGCAATTGACCCATGAGGCAATTTTGGTGAAGCTTTAGAAAAATTTCTTAGCGACCCCCGGATCCCGGAGAGGTTGACTTGGGAAAGATTTTGATGTTTTCGTGAATTTTGAGGAAGATGACTTAGGATTGAGTCTTCAAGACCTCTTAAGTGATGTTGAGATGACCCATTGGCAAGATAACTCTGTTAAGACTTTTTGACCACTTCAACCTAAATTTCATGAGGTAGGAACCCCGATACATCACGAAACCCTATTATCTTAAAATTTCATGCAAAATCGGGTTCATCGACTTCCACCCATTTATTGACACGACTTCCCCAGTCAATATCATGTCAAAGGAGTGCTAAAACCAAGTTATGAAAAAAGAATTAGAATACAAGGGAAATAATTTTCTTGGGTTTGCAACTAACATCCATGTCTTTGTTGGGACCCATTCATTCTTGGTGGACTTTATGGCTCTAGAGGACGTAAGTGAATTTGTGGAGGATGGACTTACGGGAGTAATTTTAGGAAGGCCTTTTCAGGAAATGTCTGGTTTAGATAAAGATGAAAAAGAAGGATTAGTATGGTTGGAGATTAACGATGACAAGACTATTTTCAAGATGCCAAGAACGATCAAGAACTTTAGAAACTGGACCAAGAGGCAGTTAAGCCAAGCTCGACCTTTACTTGATATCGTTGAGAATACAAAGAAAAGACATTGATCACCCCCACCGTAAATCAAAAGTTTCTACTTAGGTTGTTTAGAATGGGAAATGACTACAAAGGGATGAGAATTTGGTAAGTTGGATCCAGTGGAGACCGCCATGTCCACTAAATGACCAACAAGCACCGGTAGCCCCATGGATCCGAGTCTAACTTAAAGACTCGTTAATAAAGAAAGTGCTCTTTAGGAGACAACCCAATTATCCCTTTCTTTTGTTTTTATTTCCTTTCTGTTGGGTTTTGTGTTTTCTAACCAATTTTGCGAGAAACGAGGAACTAATTGTTCTTGCAGCTTGTTGATCTCGAGCGAGTTACTACAGTAACCCATCTTCGTGATTCTGTTGTAACCAATATTTTAGCAAAAAATTTTTGATGCATTACCAATTACGGCGTAATACCATCTCGTGGTTACGCTGTAACTATTCGCTTTACTCATACTGTGTTTTGTCGGGCTTATGGCGTAACTCTCTCATAGTAGTTACGACGTAACTTTCTCTACTTTAATCCTTTCATTTTAAAACACGTTGACCTCGTATAGTTTTTAAATGAACGTTGTGGATGTGTTCCTGTAAACCCTCACGAGACTTCACTCGTCCACTGGGACACCAAGTGGTTTAAAGGCTTGTTGCATTAAGCTAAATGCAACCGTGATTCCTACGAAAGTGAGTTAGGTTTGTTTTTCATTTTTTAGAATTATGCTTGTCGGTATTGTGATTTCGGGATCAAGTTTATTCATGACGCTTAAACGAAGGCACGCTTTCTTTTTCGTGGGCCTTCTTTTTTTGGAGCAAATTTCAAGGAAGTTCTCGCCTAATTCTACCTTTCTCTTCACCTTTATTTTAATGCCTAGTACAAAGGGACTTTGTACAATTCAAGTGGGGGACGGGAGTAGAATTATCTCTTGAACTTTATTCATTCATTTTCTAGTTTATTTTGAAAAATTATGCCATTTTAAAATTTGACATGTTTTTCCGAACCTAACTAGATTAGACCTTAGCGAGCACATACAACCCTTGACATTACATGGTGAGATTAGCCTTATCCGTTTCCTATATTTTACCCCAAATCCACCAAATTATGAGTGTCTTGGGTAGCTTGTAAACTTTAGAACTTGGCCTTTGCATCATTTCGAGACCATAGACGAGGTATGCCGAGTTAGCTCGATGTATTTGGACTTTTCGGTTTAGAAGGCAATATTATAGGATTATCACCCAAACGCCTACCATTGTGAGTCTATCGATTAGTCACCCCGACTTTTCGACCCCCGTGTGAAACCCTTTTGTTGCACTCCCTTTAGTGCAAGATGCCCTTAGATACACCCTTCTGAGCCATTCTTTTCATTTTGTCAACCCAATATATTTTCGTTACACCTATACACCTTAGCCTACCCTGTAGTCTTTATTTGTGATTGGGAAGTCATCATTTGCCTAAGTTCAAGGTTCGAGTGGAAAGGTTTGGATATCACGCTTTCATCGACGACATTTATGAAGATCATTGAAGACCCCCCGAATTCCCATTGTTCATCTCAAGTGGGGGGATGTTATGTTATTATGTTATGTTGAAAAAAATGATGATGATGATTCGTAAAAAAAAAAAAAAAAAGAATAGAAAGTTGATTGAGTTATGATATTGTAAAGTGCGATGTTATAAGCACCGTAGTATGAGCTTTATTGATTAGTATCGAGGAGGCCACCTCGGTCACATTTGAAGATTGAGTTGGTAGTTTTGCCGATGGGAAGAAGAAAAGGTAGTGTGATCATCACGACGTCCTCTAATGACACATCTACCTTGCATTTCATGATCCGGTCTCTAGACTTCTAAGCTTGAACTTTGGGCGGACGACGTAAGTGGTGATGACTTGGTTATAGATTTAGACTACCGCTTGTTTTACATTTTACACCAATTATATATCCCATGTCTTATCCTACCCTTTAGTCATGAAGCGTGTCTAGTGATGCAAATGAGCAATCTTTGGTGTCTTGGCCATGGATTTGGTCATGTATCATTGATTTTGTCAACTTCACGTGACATGTTAGTAATGACGAGTCACCCTTAACCTTTGTCGTGTCTACCCATATTGCCTTCGAGAATTGTTTAGCCCTTAACTCTAGTGGTGGAGATTTGTGTAACCGCCAAGCTTATGATAGAATACATGCTATGACCACGCGATTGAGTGATCACCCGAAATTGACACTTAGAATAGTTGAGAGATTTGAGTGTTTGTTCCCTTCGTGAGGTGTTCGCTTTGTTTTATTCTAGCATAAGGGATTTGTAAACTCATATTCTCCGTGTTTGGGAGATATCTTTTAGGAATCTATCTAACATGGTCTACTTGAGGGCAAGTAGAGTTTAAGTGGGGATATTTGATAACATCAAATAGTCCCTAATATTAAGTGTCAATTTCCCGATTATACTCGTTATTTATATCATTTATATGAATTTACGCTTGTTTTCCATGGTTTTCCACTTTCGTGTAAATTACGAGCATTGGAGCTAAAGAGACGCGGAAATGGAAACATTGTTAAAGATTTATCACAAGATGCCTATTTTGAAGAAGTTCCGCGTAACTCCTCTCTCATTACGCGTAACTATTGCGTGACCACGAATACCAACTTATCAAGAGGTTACGGCGTATTCTTCCCTAAGGTTACAACGTAACTCCATTAGGTCAAAAGAGGTTCCACGCCGGCGATACTTACGTCGAATTCATCTGCATCACTTACGACGTAACCGAAGTTTATTGAAGACTACGGCGTAACCACTAATAAGGTTACGCCGTAGTAGCGCATCTAGTGCATTTACAAAGAAATAGAAGGTTACTGGCGTAACTCCTTTATCGGTTACGCCAGAACCCGACACTGCCTATAAATACCCCACGAATTCCAAAGATTTCAACATCCCATTCCACACACAACACTCGAGAACGTGGAAAAAGCTCAAGGCGGTCTAGGGAGCATACGGAGTCAAGTTTCCATGGGAGAAGTCACTCCATTACGATAAGCTTTAGCGTTTATATTTCTTTACTTTCAATTCATGTATATCATACATTTGAATATTGAATTGATTTGCATGATTAATATGAGCTAAGCACCCTTTGGTGCTAGCCTAGTTATGATTCCTTAATTGTTTTGTTTGCGTTTACCTTTACTTCCGCATAATTATTTCTAAGTGTATGCATGCATAGTTCTTTGGTAGTCACCCTTGATTCGGTAGTTTTGAATGGCGGTGAGGCCAATTGCTCAGGAGATATGACCAATGACCCTAGGTGAGCAGATTAAGACGGAAGGGTAAGATATGACCAATTGACGACCCTTTCTACTTGTGCGATTTTACCAACTGATCACATATCGTTTGGATGAACTTAAGAATTGGGGGTGTAGTGTCTAAGTTCCTAACTGCCGGGCACTCACTATTTTGAATCTAGCATGTAGCGGTACTTAATGACTTGGTTTAGGGGACCAAGAACAACATGACTTATGACGGTCTTTGATTTCTCCCCGTGGTGGCATCTTTCTGATAGGTTAGGCGAATTGACCAAATGTCATGTCTCTCAAATTTAACCCCACCAAGTAATTGGAAGTAGGTAGACGAGACATAACTAGCTAGGAGGATTGACTAGGTTAGCACCACTATTCCTATATTGATTTCCTTTATCCATTTATCTCGCTCTTATTTTATTACGCATTAGTAGTTTAATTAATTAAATCCTATCGAAACCATTATTACATGACAATTAGACTTAGTAATAATCCAACACACATAGCACTTGGGACGACCTCGGCTTTACCATTTACTACACTATACGCGACCATCGATGCAACGCCTGTTAGGCATTAGGGTAGTCCATAGGTATAGCGAGACACTATAAGTATTAAGACCAGTCAAGAAACCCGCATCAATATGTTATTTGGTTATATTTATGTGATTTCGATTGCTAATCGCATCAAAAGATGTTTGTCTAGTGTTTATAACCAAGTGCGAGGAAGCGGAAGGAAAAGTAAAGTAATGTTCAACAATTAGAAGATTCCGTTTCAATGAAGCATGTCAAGCACAAATCGATTATCTCAAGTACCTTTGAAGACCATAATGATTGAAGAACCAAGTTCTACAAGACAAAAGAAGTAAAGATCATTTTCCAGTAACTCGGGAAATATAACCGAGTGGTTGCCTTTGCAACCGGATCGGTTGGAAATGACCAAAAAGTGCCAATGAGGCCGTCCCAACCGCTCGGTTGCCGCCACAACCGAACGGTTAGTTCCTTAGAAGACCAACCGGATCCGTTAGTCATGTAACCGATCCGGTTGGAAGACCTGTATCTACCAATTCTTCATCACTAAGTTTCTCCTTTGCATCCAAACGATTCTAGGTCCTTCTCTTGGTGTATTCTAGTCCCTTCCTAACTCCTTGGAGGCCAAGTTCAGCAATTAATACCCTAGGCCTTGGAACTAGTATAAATAGAGGCCTTTTGTGAGTATATGAGAAACATACTTCAATACAACTCTCTCTACTCATCAAACAAAGCTCTTAAGCTCTCAAATTCGTCCTTAGAAGTCCAGGAAAGTTTGGAGTTCCAGAAGTTCCACAATTGGAGGCCAAATCACCAAGAAGTCTACCCCAATACTTTGGGAATCATTACTTCACCATTTGTAATCTTATTCCAAGCATTGTAAGACTTTTAATCATGTTTTCTAATGTTCAAAGTTCTGAGTTTATGTTTATGTTTGCTATGAGTGGCTAGTTTCTTTATACACTTGCTTAAACGATGTTGATTATCATATCATTAGTTAGTGATTGTGTTAACATGTTTTAATTCAATTTCAAGTTAATTCTAAGATCCAATTGTGCTAAAGTTTCATAGTGATATTTGTTAATCAAGTTTGACTAGTTGATAGTAATCGTAGAGGTCGAAAGAACTTATTGTTATTCAACTAGTTATAATCATTTTGTCTATGGATGATTGTTTTTACCCATTATTCTTGAATTAACAAAGGAACTAAGGTGTGGTTGTAATAAAAACGCTTTTTATTGTCAAATTGGATTGATTGGAAACATCTAAAAGGTCGTAAGATTAGTTGTTGAGAATCAATTGTAGCCTTTTGTCTATAATCGGTTACCTTTTGTATTGACCATTTCTTAAGCAATTTGATGAAACAAGTGGATGTTTTTGTGTTTAAGTTTATGAACTTATGAAACTTGAACTGATCTTGAATTGATTGGTTAAACGTAATCTTTGTTTTTATAAACTAAAATCTTGTGAAGGTTTAACTTGTAAGAACAATAGATTAGTACACCAACTAATTATCACAACCAACATGTTAAGAGGTTAACACAATCACACTAATCTAGGATATGAAACTAGTTTAAGCAAGTGTAGTTTTAATCATCTGAATTTCATTATATCTATTTGCGTTGTTATATGTTTTGGATAGACTTTGTTGATTCAAACTTGTTAATTAGATTCACTCAAATCCTACGAATCCATCTCGACTTACCTTCATGATCTTGCTATAACGGACGAGTGCACTTGCTCGTATGTGTTATTGGTAATATTGGTAATTCACCTTTTATAAATTTAAAACTTGTACACACGTAGCACATCACCTCACGAAATCTCTAGGATTCATAAACTAACTCTAAGGTTACCTTTGGATGTTTAGCCTACAATAACTATAGGTGATTATAAACTAATGTTCACAAAGATTACTCAATCATTAAAAACACAACGAATGAGCTATCGCAATACTAGGTCAATCACAATTAAGATAAGAGACAACCAATCAATATTCAATACCTAGGTTTCATAGATCTAAGCAAACACACAAGTAAATTAGCGGACATGGAAAACATGCAAGCATACACACAAACAATTGAATACATAATTGAATTAATGAAGTAAATCACTTATCTTGTTGTAAAATAGGTATGGAACCCCAAGATACTTAAGAAAGAAAAAGTTCGGTTTAGGTTTTACTCCACAAAACTACCTCCCTAAAAATCGAAAATTCAATTCTATATATAGAGTTACAACATGCGTGATTGTCGCTCTTTATTTGTGACGTGCCGTCGGATCGCCGCCATTAGATTTTCGTCTTGGCCACGTCAACTTTGTGGACGGCCACTTTATGGTCGCGACGCCGCCGACTTCATCTTCGACGCCGCTGGGATCCGAATCTAGGCCGTCCGAGTTGGACGCCTACTCTTTAAAACCCGATGCCGTCAGTGCAAAATAGCAATTTGGCTATTGAGTTGTCACAAAGTGTGTTGCGACGGCGTCGCATTTTAGTCGTGACGCCGTCACCTTCAATTCCAAACTTGAGTGTCTTGATTCTCGACTTTGGCTATTTTCTTCATATATTCGCTTTTTCGTCGAATAAGTGTCATTCCAAAGAATTTGCCTTCAAGAGACCAAAAAGTGAAAAGGAACGAAATTAAGCGAATTGGATATAAAGTGGTCGATTAAAGGATTAAATGATCCTCAAAAGTGTACCTTTAAATCCTTATCACATGCATCACATGAGAATTTTCTTAATCTTTTGGTAACCATGACGACAAAGTTTATTTGCCTATTCATATGTGTAATTAATTATGTCTATTATTAAATCACCTATTAACTTACACTCCATTTATCTAAAGGGATAACATCCTCGCTGCAAACAACAGGGAGTTACTCTTACAACCACACAAAACATGGTCCTTGATGTTCACTTTGCAACAAAAATGGTCCATGATTTAGCCTAGCAGAGGCGAATCATTCTCGACGTTAGCGGCGAGGATGATTTTCCGTTATCTAAATGCCAATACATACACAAGCTACTCTACATTGATTTTCATCGCGAATTAAAACCCTCGCTACTTGAATGAAATACCATAAATATATCATGGATGCCATAAGACTCAACCCGTTTCTTTTAGACATTTGCCCAACCATAAAACCGACAATCAACTCTCTTGGGCCGTGTTTAGCACGCCTAACATAATTGCATAATACTATAATAACGGATCAAGTTGATTAGAGCTCGGTGAGAGCAAATATTCATTCGCCATAGTCCCAATGACACATGAATAACACATTGTTCTCGCACCGTGTGTCTCGTTGTTCGTCCGCCATTAATAATTTAACCATTGCACCAACAAAGCCAAGTTTTATTTATTTATTTATTTATTTATTTATTATTATTATTATTATTATTATTATTATTATTATTATTATTATTATTATTATTATTATTATTATAATAATTATTATTATTATTATTATTATTATTATTATTATTATTATTATTATTATTTATTTATTTTTTTTTTGTTGTGAGTGAATGTGTATTTTTCAGTGAGGCGTTTTCATGAGACCTCAAAGTGTTATTGGTTTTTGTTGGAGAGAGTGTTTTAGTTATTGCGTTATTGGAAGAGTGAAGGACGATGCCGATGCGATGCACGAATAACGTGTTGACCTTGAACTCTTAGTTTTCTATGTACAATGTCTTGGTCAAACATGCACCCAATACGATCCGACCTTTTAGACCCACCATAGTTTTTAATTAATGAGGCAACATTTTTGAGAAATAAGATTGGTTATAAGTCTCATTGGAAATATGTCGAGTACAAACCTACCTTTTAGACCCGACACGCTTACTAAATTAATAAGCTAACCGTGTTTGAAAAATAAGATTGGTATATAAGTCGCATTGGAAAGATGCACCCAATACGGCCCGACCTTCTAGACCCGACATAGTTTTTAATTAATAAGGCAATCTTGTTTGAAAAATGAGATTGGTTACAAGTCACATTGGAATATAAGAGGGAAGGGGATGATGGCAAAAATGCTCGCCAAATCCTACATGGCATGCCAAATGGCAGCGCCATTTCCTCGCCACTGTGAATGTGTATTTTTCGTAAGGCATTTTGTGAGACCTACAAACTGTTATTGGTTTTTTTGTTGGAGAGAGTGTTTTAGTTATTGGTGCGTTATTGGAAGAGTGAAGGGATGACGCTGATGTGACAGACGAATAACGTGTTGACCTTGCACTCTTAGTTTTTATATGTACAATGTCTTGGTCAAACATGCACCCAATACGATCCAACCTTTTAGACCCACCATAGTTTTTAATTAATGAGGCCACATTTTTTGAGAAATAAGATTGATTATAAGTCGCATTGGAAATATGCGTCCAATACAAACCTACCTTTTAGACCCGACCCAGTTACTAAATTAATAAGCTAACCGTGTTTGAAAAATAAGATTGGTATATAAGTCGCATTGAAAGATGACCCAATACTGACCCTACCTTCTAGACCCGACATAGTTTTTAATTAATAAGGCAATCTTGTTTGAAAAATGAGATTGGTTACAAGTCACATTGGAATATAAGAGGAAGGGATGATGGCAAAAACGCCACCAAATCCTACATGGCATGCCAAATGGCGGCGCCATTTCAAGTGAGTAAACTCACATTCGCTAAATGCACAACCATTTTATTTTCTTCCTTTTATGGTTTATTTGTGTTGTTTTGTGTGAAGTGTGTTTGTTTTGTGTGTTTCTTTGAAGTGTGTGTGTTTTGTGAATTTTGTGCATTTGTATGTGTTTTATGTGTGTTTGCAGTGAATTGAGGAAGAAGAAACACAAATGGGCCTCGGTCAAAAGTCAAACTAAATATAAATGTATTTGGTTTGTATGTTGTATTTTAAATTGTTGTAACATAAATGGGTATTTGGTTTGTATTTTGTAACATACATGAATTTTACATGCAAAAAAATATTTTCGTATGTTTTTTTTAGATTTTGTATTTTTTTTCTCTAATTTTGTATTGTAAGTTGTATTTTTATTTAATAAATAAAAATTTAGTTTGTTTAAAAAATGAAAAAAAAAATTAAAATAGTGAGGCCTAAAAACTAGCAAACGACATGCAAATGGTTTGAGTCACTACAAAATATATTTTTGTGTGTTAATGTGAATTATAAAATGATGAGACACTGCTGATTTCAGAAAACGACATGTCACCACCCAACGCTCTAATAGATGCGAACATCACATGATTTTCAAATTAAACACCATCTTTGATATCTTGAGCTTAAATTTTGTCGCTTTCAGGGGCCTCGATGTCCCACTAGTGTATTTGCGTATTTTTTTAATTAATATGTAACGATATTTAGCACGGAGTAACAATCATATGTATAAAAGAATGGTGTAATTATATGGGTAAAGTTAAAATAAAAGAATATTAAAAAAAGAATAAAAATATTTTTTTTATAAAATTCTTAAAAATTTAAAACAATTCCACGATCGGATATGTTGGTGCGTAAAACTTTTGCGAAACAGCTTTATAATTTTGAGTTTTGATCGTTTTTAATGCGTAAAAAGCGAATTTTGATGCTAAAACAATTTTGATGCACAAAATTTTCTACTTGCTTTAGTTAGATCGCATGATATTATTATTCGATGAAAAAAGTCGTAAGAAGTTGGGTCATAAACCGATTTTGATCTTGAAAAAACGATTTAATCTTGAAACGTATTTTTTATAAATTTTTTTGGGAAAAAATATCCACTTTTAAAAAAACTTCCTTCACAACTTTTTCATGCACCGTTATACCCAATTTTGTGAATTTTTTTTGGAATTTTTCGAGAACTTTTTTTGAAAAAAATATTTTTATCTTTTTTACCGGATATTTGTCTTTTTATTTGATCTTTATCCGTAATTATATTATATTTGTTATTTAATAAAGTCGGCCAACTTGTGTCGGTTAATTAACCCGTCTAACATTAGGGCATCATTTTTTTATTTGGAGAAATTGCATATATATTTTTTAGAAATGATATGTGGATCTAAGCTTGCACACAAAATCAGTGTTAGCGTCACCGATGGCCGCAGATAGGACCCACTTATCTTACAACCCATCGGGATGATCTTAAATGATTTTAAGCAAGACAGAGCCCATATATCATTTCTCATCTTTTTAAAAGCTCAAAATTGCGTAACTTAAATTTATAATTACACTAGCTTAAAGACTCGTAAATTCACGGGGTTTTAAAGGAATATGAAAATGAGATAATAGAAAAACGACAAAAGTAAACATGTCCAATTAATACATGAGATAAACAATGAGGTAATACATGAATTATTCGACAATAAATTGAGTTACTAACAATTAAAATAATAAACATCGATGACGTTGTAGTCTCCAAATTTGACTGTCTTAAATAGCAAATAACGTATTTGAGCAAACACCAATTTGGTATCAAATGCCAATTCCATGCACACCTAACATTCCATGGAAAATATAAGTAAAAGCAATTCATGATTCACATGCATTATAATGTAAAATATGGTTAAAACTTATAACATGTATATTGCATACTTTTTCGACCTTGTTCATAGGCCTTCAAGTACTTCTTTGTACACGACATTTGTAGTAGTTTTAGACATATTTCCATCTTGATCACAAACGACAACCTTCAAACCACGTTTGCTTTTAACTCTTGAGACAACAACGTATAGTTGTCCATGTGTGAAAACATGTTGGGGGAGGTACAAACCAACTTTTGATAACGATTAACCCTGGCTTTTGTTAATTGTCATTGCAAATGAAAGTGAAATAGGAAATTGTTTCCTCAATCTTAAGCGGTAAACGCTTATCGGTTGTAACTCTCAACCTTTGTATGATTACCGCTTTTTCAAAGTTGGTTTCGTTAATGATTTGTGCGTGAATAGAAGTTCTCGTTAATTTAAGAACATGGATTCTTGTCCCATTACACAATCCATTGGCTTGATCAATGTTTTGCAACAACATAATCGGGACTCCCACTTTTAAAGTAATTATGTGGTTTGGAATACCTGAGAACTTCAATCCATTGATAAATTCTAGCAAGAAAACGGATTGATCAATGATGGTACCATGTTCAATTTTGTCAACATTGTCACAACTCAGAAAACCCATTTCTTCTCCTGGAAATTTGACCAACATATGGTCATTTATGTTGTCCACGACTTCATTTGTGGTAGCAAGGATTTCCTTTTCTTGAAATTACGCCGGATCATGTATGTTATCCGGAATGTTTGGAAAAGTGAAGTCAATAATAGATTTAACCGGTCATCACCACATCTATTAAAATTTCATGTGGCAAATCTATAGAAACATCTCCGTCATTCGGTTCTCCAAGGTCGCCGTCTCCGACTCTCAATATCCAATACGCAAATTCCCGTATCTCGTTGACATATTCAAGGCGTGATCCCATAGTTAGCCTCATGTTTGTGGTCAAATTAAGAACTTTTCAGTAGTCCCACAAGTAAGATTTCCTCAAAGAAGCAGTAACAATGTCTTTCCGGGATCCTTTAGAATAACAGGTAGAACCTGCCTAAAGTCACCGCCAAAAACCATGGTCATGTTTCCAAAAGGTCGATCGCGCGTGTCATACCGCTCCTACTAGTATGTCTCAAAGACCGATCTAATGCTTCAAACAAAGCTTATTTGCCATGGGCGTTCATCCCGGATAATAAGCTTACATTTTTAACATTTTCCAAGATTGCTTTGAGCACTTATAGAGCAAGTAGAAGTGTCATCCACGTTGATAGGATTATGTAATATTGAATGAGCGATTCGCCTCCGACATTAATAAAGACATAATACCATTGGATGCCACATTTAAAACTATATCACCTTTTCTTATAATGCCGAGTAAGCGTCTTCTATAAAAAGGTCTTCCCACACCTCAGCACCCCGTAAACAAAGTACACCCCATGTTCCTTTGTCAATCGAGTGTATTATGGTGTCATACACACTCTTGATTCTCGTGATCAAAGAGGCGTACAACTGTCAGTATTGATTGTAACTCGGCCGGGTTATAACTGCCTCATCGTATATAATTCGATTACTAAAGTCATATATGTATCTATCATCCTGATAAGGCATCTCATGCCAATTCCGCAAAGTTGAGTTTCTTAATCTCATAAGCTGTTCAATATAGTACAAAGCTACATACTTTTTTTCATCGTCGCTGAGAATCAAATATGCATTAAATAAAGGTAATGTCAGTACTTAATTAATGGCTTAGTTATTAAAACTGTTGGGTTTATTGATTCGATGATACAAAACAATAAAGAATAAAACATCAAGGGCTTAAAGTGACAAGAAGGAAATCTACAAAAAGGTGGAGGGACTTGCTTGCAAAAGAAGATTTATTATTTAGTCCTTCATAGTATCTTGTAAACTCTAATCCTCTAGTATATAAAGAGGACATGGGGTGTAGGTTTTCATATAAACTAAGTCTTCCATAATGTAGTCATTAAAGGTATGTGTGTGTAAACTAGGCGTGTTCTATAAACATCTAGGGTTAGAGTTTGTTTAGTTTAGCCTCGAGGATCTTTGATCCCAGTTACGCTTAGTGTAACCGTATTATTCTGATCAAATAATATTTGGGGCTTGGAGTGATTATTAAATATAAACCTTGTGTCAATAACAATTAATGTTTTGTTCTATGTTCCGCTGCGTATAATCATTGTTATTGTTAAACCCTAAGGCTCAAAACGATCTCAAGGAGTCTAACAAACTCCACAATTGGTATCAGAGCCACTGCTAGTTTACTAGTAACCACTGCTAGCTTTGCGTTACCACTGCTACATGTCTCGCTTCCACTGCTAGTATCTTTAGCAACTGCTGCTACTTGCTACTCGTCCTTGATTATCTGCTGGTCGGTAGTGCAACATATTGTTAGCACTTTGTTACACTTAATTTAATACGCGAAGAGATTATTGGACGAGATGATCAAAGTGTTTAGGTGAATTTGTTGCATGGTAACTGACATTTATTGATCATTAAATAATATTGATTGATGCTATCATGGGTCGGTGCTTCACTTGATTTAATAAGTATTGGTTATTGATTGTCGAAGGCACAAGCTAACATTGGAATATGTACTGAAAAAGATATGTGATGGCTATGTTTTGTAAGTAACAGGAGATGTGCATTGTTATTGGTTATGATTTTTGGTTCTCGAATAGTTTTCGATTTGAGGGGAAGTCGAGCATGATGATTGTTATGGATTTTTAGCAACACACACAGGAGATTGATTCACACACACAAGGAGTTTGGTTTTTGGTTATTTGTTCTTAAAGGATTTAAAAAGCTCGTATTTGGTTTATTGGATTAGTTGATTACGAAGAAAGTTGATTATCACTAATTTGATGTTGTAGTTGAGTTTCACAGGTTGTGTTCTTATCATATCTCAAAGTGGGTGTTACACTTTGGAGATAACTTGTTCGTGCTTAAAGGATGTTGACAAAGACTTGCAAAATCTAGTTTTCGAGAGGTCAAGGGTGGATGGATGAAGACCTAGTTAACTATCACTTAAAGGAGTTACATTGTAGTGCTCGATTATCTCATTGAAGATGAGGATTTTGTCAAGAGATTGCGGTCTACTTATATGGTGTTAGTATAAGTTTGGAGTCGCGTGGATAGTACAAGACATAAGACACAAGTTTGGGTTATTTACTTCTTCATCAAATTCGCTATACTTGGTTTTCTTCACAAGTGATCATTACATAGAGCTTCTTGATTTGAAGAATCATTTTCATGCACCACTCAAGGGAAGTTTCTACTACTTACATTCTCTATTTGTTGATAACAAAAGGGAAGAGATGTTGGAGTGCGATGGCATGGATTAAGGGGAAGACCAAGGAAGACAAGAATGTTTCATTCATGGTGAGATTTAATTATCTCAACTTCTGCTACTTTGTCTAGGGAAGTTCATACAAGAAGAGTGTTTGTTTCGTCATCATCAAATAGGGGAAGATTGTTGGGTTTATTGATTCGATGATACAAAACAATAAAGAATGAAACATCAAGGGCTTAAAGTGACAAGAAGGAAATCTACAAAAAGGTGGAGGACTTGCTTGCAAAAGAAGATTTATTATTTAGTCCTTCGTAGTATCTTGTAAACTCTAATCCTCTAGTATATAATGAGGACATGGGGTGTAGGTTTTCATATAAACTAAGTCTTCCATAATGTAGTCATTAAAGGTGTGTGTGTGTAAACTAGGCGTGTTCTATAAACGTCTAGGGTTAGAGTTTGTTTAGTTTAGCCTCAAGGATCTTTGATCCTGTTACAAGTTTAGTGTAACCGTATTATTACGATCAAATAATATTTGGGGCTTGGGTGATTATTAAATATAAACCTTGTGTCAATAACAATTAATGTTTTGTTCTACGTTCGGCACAGTATAATCATTGTTATTGTTAAACCCTAAGGCTCAAAACGATCTCAAGGAGTCTAACAAACTCCACAAAAACATTAAACATAATCATTTGCAAAATGGTCTCGATAAACATATGAGATATTTGATGAGTGTTAAATAATATAATAATTTCAGGCAAACATGTGGTAAGAAAAATGCATAACAGATTATAGTAACAAAGAGATTTTGTAGGTATTACCTGGAATTTGTAAAATCTGCCTTCTCTTATATTGAACATCTTCCGCTAGCAAATGCCATGTTTGTAACTAAACAGCCAAAGGCGTGGTAAGTTCCCTTTGCGAAAACAATGTCACAAATAGGTCACAAAGATGTTCAGGGTGTGCCCAATGGGCTGCGTCTTTAATACTTTCAACATACTCTTTATCGTCCTCTAAAAGGTCCGCTGCGTAGCAAGCCTCTTTGTAAGTTGGATATACTATACTATTAACCTTTTTAATCTCATCGTGTGACTGACATCCTTTTGCACTGTTTAGCAGCATCCTGCGCTAGTAAGCGTCTCCTGTTGATATAGGATCATTGTGAATTCTTCCAATCGATCTTCCTTGCTTCTTAAGCATCCAACTTCTTTTTGGAGCGTTTCAGACATACTTTGTAGGAAACTCAACATACGTTAGCTCCTTTGCCGCCGAAAATTGTTGATTCATTTTCATCTAACCTGTTGGGAATTAAGGGTCTGCACACTTAATACTGCTAAGACATTTTCAGTTTACGCTAACAGTACTAACTGAATTTAGTACTGCTAGAGAAATATTAGTACTGCCAGGTTTAAAGTTTTCTGAAGATGTTTGGTACTGCTGCATGAAGATAGGAACTGCCAAAAGATAAAGACGCGTTAAGATATTTGTATTAAGATATTTAGAGTATATCTTATGCAGTGTTGCAAAAATCGGCCAACTCGGCCGATTAATCGGCGATTACTAGGTAATAGGCCTTCTACATTGTTGATTTTTAAAATCGGGAGAAAAATCGGTCTGGTAAAAAAATCGGCCACTAATCGATCAAAAATCAGACTAATCGGTCAAAATCGGACTAATCACCAAATCGTCTTAATCACCAACTTTTAAAAATATTAATTTAGGCGTTCTACTAAATTTAGGGATCGTTTATTTCACTTATAACGCACAATGGATTTCATAATCAGAATTAGAGCCTTTTATTCAGGTTTGGGAACATAGTAGGCTTGGAATCACTTAAGATCTTTAGTTTAGTCTCCATAAATACCCAAAACTTGCACGAAATGCCAATCCGATTAATCTCGCCTAGACTGATTAATCCTACAAGGTGGTCAACCGCCGACTACCGATTCACGATTTTTGCAACCTTGATCTTATTTATTTACAATATCGTATATTTTGTAACAATATAAGAGATACGTACTTATCTTGTAAAGGACTCCTTAGTCTATAAAATGATATCCTAGGTTATATGTTTAGAATACATTTTGCATAGAGTTTGATATAGCTTCAAGGTTGTAAACCCTAGTACTAGAAAGAGTACTCGTATTATTAACATTAATAATATTGAAGCATTTTGGTGATATTGTTGTTTGATCATAATTATTATTCCATTGATCAAATCTTCTAAGTGTTATTGAGTAGATTCCGCATACTCATTGAGCATTAAACAAAGTTTTTACCTTTGTTATCTTGAATTTATTCAAAGCAACATACACTTAACAAGCTAGTGAATCAATCCGTAGTTTGGGATTCCAGTGGTATCGAGCTTGTGTTTTGAAACTTTGATATTAGAAGAATCGTTCAAAGCACAATGAAGAGATGGAGCTTGAAGCTGATTGCGTCCATCTGCTTCTTTGCTCTCAACTTGTTCTAAGTTAATATTTCTACGCGTATTTGTATTCTTTGCCTTTGATCTTGCTTGTAAATTATTAATCTGCCAAGGTTATGATTAATCTTGCTTGAGGAATGAGGTGTGCATTATTGCTATCATTGGGCTTAAATTTAATTATGGGCTCGTTATGTTATTAATGTTGCTTATTTAAGTGTTAAAGTTGCTCTCACATGATAATACTGTTGGGTTTTTCAAAGTAGCGTGGTCTGAGTTTTATTTGGATGAAGGTTGGGCTAATTTAATATACATGGGTATGGATGTTTCGAATGTTTTTTATGCTTAGTTTGATTAACTGTTGAATGACGAGAAGAAGGATGTGGGTGGGAATAGGGTTGAGCATTCCATTTATTACGACCGGACCGACCGACAAAATTGATCGGACCGGACCGAACTGAAACCGACCGGACCGAAGGACAGGCGGTCCGGTCACGGTCCCGATTTTTACCTTATTTTGGTCTCGGTCCGGTCCGACCAAAAAACCGAAAATCTTTCCTATTTGGACCGGACCGACCGAAGACCGGACCGATCGAAGACCGGACCGGCCTGAACTGGACCGGACCGACCACATTCTGTCTCGGTCTCGGTCCTGGTTTTTACCCTAATTCGGTCTTCGGTTTTTTCGGTCCCGGTCCGGTCCGGTCCCGGACCGATGCTCATCCTTAGCTGGGAATACTAGTTTGATTTAGTTCTCAGAGGGGTATGGAGATAACACGCACATAAGTTTGGTTTTGGGATTCATGATGTGACATAATGTTCATTGATTATCATTCTAGGTGAGGTTTATGTTCTGGTTTGTTTAACGTAGTTATCATGTTCATGTTAAGGGGAAGCTTTCTAATTTCTACATGGTTTCTATTGCTCACCAAAGAACTATTCTTCATCATTACTACTTTGCTTGGTCACAAATATTATTGTAGTCCTTTACCTATGAGGATGGTGCTCGTTCATGGATAGTACTACATGGTGTTTATTCTTGTGGTGATTAGTTATTCAAAAAGTTCTTTTGGTTTATTTGTTCTTAAAGGTTAGAGACTCCTATTTATTGGTTTAAATGGTTACTAAGAAGATGGATTATCACTTATTTGGAGTTGAAGTGGAATATCACAGATGCGTGTTCTTATTATATCTTTTAGCGGGAGATAACTTGTTCGTGCTTTTTCAATGTTGTGACTAAGACTTGTCAAATCTAGCAATAGGTATTTGCTATCACTTAAAGGAGTTACATTATAGCGCTCAGTGTCTCATTGAAGATTAAAATTTTGTCAAGAGATTGCACTCTACTTATATGGTGTTCGTATAAGATCAAAGTCATATGGATAGTGCAAGACATAAGACATAAGTGCAGGTTGTTCTACTTGACATCAAGTTCATTATACTTGGTTTTCTTCAACAATGATCATTACATAGAGCGACATTCAACATATGGTTAACATATGGGTTTCGAGGGATGCTTAATGTTAAAATGTTTAACCATTTACATCGCCATTCATGGGGAAGGTTTTAGAACTACTGGTTGTTATTACTACTCATTGATTTAGGTTTCTTTTATTCATTTATAGTAAGCTTTTTGGTGTTCTTAATGGAGGGTAATTCGAGTAATTGGAATCTTGGATTTGAAGTATGATAGTGGTTTGTGGTTGTCAAAATCAAAGTTGCATCTACTTAGAGTCTTCTAGTGGATAATGACAAAAAGGGGAAGAAGTACTTAGAAGTTTTGCAACTTGAAGATCCTTGGTTGTACATATTATTTAAGTTCATGAGATGAGCTTATGGGGAAGATTATTTCATTCATGGAAGATTAAGACGAAGGTTTTGTAATTATCAACTAGGGAAAAATTGTTGGGATTTATATTTGAGTAGATAAATACTAAATAATAAGTGAAGAATGAAGACTATGCAAAACATGAAGGACCTAAAAAGACAAAAGGAAATTCTACAAAAAGATGGAGATTACAGAATATACGCTTATGAGTCCTTTGGTAAACCTAAATCTCTATTATATAAAGAGATACATGTCTTATGTTTTAAAGCGTGTCAAGATGTAAAACACCAAAGGGGTCTGTGTGTGTACTAGGCGTGAGTCCTCTAAAGTAGACGCCTAGGTTAGCGTTTGTATTAGTCTAAGCCTCAAGGATCTTTTGATTCCTGTTATTGTTGAGTAACCGTTCTATCATTGATCAGATAGAATTGGGGCTTATCGTGTTTGTAATAGTTGGTAGAGATGATGACGAGAAACCTTGTTAATAACATTGATGTTTATGTTTATTCCATTGTGCATTGTTTGTTCAATGTTATTCTTTATCCTAGTCAAGCCTAGATCAGTTTCAACAATATCATTATAAAATAACTTGTGATGATAGTTGGTACGAGACGATCATCCCAAAGGAGGACGCGTCCTCCCTTGTTACTTCCCCCTACATGGACGCGTCTCAGAATGAAAAATAGGAGGACTCGGTCTTCATTTCGACTGAGTCGTGTGAGATGCTTTGCAAAACAATATACCCTAACGGTTAAAAAGCACACATTGGGTATTTTATTAAAAAAACCTTTTAAAATTTATATTTATTGGAAGCGGTTTGTTCACAAGACTTGTGGATTTGATATGCGTTCTTTATTGTTTCCGGGGCGAACATCGATGTCAACGTTATACATCAATTGCCTATTTTCAACGATCTCAAAGACGGAAAGCACCAGAGGTTCCATTTGTGGCTAACAACATGACTTATAAATAGGGATATTATCTTACTGAAGGGATATATCAGAAATGGTCTATTCTTGTTAAGTCTATTTCACAGCCATGCTCGAATGATACGAAGTGAGTATGATATAAGCAAGTGTATGAAGCAACAAGAAAAGATGTGGAACGAACGTTTGGCGTACTAAAAAAAAGTGGGCTATAATAAAAACTCTCACACATAGGGGTGTTCATGGGTTGGGTAATATCCGAATAAACCAAAAACCGAAACCGAACAGAAAATAACCGAACCGAACTCGTAACCGAACCGAATTTGCCAAAACCGAACCGAACCGAATTAAATATTCGGTTTTCGGTTCGGTTATGGTTTTAGCAATCCAAACCGAAAACCGAATTTAAATAAATATATATATATTTTTATATAATTATATTAGAATATATATATATATATTAAAACTCTTTTATACTATAAATATAATATTTTTTAACCTTAAAATTATTTTTTTCTAACAATATATATAAATAAATGAATAAATAATTAAATTTATATAATTCGGGTTATTCGGTTCGGTTTTCGGTTATAGGTGTTCGGTTTTCGGTTATTCGGTTCGGTTTTTGGTTCGGTTTAATCAGTTTGAATTCGGTTCGGTTCGGTTGGATTCTCGGTTATACCCAGAAAAAGAATTAACCAAACTAACCGAACCGAACAAACCGATAACCGAACCGATGAACACCCCTGCTCGCACAACTGACGTCTTGTAAGGAAATAATGGATATGATGTTGATAAAAGGTAATTCGATCAAAAATTATTTGTAAGGAGGATGGAAAGATATGGATACAAATCAAAATACCTAAGTATAATGATAAGTATAGATCTCCCAAATGTCATTCAAGGAATGATCAATTTGAGAAACGTGTTTTTAGTTTTCGGTTTTATGCTTAATTTTCTTCGATTTTTGTATTTTTAATTAAAACTAAAATGGAAACTAAAGAAAAAAAAGTTAAACTATAGCTAAGGAAATAGCAACAAAATAACGGCATTATACTTAGGTGAGGAAATATATATATATAGGAAGGGTTCTTTTCGAGGCAAAGAAAGGTCGAGCTGCGAACTAGCATCAACCAATCGATTTTTGGATATTTACTTTTATTATTTAATTCAAAGGGTATACTAGTAAAATTACATTTTAATTTTTTTAAATTTTTTTAATAAAAAACTTTTTTCTAGTTCCTAGATTTTAGAATTTTTTTTTAAAAATGTTTTTTTTTAAATAATTTTTTTTTCAAAAATATTTTATCAACAGAAATTTGTGTTGTGCACATGTGTAGTCTTGAAGAAATTGATAGTATACACATGTATTTACAAAAGCTTGAACTTTTATATGACATATTAATGATTCAAATAATGCAGGAGGTTATGTATAATCGATTCTTTCATGCATTTCAATAACATATTTATTGATAGAATATTCATATGTGACATGCGTGTGTATCTGCACACGTGTATTTATCTAATGGATTTGTGTACATCTAAACCACAAGTTTTTGACATATCTTTTCAAATATAAAAGTTCCAATAGCAATGTAGAATAGAAATAGATGATGAATCATCATTATCTGTGCACACTTTCACAATGTACATCTGCAATATCTTTTTTCTTCAACATCAACTTCAGAATTTTGTATAATGCATATTTGAACCATCATTATCTTCGACACCAACTTGATTTAAGTCATGTACATGTGCACAAATTATAATCTGTTCATTTTCATAGACATTACTAATTAGGTTACATTTAACAAGTATTTCACATATATAAATAAATTGAACAAAGTAAACAAAGCAAAGATTTCTATCATATTTAAATATGACAATAAACAATAATCATATTCAAGTTTTATATAAAATGGACATGATATATCCGTGTCACACCCTAAATTACCGCTTTCTGATGAATGGAATACCTTGGGAGGGCCATCATAGCATCAAAGTTACAGTTATATCGAGCGACCTAAAGTGTCGTTTTGAAAATATCGTTTGATTCGATAAAATAATCGAGTTTACAAAACATAGGTCCCAATAGATTTCAAGGTACCAAAATAAGTTTGTTACAATCAAGCGATAGTTAAGTGCAAAAATATAGGTGGGACGCGTCGACACCGCGACTCTATGATAAGCCCATGCATGCCATGAAGTGAATGCCTTAGATACGAGATAAAACATGCTAAAAGTGTCAACACAATGGTTGAGTGAGTTCATAGAGTTTGGTTAACAAGTAAAGCTTTTAAGAGCATTCATGCAACAAAGGCAAAGTTTTTGGTCATTTAGAATAGTCCAAAGCAAAGGCATTGTAAATCCACTCGGTTCAAGTTCCGCCCATACAAAACTTGCAACTGTGTGTTCACAACCCACGCCAAAATATGTATGTCTAATAGTTAAGTATATACGATGTCATAATAGTTTACAATATAGCAACACGTATATAATAATTCGGGATGCTCGAACATGGAGACTTTACCTTTGCTCCAACAAGGGAGACTCTTTGTCACTCGACCACCTAGGCGGGAATTATTGAGCAGCTCCACCAATAAGGCGAGACTTTGCACACTCCACCGATAAGGCGAGAATGTGAGAACACTCCACCATTAAGGCGAGAATTATTGAGAACACTCCACCATTAAGGCGAGAATTATTGAGAACACTCCACCGACAAGGCGAGAATTATTGTGAACACTCCACCGACAAGGCGAGAATTATAGTGATGCTCCGAACAAGGGAGACTTTATAGGGATGCTCCGAACAAGGGAGACTTTATAGTGATGCTCCGATCATGGGAGACTTTAGGTCAAGGTCATAACACGTACGGTTTAATAAGTTCAAACAAGTCATAAGTTCGTATTTAAGTTCAAGGGTTCCATTCAAAAGTTCGTAATTAAGTTCAAGTGTTTAAGTCGAGTTCAAAAGTTCAAAACAGTCAAAGAGCTCAAAACATGTCAAAAGGTTCAAAATAGTCAAAGTCTTCAATATGATGTCAAACAAGTTCAAAATAGTCAAAGGGTTCAATATCAAGTTAAAAGAGATTAATTATATGTAAAAATGTTAAATCCAGTTAAGATGTTCAAATATATGCCAATATGTTCCTATCAAGTTAAAAGAGTTCAAATATATATGTCGAGGGGCTCAAAATCAAGGAAAGTGGTTCAAATAATAGTGTTCATAAAATAGTGATCAATTTAGTTCGGGCACAATCTACTTACTAGCATAAGTAGTGAAACAAAAGGGTAACAAGTTCATGATAGTTCAAACAATAAAGCTTAAGTTCATATAAGTGTAAAGTAAAAGCATGAAGTTGAGCATGTATCTCCCCCGAAGAGTTTATAAAACAATTAAACGAGTAAAAGTGGGGCTACGAACTCACCTGTTGCTATAGTTATGATGACAAAGTGGATGCACAGAATTGAGATGCAACTCTCTAACCGCGACCTATGATGAATAATATGATCTAATATAAGTCATGAAACAATGTCGTGCATGCAAACTAATATGATATCCATACCACTTGTGCATTTTTGAAAACAAAGTTTATCGTCGAAATATACGTTTATGACATCTCGTCATGTTGTAAAATACTTTACAAGTACTTACGTCGAAATGATATCCTACGATAATCATTTAGTGATTTATTAAGAATTTATAGCTTTTCGTCGCAAAATAATATACTTTGATAATTCATGAAAAGGAACTAAATGACCTCGAAAAGCTGGTCGTAAAATAGTGAATATCGAGTGTTAGGAAACAAACTCAATGGTTTTGGAAATCTTGTAGCATTATCTAAAAGTCTTAGCTTTAAAATTTTCATCATAGAGGTCTCGATCATAGAGAAAAACATAGGTAAAGTATGGTACTTGTACCAAAAATATTATTTAAGGGTGATTTTCGGCAAAGTTTGAGTGACCGTATTTTATTTGTCACAACTCCGTTTGACGAACGGTTGGACATTTTGGAAAATAGGATAGGCGAACTTACTTTTACTAGAAGACATCATTTTATAAAAAGTACTACATCAATGTTAAAAACGACCCTCAACATGGTCATTCAGGGCCGTAATGTTTGTCTATTAGAAAATATATTAGTTATGCTTATATAAAATAATTCTGACAACCTTGTTTAAATGCGTGTAATTTAATTGTTACAAGTCCGTTTTCTCGTTTTATATGTCCTTAGCCCGTGTTAAAGTATACTAAAATGTTTTGATAACTCAACTCATTTAATATCGCAAGACCCATTTTGACTCGTAAAAGTTTGAGACAACATCTGAAATTTTACGAAAATATAGTTTTCAGTCGTTAAACTTGAAAACACATAACTTCTTCGTTATAACTCCGTTTAACCCATTCAAGCGCCACATTTTCGTTTTAAAGTATATTTTCTGAATATCTAGCCCAAAAATTTTTACAACCTGTCGAAATTTCCAGAATTCACAGAAATGATCAGACCCTTTTATATTGTTGTCGAAATGGGTTTTTCTCGCGTAATACTTATTCTAACCACTTCAAACCAACGTCAAAGCTATTCTAAACCTACCATACACCTTCTTAGGGTGTCATGGGTTCCTAGACATCATCAAAGATGATATGTTTCAAGGGATAATTATAGGATGATATATATATTAATTTATAGTACTTAAAAACAAATAAAGTGGTATAGATAACCATATAACTTGCATGTTTTTCTCAAGCATGATAAAATGACCAAAGTATGAATATGAAAAATAAAAATGATCATGAAATGCTTACTAGTTAATTGATGAGGTTTAAAGAACAAGGGTTTATCCTAATACCCTAGGTTTTTATTTCAAAACCTTGATTAAGAGTATACTAGGGTTGTGAAAATAACTTGTCTTGAAAAAAAAAATGGTCTCCTTGCTTGGTCTCTTCTATGGCCGGTTGATGAAAGAGAGGATGAGAGAGTATACTTTGATTTTTTTTATACTAATGAAATGTGTAGTATGTGTAGTAGAATAATAATAAACTTGTAATTATCCCTTTTAGTTAGATATTTTGTAGTCCAACTGTAGTGTGAGTCATCCCTTTGTCGACTTACATATGAAATAAAAAGACTAGATGTATTTTGTATCAATTAAATGTATAAGTGTAGAGTGAATGTGTAGTTATTTAAGGATAGTTGGTAACTTGTATACATATTTAAGCATTTAGGGTAGCGTTAGCTAAAAATAAATTTTAACGGATCAAAATAAAACATATTGAAGTCATAAAAATTATAAAAATACATTTCTTACAAAAATTGAGTGAAATAATAATTATCGAGTAGTATTTACGAAAACCGACGTAATTATATAAATGTAACAATTTATATACAAAATAAATTTAAAACACGGGTAAACTAATAATATTATTTTATAATCTTAATATGAGTATAAAATATATCGGAATAATTTTAGAAGTGTCGGATCAAATGTTCAAAATAAATGATTACGCGATAGCGTTTATTTAATAAAATTATCGTTTAATGAAAATGCAAAACCATGCATGAATTAATATGATAATGATATTACTAATGATATGTAGACTAAATCTAGTCTATATGAAATGTCCTCGATGATATGTTCATGAATTCGCAGCTAAACCATTAAGGTTACGCTGAATTTGATACTCGTAAACCTAGTTTACGGAAAACGATGAATAGTGAATCATGAATAGTGATTTTCTCCGGGGAATGAATAGTGTTTCGTGAATAGTAAAATTTTGAAATACGTTCTCAGAATATCAAATCGACTCCGAAAATGATGAATAGTAACCGATGAATAGTTAATTCCCGAGATGAATAGTAAATTTGAAAAATGACCGGAAATTGAGAATTGTGACATTCTTCCCCGGTTAGAGGAATCACGTCCTCGTGATTCGATTATTGATACTATGGTCCGAACCGCGACAAAGGTTCTAAAAGTTTATGCTCGCATATGGTCTAAATGATTATGTCAATGCTCATGCATATGAGTTCCTCGTCCAACTAGGTACGTTCTTGTACTATCGTGACCATTTCCCATTCTAAGGACATGCTCTCCTATGGTTAGGTTTGATGAGGTAAGCTTTCCCATTCTCGAGTAAAACCCTCAAAAGACTTTTAGGTAACCGATTTTTACTTAATCCCACAACTCATTAAACAAGAACTGTCATACGATTAGGCTAAATCGGTTTAGGTAACAACTTGTTTCTAGCTTGATCTTTGCAACTCATCAAACAAGAACATCACTCGGATCAAGCTGAAACAAGTGGTTTAAAGAAAATCTTTTGAAAATTTGGCTCGATTACAGAATTGCTTACACACATGAGACTACTACTCCCTTCATTGCATGATTCTTCCTGAATTAGACATAGGTGATCAAGATATGTATAATTTAGGAGTAACTATGCAATGCTTGGACTAATCGACTCATATAATGTTTGGTGTTAAGTCATGAATCCGCATGTATAATGAGTATGCACTTATAATGATATGATGAGATGCTATGATGATGTAGTTATAGTCTAGGGTCAATGATGCAACCTAGTTCTCTATAACCGATGCTCGATACCAATCTGTCACACCCCGTATTACACCTCTGTACGAATGGAATACCTTGGGAGGGCTGTCATAGCATCAAAGTTACAGTTATATCGAGCGACCTAAAGTGTCGTTTGAAAATATCGTTTGATTCGATAAAATAATCGAGTTTACAAAACATAGGTCCCAATAGATTTCCAAGGTACCAAAATAAGTTTGTTACAATCAAACGATAGTTAAGTGCATAAAATATAGGTGGGACGCGTCGACACCGCGACTCTATGATAAGCCCACATGCATGCCATGAAGTGAATGCCTTAGATACCTGAGATAAAACATGCTAAAAGTGTCAACACAATGGTTGAGTGAGTTCATAGAGTTTGGTTAACAAGTAAAGCTTTTAAAGAGCATTCATGCAACAAAGGCAAAGTTTTTGGTCATTTAGAATAGTCCACAAAGCAAAGGCATTGTAAATCTACTCAGTTCCAAGTTCCGCCCATACAAAACTTGCAACCTGTGTGTTCACAACCTGCCAAAATATGTATGTCTAATAGTTAAGTGTACGATGTCATAATAGTTCACAATATAGCACCACGTATATAATAATTCAGGGATGCTCCGAACATGGGAGACTTTGCACTGCTTCAACAAGGGAGACTCCTTTGTCACTCGACCACCTAGGCGAGAATTATTGAGAACGCTCCACCAATAAGGCGAGACTTTGCACACTCCACCGATAAGGCGAGAATTATTGAGAACACTCCACCATTAAGGCGAGAATTATTGAGAACACTCCACCATTAAGGCGAGAATTATTGAGAACACTCCACCGACAAGGCGAGAATTATTGTGAACACTCCACCGACAAGGCGAGAATTATAGTGATGCTCCGAACAAGGGAGACTTTATAGGGATGCTCCGAACAAGGGAGACTTTATAGTGATGCTCCGATCATGGGAGACTTTAGGTCAAGGTCATAACACGTACGGTTCAATAAGTTCAAACCAAGTCATAAGTTCGTATTAAGGTCAAGGGGTTCATTCAAAAGTTCGTAATTAAGTTCAAGTGTTTAAGTCGAGTTCAAAAGTTCAAAGCAGTCAAAGAGCTCAAAACATGTCAAAAGGTTCAAAATAGTCAAAGTGTTCAATATTATGTCAAACAAGTTCAAAATAGTCAAAGGGTTCAATATCAAGTTAAAAGAGATTAATTATACGTAAAAATGTTAAATCCAATTAAGATGTTCAAATATATGCCAATATGTTCCTATCAAGTTAAAAGAGTTCAAATATATATGTCGAGGGGCTCAAAATCAAGGAAAGTGGTTCAAATAATAGTGTTCATAAAATAGTGATCAATTTAGTTCGGGCACAATCTACTTACTAGCATAAGTAGTGAAACAAAAGGGTAACAAGTTCATGATAGTTCAAACAATAAAGCTTAAGTTCATATAAGTGTAAAGTAAAAGCATGAAGTTGAGCATGTATCTCCCCCGAAGAGTTTATAAAACAATTAAACGAGTAAAAGTGGGGCTACGAACTCACCTGTTGCTATAGTTATGATGACAAAGTGGATGCACAGAATTGAGATGCAACTCTCTAACCGCGACCTATGATGAATGATATGATCTAATATAAGTCATGAAACAATGTCGTGCATGCAAACTAATATGATATCCATACCACTTGTGCATTTTGAAAACAAAGTTTATCGTCGAAATATCGTTTATGACATCTCGTCATGTTGTAAAATACTTTACAAGTACTTACGTCGAAATGATATCCTCGATAATCATTTAGTGATTTATTAAAATTTATAGCTTTTCGTCGCAAAATAATATACTTTGATAATTCATGAAAGGAACTAAATGACCTCGAAAAGTGGTCGTAAAATAGTGAATATCGAGTGTTAGAAACAAACTCAATGGTTTTGGAAATCTTGTAGCATTATCTAAAAGTCTTAGCTTTAAAATTTTCATCATAGAGGTCTCGATCATAGAGAAAACATAGGTAAAGTATGGTACTTGTACCAAAATATTGTTTAAGGGTGATTTTCGGCAAAGTTTGAGTGATCAGTATTTTATTCGTCACAACTCCGTTTGACGAACGGTTGGACATTTTGGAAAATAGGATAGGCGAACTTACTTTTACTAGAAGACATAATTTTATAAAAAGTACTACATCAATGTTAAAAACGACCCTCAACATGGTCATTCGCGGCCGTAATGTTTGTCTATTAGAAAATATATTAGTTATGCTTATATAAAATAGTTACGGCAACGTTGTTTAAATGCGTGTAATTTAATTTTTACAAGTCCGTTTTCTACGTTTTATATGTCCTTAGCTTCGTGTTAAAGTATACTAAAATAGTTTTGATAAGTCGACTCATTTAATATCGCTTAAGACTCATTTTGACTCGTAAAGTTTGAGACAACATCTTTGAAATTTTACGAAAATATAGTTTTCGTCGTTAAACTTGAAAATAACATAACTTCTTCGTTATAACTCCGTTTTAACCCATTCAAGCGGCCACATTTTCGTTTTAAAGTATATTTTCTGAATATCTAGCCCAAAAATTTTTACAACCTGTCGAAATTTCCAGAATTCACAGAAATGATCAGACCCTTTTATATTGTTGTCGAAATGGGTTTTTCTCGCGTAATACTTATTCTAACCACTTTAAACCAACGCCAAAGCTATTCTAAACCTACCATACACCTTCTTAGGGTGTCATGGGTTCTTAGACATCATCAAAGATGATATGTTTCAAGGGATAGTTATAGGATGATATATATTAATTTATAGTACTTAAAAACAAATAAAGTGGTATAGATAACCATATAACTTGCATGTTTTTCTCAAGCATGATAAAATGATCAAAGTATGAATATGAAAAATAAAAATGATCATGAAATGCTTACTAGTTAATTGATGAGGTTTAAAGAACAAGGGTTTATCCTAATACCCTAGGTTTTTATTTCAAAACCTTGATTAAGAGTATACTAGGGTTGTGAAAATAACTTGTCTTGAAAAAGAAAATGGTCTCCTTGCTTGGTCTCTTCTATGGCCGTTGATGAAGGACAGGATGAGAGAGTATACTTTGATTTTTGTTTTTACTAATGAAATGTGTAGTATGTGTAGTAGAATAATAATAAACTTGTAAGTATCCCTTTTAGTTAGATATTTTGTAGTCCAACTGTAGTGTGAGTCATCCCCTTGTCGACTTACATATGAAACAAAAAGACTAGATGTATTTTGTATCAATTAAATGTATAAGTGTAGAGTGAATGTGTAGTTATTTAAGGATAGTTGGTAACTTGTATACATATTTAAGCATTTAGGGTAGCGTTAGCTAAAAATAAATTTTAACGGATCAAAATAAAACATATTGAATTCATAAAAATTATAAAAATACATTTCTTACAAAAATTGAGTGAAATAATAATTATCGAGTAGTATTTACGAAAACCGACGTAATTATATAAATGTAACAATTTATATACAAAATAAATTTAGAACACCGGGTAAACTAATAATATTATTTTTATAATCTTAATATGAGTATAAAAATATATCGGAATAATTTTTAGAAGTGTCGGATCAAATGTTCAAAATAAATGATTACGCGATAGCGTTTATTTAATAGGAAATTATACGTTTAATGAAAAATGCAAAACCATGCATGAATTAATATGACGATGACGTTACTAATGATATGTAGACTAAATCTAGTCTATATGAAATGTCCTCGATGATATGTTCATGAATTCGCAGCTAAACCATTAAGGTTACGCGAATTTGATACTCGTAAACCTAGTTTACGGAAAACGATGAATAGTGAATCATGAATAGTGATTTTCTCCCGGAATGAATAGTGTTTTGTGAATAGTAAAATTTTGAAATACGTTCTCAGAATATCAAATCGACTCCGAAAACGATGAATAGTAAAACGATGTATAGTAACTGATGAATAGTAAATTCCCGAGATGAATAGTAAATTTGAAAAATGACCGGAAATTGAGAATTGTGACATCCGGCTATGCCACCATCTGGTTCATTTAATATACCATTATCTTTTTATACACTGAAACAATTCATATCCTATTGAATAATACATGTGCTTTCTTAAATCAGAACTGAACACAAAACATGCTTATATCGGAACTAAAACCATATATGCACTTTCAGTACATTTAAATTCCGAAATTGTAAAAACATATATCCACAAAGGCATCAAATTTACCAAAAACTGTAAGAACACATATGCAGGCTACTATTTCATCAAGTAACAATTGAACCCATTCCATCAACAATAGAACCCATAATATTTCTCAAGGTTCCCATCCTTAACAGCCATTGTCATGGAAAAAGCTTCTAAACACATACGCACAATCTAAACACATACGCATACATCTTTCCTTGATTTTAAACAACCTTGAAACACATGTGCACACACCTTTAATTAAGTTTATATTAACCTTAAAACACTTATGCACATACTTCTATTGATTTTACATGAACCATAAAACACATATGCACTTTTCAGTAGATCGAAAGAAATTTTGATATTATATTGTGATACAATTCAAAAAGTGCACTAAAAAGTGAATGTTCACACCTTGGTTGAGAAGCACTCTTCCCAAAAGATATACGGAATATTTCCCAGTGTAAACAAAATACCAAAGTTACGATATGAAATTAAAACTTACATTGGGCTGTTCTTTCGTTTGTCATATGGGTATCCCACAATAAAGTCCAACAAAGAGAGTTCTTTTATCTGCACACAAAATAAGAGAATGAAGTTTCAATCTATAGGCACATGATTCCAAACCAAGCATAATGCTACTTTCTTTATATACAGGCACATGATTCCAAACTATACAACACATATGCACTTTTCTATAGATCAAAAGAAATTTAAGTAAAAACTAACTTAGTTCATTTTATCATCATATTTATATAAAAAAAAGAAAAAAAAAGAAAAAAAAAATGTGATTTGTATCTAACGAAACTGATATGAACACCAAGGCTATGATGCGTATCGGAACAATCAATACACAAAAAAGTCCCATTCGTCACCGACGCTCATGTCGGATTCCTCGCCTTACAATGAAAACACATGTTTTGTTGTTCAATTAACAAATTATTAGATCAATTAAAGTAAATAACAACAACAACAACAACAAATCTGATAAAATAAAATTACGCACCTTGTTTTCTGATTTGGATTTAATTTTCGTGAAAACAACATTTTTGTGGGTGAATGAATCAGGGAAAAAGCCATTGATTGATTCCCGTGAGGAGATTTTATTTGGGGATTTAGGGATTTTGATTTGAATCTCTCCTTAGGGGATATCATGATTAAATGGTGGCTCATGTGAAAGAATGAGCAAATATGTGTTTTATTCTTCTTATCAATTTGACCTAAAATGTTGGTGAGCAGTTATTGATTTATTAAATGCGAAATTCCATTACTACCCCTTTGCCATTTATGAAAAGTTACAAGATATTCTATTTAATTACAATTATGCCACCAACATTTATAGCCATTGATTGAAAATAGATGGCTCAGTTGGTTATCGCTTGATTCTCGACCTTTTCTTGGTTACGAAAATAACCCTACACTATATATATATATATATATATATATATATATATATATATATATATATATATATATATATATATACTAGTGCAAAACCCGTCCGATGGACGGTATGACTAATGGTTTTATTTTTAGGATTTAGTGGATCAAATATATACTAAGAAGTAATTTAAAGTTAAATGAACAGTTAAGATCTATAATTGATGTTATCATAATCCATTTAACGACTAAAACCGATTAAGTACTTTGATTTGTGGTTTTTATTTTTAGGATTTAGTAGAACAAATATATAGTAAAAGTTATTAATAGTTAAATTAAGCGGTTAAGAACTATAATTGATGTTACCATAATCCATAAAAGCGGCTAAAAGGAGGTAACTACTTTATAACATTTTGTTCTAAAGAATATCAATCATGAACATCTTTTACATAGTCAATATTAAAAATGTGGGTAAATAAAGGTATTAATCAAATCCACTCTACACAAATGCTACGATATATCCTAGTGCGTAACTTTTCAAAATCACTAAGCACCAAACACATCAATTCATGATGTGTTTATATTATTATGAGACTATACTATAGTAAAAGTGAACATGGAGGTTGTGTGCAGTGGTGATAATGTTCGAGTCAAAAAATTTATCAAGATGGTGAGTTTTAATGTGTATTTCATTTTTGGCCCAGGCAAAGTTCAATATAGATCTCAAATTTACCATAGATCCAATCAACCAATAATAGTCATTAATTTTTTAAATAAACTTTCCTTTTTTAAAAATTAAATTTCTATGAAACCGTTAATTGTTACTGCGATAAAAATTTGACAAGCTTAAGATCGATCCAATCAACCAATAATAGTCATTAATTTTTTTTTAAATAAACTTTCACCTTTTAAAAAAAAAATATCTCGCAAACCGTTAATTGTTACATGATAAAAATTATACCATCGCGACGAGAATTAAATTATCTTTCTATAAATATGCACTACTATATATTTTTAACGATTTTTTTTCAAAATTTTGGCCCAGAAAAATCATATATGATTTGTGAAAATCATATATGATTCGATTTTTACAAATCATATATGATTTTTGAAAATCATATATGATTTTTGAAAATCATATATGATTTGTAAAAGTCATATATGATTTGTGAAAATCATATATGATTTGTGAAAATCATATATGATTTGTGAAAATCATATATGATTCGATTTTTTAAAATCATATATGATTTTTCTAGGCGGAATTTTTGAAAAAATGTTTGTCGAAAAATATAGAAAAGTGCATATTGATAGAAAGATAATTTAATCTCGTCAGCAATATGTATTTTATAGTTTGAAGATTTACCGTTTGCAGATATGTTGTTTAAAAAAGGTGGAAATGGTTTTTATTAACTTTGATAAAATGAATGGCTAAGATTGATTTATTGGATCTATGGTAAATATGAGATCTATGTTATCTCAACTCTTTGGCCCGGATGCCCGCGCTATATTGCCCCAATCGATATTATGCAACATGTAATAGATATGTAACCAAAAATGTAAATTTTTGTTTTGCAAATACTTGAGAGATGTTTCTCATTATTTCCCATGCATTTTGCCCAAAGTTGCTTATCTGCAAAAAGCTTTAATAAAGCATATGCAATTGATTTGTTGATCATGGGGATCATAAAGCAAGCCATTGTCTAGAACACCGCAATGAAGAAATTATCGAAGCCCAAATACAGTCCGTATAAGATCACCTTGTGGATCTTAAGCGGCACTTTTATATTTACATCCAACTAAAATAGTTTATGACCAATGTGGTCACTTGTAATCGAGTTTATACATTTTTATCGGATCGCGAATTCACATACTTGGTTGTTAATTG
This sequence comes from Chrysanthemum lavandulifolium, assembly GCA_022545495.1. Lineage (NCBI taxonomy): Eukaryota > Viridiplantae > Streptophyta > Magnoliopsida > Asterales > Asteraceae > Chrysanthemum > Chrysanthemum lavandulifolium. Next base: position 25,149,839 of record CM040243.1, read on the forward strand.
ATGAGTCGTTACGCTAATCTATGTATCTTCGCCTTAGGATATGTGGTGGCTTTGGTGGTTCTACTCATCTGTGTATCTTCGCCTCTTTGAGAATTATCTACTCGGTCATTCAATCCACACATTATATTTATACAAATAAATTGAGTCTATTAGAAATTACGTCAACCTCGCATCTAGGTCCGCTTGACCTTGAATAGTTTGAATAATCTCTTGAATACGCTCGGTGGGAGATTTTCTCCAAATATTCTCAAACTCTTTACGAAATCCATAAACATCTTAAACTCCGCTCTAGTAACATCTTGCAAGCTCTGGAATATAATGACGTTAAACTACTTTTATATTTTACTAAATCAACCAAAATGCATTGCTATGTATATATAAAACATACAAGGGAAGGAAACCGGAGGACATAAGAGGGGTATGCAACTAATTAAATGAATATTACATTCAACGAGACGGGAACATACTGCGTGCACGCAGGGGTTGTGACAAAGAAATTACTATTATGTATTAAAAGCGAATATTGTGTCTTTAAAAATAATTACATATAATTATATACTTATGGACGAGTTTTTCATTATGCATTAATATTCATTAGAATTTGGTAAAATAAAATTTGTAAAAATTTCCGTTAGATAACTCAAGATTTAACTTTATTTAGTTGACATAGATATATAAACAATACATACACACGCATTAGAAGCGCTGCCAACTAAAGCAATTTGAACACCCTCCACAAAGGGTTTCTAAGCGTATTAGACAGGATAGAGTTGAGTTCATTCAACATGGCAACTATGGACTTCGATAGCAGTTAACTATTATTATTGCTAAAGTCGAGAGATGCAACAACTGCTAATTGCAATGATAAAATTTAATTTTAAAAATCAGCATATTTCAGCAAGCTATATCAATGAAAACAAAAACAGTAACAATAACAATTAAAATTTAACTTTAATAATAATAAGACGGATAAATTTAAAAGTAAGAAAGTTAACGAGCATGGCGCTTTTGGGTCTATAGTGCCTTTGAAACTCAACGGTGGTGAGAAGCAGACTTCCTTAATAGTGAGATTAGACATGCTATCGCACAAGTAGTTAAGCGCATTTTGAACCTTCGATTAGGATTCATTGATGGTCAATGACAAGTCCATGTCCCAAACATATGAAGAGTTGACAGAATCGATGGTTTTATACAAAACGCAATACACCCCCATGATTATGTTGTACACGTGGAAGCAGGGACGGAGCTACTTAGAGCCTTAGATGGGCCCTGGCCTACCCCAAATTTTTATTACTTACTAATGGGTTCCATATACTGTAGGGTAGTTATTTCACAAGATGGTCTTTTTGCCCACCCATTAGTAAGTAATGATGATTAGGAGTTAAAAAAAGAGTGCCCCATTTAATCATGATTAGGAGTTAAAAATGTGTGTCGTTCAATACTTCAATTAAGTATAAGAATGGAAGTTTGATCGGCAATAGAAATGAACAAAATACATGACCACGTAATTATATATAACTACATCAATCTTGATTAATGACTTGTTTTTGGCTTCGTATTTGCAAGATTTTCCATTCTTTTCATTAATATTACTTGTAATGAGTATTGAAATCTATGTTTAGGTACTGTCAAGGAATTGGAGAGCAACACTTGTATTACATTGGTTCAAAAAAAAAATTGGCCCACCCGATAAGAAAATCCTGGCTTCGTCACTGCGTGGAAGAGAATCCTAAGATCCTTACTGGAGACTTGTTCCTTTCCAACCTTACAGGGTTCTGATTTGATTTTTTATAATAAGTTAGATTTAATTTGTCCTTACCGTTCCACCACCGACACCAAGCCCCTGTCGACTTGTCATAAAAGTGATGTTTCTCCATTTAGCAACAATACAAGATGAATGCAACATATATATATATATATATATATATATATATATATATATATATATATATATATATATATATATATATATATATATATATATATATATACACTAAAACCCATTCTTTGAGCACTTTGTAGCTACGGTGGATACGCAATTTTCGGTTTAGCCCCTTAGGTTCTTGATCAATTGCAAAGTTAGTCCTTAACGTCCGTTAACTAACGATCGAGGATTAAATTTGAAGCGAACAATAACTTGAGGTAATTTTACAAAATATTAAACACAAACAGCCCTTGAGGTTAACTTTTTTCACCGTTAGTCCCTAAGGACTAACGTTGCAACAACAGCGTTAGTTTCGAGGACTAAAACAAAAATATCGTTGCTACAGGCGTAACAATACCAAACGATGCTTGCTACGGTGGACACATAGTTTGGAATAGTAAGTGTCTTTGTTCATGCATAATTTAAACTTATAGTCCCTCGAGTTAGCTTCAATCGTCACTTAGTCCCAGTTATCGACCTTTTGCAAATTTCGTCATTAATAACAAAAAATATATAATATTTTTTTTCGCATAGATTAAACACAACATTCCACGTGACGGGATGCCCCTTCGTTAGGTCTATTGAGAACTTAATTGAGAAAGTTTTAGGGGGTGTTAGATGTGCATTATGACATGGATATAAGATACTCGTATATAATAATTAGAACCACATTATGAGCCGCAATGAAACTTGTCGTAAGAGAAAGTTTTTGGATGTGCACAAGTTTTCTGAAGTTGAGATGATTGTATAATCAGATGTTTATTTTCAAATAATATTCTTCAGGAATGCTAATGTAGAAACTGGTCGAAAAGTTATTTCTGTGGGAAAAGGAAAAGGAGGCATTTTTATAGAAATGTGAGTAGAACTCCCTCAAATTAGGAAATTAGCTTATCGAACAACCCTTATTCATTAACACAACAAAGTTATATAGTAGCATATAGTCTCGAACATTGACTAAACATCCGAGAAGAGCTAAAAATACAAATAGCCACAAACCGTCTTCGCACCCGAGATCCCTTCACACTTCGACTCCTTTTCCAACCTTCAATCATAGTACCTAGACACAATTTCCTTAAAAGTATTAGGTGTGTTAAGTAATTTTGACATAGAAAGAATCAACATGTCACGGCGATGATTTAGTAAGTCATTAACAATAGCCCATTGGGAAGGGTTGTGTATTCACTCTCAGGTACTTTAGCTCCGTTAAGCTGCAATTAAAAAAGTTGAAATACCAAACATTAGGTAACTAAGCATATATAACAGATGTGTAAACTTTCACCCATTTACTTGTCATTGGGTCAATTCTGGTCATCTTTTAACTCTAACGGGATAAAACAATTACTACAAAGAAAATGGGTCAAACTGATCGTATGTTCCACACAAGTGAAAAGTTTCAGCATATGTACTTCTAATGGACAATGGCTCATTGATCATCTCATATAAAAAAAATAGTTTACTAAATATAATCATTTTTGTGCTCATACATAGTACGATAATATGATATCTGCTACACTATCTATTTGTATAAATCAAACAACAGCAGCAAAGCCACATTACCTTTTGGCTTTGACATCGGGATGGACGTCCCTAAGTATCTCAGTCTTATGGAACTTGTATGTCAAGAATGGCTGCAAACCATGTATGTATCTTTCCTCCTACAGTATACTCTTGTAAGGGACTAAGGCGGAGACCCTTGTAAGGAGCAGGAATTGGCAATTTGGGTTACAGTGTTATCTCGAATGTTCTCTTTGTTTTGCACCTAAATAGATGAAAATTTAATCTTTAATGACGTGATCATATATTAACAGAAGCACTAAATATAGAAAGAAAAATTACCAGCAATGTCATCTTATTGATTATTTGATAGAATTGAACTTCCTATATATATCATGTTCCAAGACCTGCATAGCATTTCCCAGGCTCTGTTATAGTATTTAACAAAGAACATTAAATTATCAAAATATATGCCATTTAAAGTGGGAACGAAATAGTAATATTTAAACTTGCATTGTCAATGGCTTCAACTTTCTCGACGTTATCAATTATCACCTGCACAAAATTTGTAAAAATATGTTGTAAGCTTGTAATGTAAAGCATACATACCCATCTATTGTAATTATACAAAAAAAATCTACAATAGGATCCAAAGAGGTTTTTTTTTTTTTTTCAAACTTGCATTGTCAATAGCTTCAAACTCTATGCCTTCAACATAGATGTTGCAACTCAATATAGCATTGTGAAAAGCTTTCCAATAAAACCTCAAAATTTGTATCCTCCTTGTAACACAAGGATTAGCCTGATTCAGCGTCATTCATCCATCATCTCTCCATGTTCGAAATATGCATGTAAGTTTCGACTCCCATTTTGTACTTCAAGTTAACATACATCGGTTTATGGAGCGATTTCGTTTTCTTGGACCCCAAATTCTAATAAGCGATGAAGATGGTCCAAACTTAGAAAGTATAGCCTTTTCTTTTCATCTTCCTTAGTAAGCGTCGATTATAAGATACCAAATCGTGTAATAGAGCATATTGCGATGAGTTAACAAATGAAACGGTGATAATATATGTAGAATGATACCTATTAACTTAGAAATAATGGCCGACAATTAGTGTACTTCAAACAACCTCTCCGCTTTACCCGTCCTTTTCGACTCCTCGGTTTTCTTTGTAGTATCGGATATTTGTGATCGAGGTGCCTTACGGTGTCGTACCAAACACAGTACAACGGTCCTAACTCAACCAATAACATCACGTTACTTATACCTTTATGTACATCGGATGGAAAAAGTTACTCTAAATAAGTTGTTTAGAAGCACTTAACAAAATAAACTTCAAAGAAAATGACTATAAAAGGAATTTAAATGGTGGTTTTGTCGCAACATCTAAATAGGAGAGTTGGTTGAGTGGTATGTTTGTGGGGCGTGGGAGGATCTGACCACAGTTCAAGCACAGGCGGTGTCCATTTTGTTCTTCATTTTATTTTTGCTTTTCTCTTTACACAATTGTCTACCAAGTTGTAAACTTTTATGAAAATATTACTTTTAACCTTATTAAATAAGCTATATTTTAGTGTGACAATGCTTGAGAAGGCTAATAAGACTAAAACAAGTAAACAAAGTCTTTGCAAAAACATGGCAAACATAATATAAGCTATAAGTACACTATAGGGACTGATCTATGGATAATTAAGCTCTAAAGGATTAATAAGCTAGGGGGAACTTAAGGGGAAACCCAGAGAGCTATAGGAACATGCATGAATAAGCTGTGGCAGATAGGAGATTAAGCTAGGAAGAAGCTAAAGGACCTAGGCTGCTAAGGGTTTATAATCTAAGGAAAAAGGAGTCTAAGCTATCCATAAGCCAAGTCTAAAGGGAGAAAAGAGCTGCTAACAGTCCTATGGAATCAAGATAAGTAAGACAATATCACATAAGGCACGAAAGCACAAATATAAGTCTGAAGCGACCAATCCTCTGAGGCAAAAACAATCAATCGGTCAACTTTAAGCACTATTTAGAATAAGCAATTGATTTTTAAATTAATTCACTAAGCAATTGATGGTGATTCTCTTGACACCGGGTAGTTCTCAAGTCAAGCATGTCGATTTCATTGTCGAAGTGACCAATGTTGCGAGACAATAGCGTTGTTCTTCATTTGACCATGTCGGAAACCATGATGATGTCTTTGTTACGGTGGTTGTGACAAAGATGTCGACACAAACAACGTCTTCCAGGTGAGGACTTGAAGACCTTCCATGGTGGCTGTAAGGCACAATGGGGTCAATTCTGTCACGATGACCGGGGCACCGACTTGTCTCATGGCGTGACACAACCCTTTCCGACATCTCCGTAATCGCAGAGCACGACCACCTTCCAGTGATCATGACATCGTGGCTCTCATCAAACCATCGGGGAGAGAGTGGCGGCATCCATACAAGTTGTCGAACGCATCAAAATCAAAACCATACGGTACTATTAACTATCTATCGACATCATAGTTATGATACAAAGGCTATGGATATCATGATTAACCATATGTTCATCAAATAAGTACACACCATAACCAATAGCAAAGATTTGTTAAAATGAAATGTGGAAAAGTAACAATCGATAGTCAATGGAAAAATGACGGTAAACGATATATCTTGCCATCTTTTTTATCATACATTATCATTATGATGAGACAACGATATATCTCTCATTTAAATATTATTAACGAGAAGAAGAAATCAAAACATATATGACAAACTAAGAACAGATTTGATTTTGAGGGCCGAAATTTAAAGCTTTTAGCAAAAGCAGTTATGGATTTCAAAAAAAAACAAACACACGATAAATCGTTTATCCATAACCATTAGCATACCATGAAAAATCGGTTCATTTTTACAAAACTATAATCGCAGCATCTAATATAAACCTAATAATAACATACCAACACAATTAACCATATTCAATCAAAAACACAATAACAAACAAGCATACCTTGCTCTTGGTGACGGAGTCGTTCACGTTAATAGCCGAGAACAACAAAGTACCATTAGCTTGCATCTGGTACAACCTCTTAAATCAGTGGTAGTCTCCTCACCACACCGACCAATCTCTCCTTCATCTTATGGTACTTCGGGGTCAACGGCCAAACCTTCCTTGATAATGCTCAACACAATCGAAACTCGGGTTATCGGTTGAACTTGGGTCCGCACCTTTCCGGTCTTTGCAAACTCTTCCTCGGCTTTCACACCTTCGTGGATCAACAAAGTAGCGTCACCTCCATCGTCAACAATCAATCTGGTCCACCACGGACCGCAATCAAAAGCTTCTTGGTACACCACCAATATTCCTTAACAATGTTGATCGGATCGTTAGCAACACTATAATAAGATTTTTGAAGATATTAATTTAGGCGATACTTTCTCAAGAATTGTTAGGATATGCTAAGGTGAGTTCCTTTTTTGAGCACACGTGCTTTTTGCTTAGTATAATTTGAAAAAGCTAATAAGGTCACTTTTTGGTTTTTTATTAGCTTATCACAGTGAGTTTATGCTCGACTTGATAAACCCATAAACCTACAAGGTTTTGCAAATTTAAATAAGCGTATAAGCCATACACGCCCGGAAACAAACTAATCGAACATATAAAGCTGTTGGTGACAATAAAGGCGGTTTGGTTGAGCTCCTTGTCCGTCTTGGCGTGCTAATTTAGATAGTGGGACGAGCTAATAAGGTCATTTTGGCTTGTTAGTTTTAAGAAATTGAGTTATGCTACTTAAGTGCTTGAACTCAACTTCATAAGCAAAAGTCCCAACAATACCGTGCAGCTGATGCACTGAACTAACTCGATAGATGTGGGACACCAAGAATAGCACAATATAAAGAAAGTCCACATTCCGTTGAAGATTACGAAAGCGTTCCAATATGATCATACTTGACAAATTGACTTTGCCAACCCATCGATCCTTACCGGTGGTTTATTATCCCGAATAAGTCATCCAAACATTAAATTAAATATGGATAAATCCTCGAATTATATGGATAATTATATAGTGTCATTAGTCTTGCCGGATACCACAAAAGGAGAGAGAAATATATATTAAAGTAGTGCATACACATGCTATTATTTCTATGTATATGACACAATAGATCAAGAAAAGCCGCCTTACCTCACAAAAGTCTCCGAAAACTCTTTGGAGATGCAATGCAATGACGTCACGATACTCACGAGCCAAACACGATCAAGAGGTTGGAATCTACCTTCCTTATCTCATATGGACACAATAAGTTACACGGTTTGGTTTGGAAGGAAATTGATAAAACCTATTGATACGATATTGAATATTTCATATAAAACTAATATCGGATTAGCAGAGACTCACCGATTGCAAAGTAATCTTCAAGCTCAAAGAAGAGGCCTCCTTGATCTTTTCGAGGCGGTTGAGCAAAATTCATCATGAGACTCTCTTTACATCACGCCCACTAATGGCACAAGTTAGGCGTGTATTTTCAAAGGCGATATAGAGATAGAGAGGTGGAGGAACTTACTAAAGCCTCAACGATTTCCTCAACGGTGTCATGACGAAATATTTGTCTATTCATCAATCACGAAACATAAATTAATATTAACCGAACCAAATTATACTGAGTATAAATCAATAAAAATGTTTGTCTTAAAATATATAGAAAGGACCAAATGATAATATGAGATAGAGAGCGGAATACAACATTACTTGTGAAGAACGCTGTGTCTATCTACTGTGGTAAGATCACCATACTGAGCAAGAGACTCTGATATGACAGAAGGATCATCTGTCATCAATTGTCCAAGACGTTCTTCAATCCATGAAAGTTTCTGTCGTGATCAATACAGTATATCATCATAGAGAGCAACAAAGTTTAAATATTTTTAGCTCCATAGCTAAGAGGTGGCAATATCGCCGGGATGGGTAATTCTTTCAGATAGTTAAAAGTGTTGAATGTGATTACAAGAACACCATGTCTTAACAAATATAACCGAACTTTTAAAACAAAACTGATGCGGCTGTAAGGATTAAAAATACTTTGGGTGAGTTTTTACCAGATTGACCCATATGATCCGCCAAGGATAGAATACAACACAACTTGACCCATTCAGAAGTAAACAGGACATACCGCATTTAGTGAATAATGTGTAGCCAAGCCACATGCAACCAAGTCAGCCCCATTAAGCTTTTCTCCAGTCAAAATGTAGTAAACTCGTACACTCTTTTAATTATCGTGTATATTGTCATCTTGGCACTATTGAGTCTCAATATGTATGTACAGAATCACCGTATAGAATATATATACACATGATGTATCCATAATTTAAAGCAATAAACTTAGCATTGTTTGGATAATATCAACAATAATTCATGTCACTAACTCTCTAATACTCCAATGTTCGGAGATATATGCAAACTATCTATCTCATGACAAGAAAATGTTACATATGTTGGAGTTTAACATCGAACTATTATATTATCAAAGAGAAGAGAGTTTGAAACTCACATTTGGTTTCAAATCGTCCCTACAAGGTATATAAAGCGATATAACGTCACGAAAAATTCTTTGCATTCGATCTTTGCACTGTACATATGTCAACGGAAAATCATTATAAACAATAATTTCATTTGTATATGTACATATAACTATTTATAAATAAAATAAATAAATGGAATGTCTACCTTTTGAAGCAAGCGATAGATGGTTACCATGTCTCCACAGGAAGAAAATGCCCTACCACTACCCTTCAATAAATATAGATGGCGTTTAGGGTTTAGGGTTACCTTCATGGTCACAAATCCAATCGTGAGTTGTCTTCCATGACTCATAAAGTCTTTGTAACCGACCAGCCTACATATGAAAGTTTCAAAAGATTAGGTAACAAATAATCATCACGAACAAAACATATAGATGATTACTTTTTCTAAATATGTTTAACCACTCAAGTTTGGTTTTGTTAAAAGTTTGTGAATTTTATTGAAAAATTCACCCGCCACTTGTATCATCATTCCACCATGGTTGTAATTACGGTTTCTAGCCAACCCGCTAGGTCCTTTTGTTATTCATGGAGATATGTAGTCTTGTTAAAAGATATAAATAATATGATGAATCAACAATATAACATAATACATCACCTTGATATTGATATTGATAAATCTGAATACATAATAGTAGTCTTCAAATATCCATCATCATCCAATCCCTACACCGAATGTCATAGATCCTGTCGAAGTTTACGGTGCTACCTCCATCCTTATATCCGATATCCGCTAACGATGTCAAACATAAACTCAACAAAACCAATATATCGCTTAGAGTGTAAAACTAAAAATCGACAAAACACATTAAACACGTCGAAAAAAAAATAGGATTATAAACCCGTAGAATTGAATAGTTGATAAAATTTGTTAGGGATTGTTAATAATATAATAGGGTGTATTTATACACAAAAATAGGTTAAAATATATAAGGAATAATTATCTTGTAAGTAATATATATCATTTTTTTAATTGTTATCTTTATAATATAGATTCCTAAAATACAAATTGCGGATTTTTTAGCATCTCCTTATTTATATTGATTTGAAAGATATAAATCAAAACCAATTTACTCTAGTGGTAAGTTGTTTACAAAACTCATGAATGACCCAAGTTCAAATCAATACATGTCTTCTTTTAATTAAACAATTTTAAAATTAAAATTAGCAAATCAAAAGCAATTTTAAAATAAAAAAAATAAAATTGTACATATATTAAATAAAATGCCACATGTCATTAAAAAATGTCACATAAATACAATGATGACATGGAATCAAAAGCAATTTTAAAATTTATATAAAAAAATTCTACATATATTAATTAAAGCATACATGCCATTTAAAAATAAAAAAATGCCACGTAGATAGAATGATGACATGGAAATATGACATGGCATTATAGGATGACAAGTGACATTTATGTGGCGTCTCTTATATATATATATATATATATATATATATATATATATATATATATATATATATATATATATATATATATATATATATATATATATATATATATATATATGTATCTTTATTTTCGAACCCTATTAAGTGCGAGAAATTCGAAAACTCCAGTTAACCAATCATAATTTAGTAAAGTATTTTACATTTAATTTAATATTGTAAATTTAGGGTATTTAGGGTAATTAACATCCATACATCTTTTAGCGATAATTGAATTTTCCTATAATCATGCTAAATATCGGTTTCTTATTTTACAAACTTATTATAGATATTTTTAATCTAAAATTCATGAATCATAATCAAATCCTAACCCGTTTATCACCAAAAACACACAATAATCAAACCCTAACCAAGATTTATCAAAAAAAAAAAAAAAAAAAAAAAAAACACACACACACACAAAAAACAAGCATGATTGATATTCTTGATTATGTTCGGGATTTGCATCTGGTTACGGAAATGTGCAAGAACCGATGATCAAACCTAACATTATCGGAACAAGATCTTATTTTGGATAATGCGCATCATGATGAAGACGACAATAATGGTTTCGTTATTTTTTAATTTTTTCTAGATTGGTTTTATCGTATACATGCTTGTTATGTTATTATAATGTGGTTACGTTGATTTCATATTGTTTTTTCCATTATTGAGTATGGATGTTTTTATCGTTTACGGTAATATGAATTTTCTCATGTACATGCATGTGCATCTGTTACATGGCGCATATTTAATAAAATACAATTTCTTACCTTGATTACTTAAGTCGTTTTGCTAATACATGTGTTTTAATTTTTTGTAAAAGATGATGTTGTTGATGTTTTTTATATTGACCCTGAGTTCATTCCCACATCAAACGGACACTCATATTGGGTCCCAACTGTTCCTGTCGATGAAAAACCTAAAAAGGGCACTCTTTACAAAACGTTTGACGAAGCGGTTAATATGTACAAGGTTTATGCGGCTAAGGGCAGGTTTGGTGTACGTAAATCAGGGTCCAAAAAATAGAATGGGCAAGTGACACACAAATATGTCATATGTAATAGAGGTGGTAAACCTAGGAAGATTGTTGAAACAAATACACTAAATGAAGATGTCAATCAGCATGTCCAAGAAAATGATAACGTAGATGAAAAAAAAGAAATGTAGATCTTCAACAACATTTCTTGATGGTAAAGCAAGGATTAGTTTGAAAGTCATTAGAGGACAAACCGCTATGAGTTGTTTGACTTTGGAGAATCATAACCATCCACTTATAGATCGATCGAATATGGATCTATCTCGGTGCTCGACGGAGCGCAATATGGCGACTATGTGTTTATTCATCGCGTCCTTGACTAATATTGGTGCATAAAAAGCACACAAGGTTAAGTAGCACTATTTGGTGGGTTTGATAAAGTTCGGGAATGCTGTTGATTGGAGTAACTTTAGACGTGGTATGAATTTGTTCATTGGTGAAAGGATGCATAAATGTAAGTTGACAAAATGATGAAGAGGAAAGAACACGTCCCCAATTCTCTTTTTATCATCACACCATTAAAAGAAATTGTCTTATATGTTTTGGGTGGACGAAACAATGAAATGCAAATATGTTGCATTTGGTGACGTTGTTGCTTTTGATGCTACATTTGAAACAAACAAGTGAGTTCCGTTACTATTTCACGTTTATATTGTATTTATCATGTTATCAAATTATAACAGATAAGTTATGTCATTTTATGATTTACATATATAACATTTTTGACCATTTATTTATAGTGTATTTATGTCATTTTACTATTTCACAGTTATGTCATATTGTATTTATGTCATTTTACTATTTCACAGTTATGTCATATTGTATTTATGTCATTTTACTATTTCACAGTTATGTCATTTTTGACCATTTAATTATATTTACCATTTACAGATATAACATGGTTTTCGTACCATGTACTGGTGTTGACCACCACCATAAATGTGTTACTTTTGGTGCGCGTTATTGATGAAAAGTATCAATCGTATTGATGGATGCTTGAAGCCTTTTAAAAACTCATGGTTGTTTTAACATGAGTTTTAAAAAGCGTCAAACATCCAAATCTGATCATATATATATATATATATATATATATATATATATATATATATATATATATATATATATATATATATATATATATATATATATATATATATATATATATATATATATATATATATATATATATACACACACACACACACACACACTAGCTTCAAAATCCACGATGGGCGGGCTAGTTCTATCGGTTTATTTCAATTAATAATAAATTAAAATATCAAAACCATACGAATATGCGTTCAATTTTAAAAACATAACCAATCATCAAACAAGTATATAAGTAAAACTACTCTAACATACTAACTAACGCTAAAAACATGACATAAGTAACTAATCTAAACATGGCAAATATCGAAAATAAAGAGATTAGAAAGCATCGCGAATGGATTAAGAGTAATAATGACGGAACGATAACTACATTAAAATCCTCATCCAAGCACTTAAATTTACCCAAATACTCCTTAATAAAGCTTAATAACCCTTAATCTTCAATATTTCTACCAAAGCTTGAATCTTTTGTGATTTTGAGGTGATTTAGTAAGGCAAAAGTTGCAACTTTATTTTATCAAAGCTAAAAATGTGATTTTTAAAACTAAACACTAATTTAGACTAAAAACTATAAAAGTTTAAACTTTATTACTAAAAATGATTTAAAAAGACGTTTAGAAACTAAATAAGTGTTTAAAAAACACTAATAAGCTATTTTTGAAAGAGTTTAAGTAATCATTTTTGTATTTGTAAATAAAAACTTTTAAGAAATAGACAATACACTTTTTATTTGATTTTGTTTCGAATTTATAAGATAATGAAAAGAAAAACAGTGAATTATTTATTCTCAAGAATTAGAGTTCGAATCTCGTACAAAACAAAAAAATGTTTGAAATACTAAGGGTGTATTTAGTTGGAGAAAAAATTATTTTGTTTTCTATCTTTAGTTTTGTAAAAATTTGAAAAAGAAGTTTATCTTCACAAAACAACTTGAAAATATAGAAAACATTTTTTTTTCTATTTTGAAGAAGGGAGGAGGATTGTGGAGTTCTGAAGGAATAAAATAACTAAAATTTGTTTGTAATTTTCTTTGTTAAGTGAGGAAATATGAGATTTTGTGTTTTGCAAAACATTACGGTGAAAACGATAATTTGATCGCGATCTGCTTTTCTTGCTTTTCTACAAAATATTTTATGAAAAATAATGATGTTTTCCCAACTAAATGCATTGTAAAGTTGCAATAAAAAGAGGATATATTATAAGAATCTCTACATGGAGTCAACTATACAAACTGCGAAACATATAAGACAACATCGTGATGCACATAATACAATCTCGATGCGTACAATGGTGGAAAAGCCTCTATAGGATCTGTATAAACTGTCTCTAAAAAAAAAAATGATAGGTAAATGAGATCGTCATCTCCGGTGTTGTGATGTTGTCTATAAGAGCACTAGGTGTGGGTTTGTTGTGGTTGCTCGTCGTCTCTGAGGTGGAGTGATATGGACTCATGGTTTTAGCCATGACACCCCTTGTTTTTTTTTTTTTTGAAGGTGAATTTAACATAAAGTCTTCGTGTCGCGGTTCGGCAATGGGAGGTCTAAACTACGTTGTCTAAACCGGGTCGCTAGAAACTCCTCGGCGAAATGCCTATTTCAAATACCGAGGGGAAACCCCTGCTAATCGCATAGAAGGCACGACAATTAATAGGGGTAAACCGCGCTTTTCCAAGATTGAACACGGGGTTCTGGGGCCAACCGCTTCATTAAAGAGATTCACTGAAGGAAAATCTCATTCAACTCCTTGCGGATTTGAACTCGAGACCTCCTCCCAAGGCCTGGGGCTCAGGTGGCCAGGTAAGCCAGCCGTTGGTTGCTCTTATTCAAAAAGCTCTTCGTCATGCGACGAGATAATGTCTTGACATTTTGTATTTTTTATTTTTAATTTTATTTATTTATTGTGGTTGTGTCTGTGAATAAATGTATATGTGAGACTCAAATGAGTAAGTTGGTGTTTGTTGTGAGTGAAGGAAGTTAATTGCGGTTAGTTGTGAATGTTTGTAATGGTGATGTGACACTCGTGTGCCCACGAGTTTGCTACAATATTTACTCAAAAGAGGGAGCTGGCGAGTGGAAACCAAACGCAGCGGCTGGCATCTTTTGATTGGGGACACGTGGCGAGGAGGACTCGAATAGCAGCCGCAACATTTCTTTCAAAATCGTTTTTGAATTGTGAAGTTATGAAAAGTTTAGAAGGCCCACTTGTTTGATTGTTCTAGAAGGGAATTATAAGCACTTGTAACTTTCTTTTGAATATTCGTGTGCTTGGACTCAATATGGGACGGGTAGGGTTATTGGGACGGTCACCAGTTTTAGATTAATTGCTTTTTAGTTTTTTGTTTTTTATTTTTTATTTTATTTTTATAATTTTGTTTATATCAACTATAAGCGCGAAAATCGCGGGCTGTAAATATAAAGTTTAATAATGCAATATTTAACGCTGTCGAAATCTGCCGAATAAACCTATTAAAACGTTGTCTTGAAAAAATGAGAGGACAAAGATATATTCACATGGATGTGGCATAGTAGAGGTCCAATAGTGTATCCCTATGGGACTTAGGGGCCGTTTGTTTTGAGCAATTTGCTTTTAAGATTAGGATTTGACTCAAAATATAATGTTTGGTATGAGTGCATGGGGTTTCAAATTGGGGCTCATCCCCAAATAAAAAGGGATTTACAAATCCAATCGCAAAGTCCACCTTTTGATCTAATCCTTGTCAGTGGTCCCACGTAATTTCTTTTTCAATTTTGAGAATTTTGTAACAAGCTGCCAACCACATAATATGTATTCTTTACTTTTTTGTTTTTATTTAAATCTTAAAAAATATATAAACTTTGAATTCTAATCTTATCCTCACATAAAACCAACAACTTTTAATACACTCCTTCAATTACTCCCATATATTTTCCTTTTAACCTAAACCAAATCCTAATCTTATCTCAAATCTATTAACAAAACAAACGGGCCCTTAAGTTTCATAAATCTTTTATTTCTTAACGATTTTTAATATCATCTAATTTTTAAATTAATCCACCACTTTGTTTTACATTTGCTTCAATAAATCTCAAACGATATTTTAAGAAAAATAACAATATCGTAATATTTCTAATTAAAACCTCAATATTATTATCAATTTTAGCATAAAATAGGGCATTTTCATGAATAAAATATGAATAATTATGATTCTATCGGATGTACATATGCATCATATTATATAATATGATAATAAAAAATAAAAGCGATCTCTCCCGACTTTTATTTAGAGAATGCTGTCGTGATGATGATTTCGTCTGAACACATGAAGATCGTTATAAATTGATAGAGATTTAGTTAACGAGGAAACTCATCTAAGTCTTAAAGACAATTTAGTAGATCACATTTGATGTTGAACAAATAAACACTAATTTGTATTTTCATTTATTTGAATTTTTAAGTAGTGTTTTAATTTATTTGATTGATGAGAGTGTAGTTAGTGAAATTTTTAAAACTTATAAATTATGAAAGTGAGCAATTATTATGAGGCGAAAGTAGTATATTGTTGTTTCATTAAATTTATCAATGGTTTAAAATTTTGGTGTCTGAACCATAGGCTCGCATTGAAGGTCGGTGTCCCAATAATGTTGTTGAGAAACATTAATCAATCACAAGGTTTATGTAATGGGACGAGCAGTGACTAAATTAGCGTCGTCTATTCAATCCAAAATAATTAACGAACACATTTTGGGAATACGGTTATACTTCAAGGTTGAAAATTACTCCATCGGATAAACATTTACCACTCAAGATCGTGCTTGAAACAATTTCCCGTGTTAGTTTCTTTTGCCATGACGATAAACAAGCCAAGGACAATCACTTTCGAAAGTTGGTTTATCTCTCGCGTCTGTTTTCACACGGACAATTATATGTAGCTCTTTCACGCGTAAAAACAAAAAGGGTTTGAAGGTTGTTATTTACGTGCCAATAGTAATTTATTAAAACTACTACAAATGTAGTACATAAAGAGGTTCTTGATGCTTTGATCGATTATCAGCGGTAAGTACGGATATTCATATAATGCGATATGAATTTGTTTTTACATGTTTATTGTAATTAACAAATGTTTCTGACACATTCTTTTCATGCTTTATTAGGTTCTCGACAAATTTTTATTGTCTTACAAATTCATCTACTTCCACTACATCGCTTTCTTTTGAAGGATGTCGAGATTGAAAGCAGCGTGAATGGTTGTTTATTATATTATTTCCTGATAATTATCTTCTATATTATAATTGTTTATCAACTTCATATTAATAAATAACAGATTAACTATTTGTTTTCTTTCATTATTTTTTATTTTGTTTACATACTAATTTTTCATCTTTTCATAATATCTCTTAAAAACCCGTGAATTCCACGGGTCTTATAAGCTAGTAAAGTATAAATAATATTTAAAAGATGACTATCAATCAAAATTTTGTCAATAAAGAATGCAAAATGAAATGGTCAACACTCGAGTGTATTTAGCCTGAGCCCCAATTTGTTTCTTAATAATTCATTAATTTCACACCCATATCATCGTATGTTCATATATGTCATATCTTCTTTTTGTACTTCCCATCATATTCTTCATTTCTTCAACAATGGCTGCAACAAAATTTAAGTTCATGTTGGCTGTAACACTAAGTTTTGTTATGTTGCTAGAGTTGTTGAATCGGTTGTCTACAACAAGAAGGTAACGAAGTTATCTTTATTAATGCCATGATTTAGTTTGCCTTATAGAGTTATGTTATTGTTTCTTAATAAATCTTTATTTAGATGCTTAGTAGTGTTGATTAACGTATCCCAAGAAACATGTAATCGAGTATGAGCGATCAATAACATAAAGCATAACATTAAAACTTACTTACTTGATGTTGAGGAGCGAAATCACCATGAACGAAAAACACCGATAGGGATGAAGATCTTCTACTTAATCCTTTCTTCTTAGTAATGGATCATAATGTTTGTGTATATTGTCATGAGGTGAATAATCCTCTATTTATAAGAGAGGTCAAGCAAGGATCAACTTATAATTAAGTTATGGCTATGTAATCATTATCATAATTAAATAACATAGTCATTAGTTAATTAGGAGTTGATCCCAGCTTAGATATGATTTTATAACATCATAGACATCATAATTAATTAACATGGTCATTAGCTAATTAGGAGTTGACCCATAATATACATTATGATGTCTATGATGTTATGACATCTTTTAGATCTTAACAGATTGAAACAATCTTTTTTAATTCATAACAACTTAGTTATGTCATTTATTATCATATAATTATCTTATCACATAATGTAATGATAACGAATTTGCTCCCACTAACCTTAAGATATATATGTCAATCAATTTAGTAATACATATACACCATAGAATTTTTATATACCATTTCCAAACAACCATAATATAGACATCAAATTGATTATTTTCTATTTATATCTCATCTAATACTTGCATCCAACCTACTTTATGGTTAAATATTTTATGCAATTTACAATTAAGGAATATAACGTTAAAGTCCATGTAATATAGTTCCCAAACATGATGAACCACTAAAGTAATAGCTTATGACATATTTATTCGATAAAAGAGAACGTCTTATTATAAATACATTCCTTTTATTACAACACTATGTGACAATATATAATTTTATTATTTGATGTTTCTTTTAGGTCTAACTTCATTTAGTAGACCAATTTGCATCAAAATGAGTTATGACTTATGAGTATATAGATAACCCGCAAGTAACTAACATCAATTGGATAAAATATCTTAACTTTTAATTAATGACTTTACACCAATAAGTTAACTTGTCACAAATAATGAAATCTTTAAAAGAAACTATGAATTACAAGATAGCTAATTAGTTAAAACATTATGGGATTATTAATTTATGTGGTGATTTATCGTCATAAGATGAAATGACTGTTTCAAGTTCTTAAATAGATTTACATGTACCTTGAAAGTAGAATCATTTATTAATTCTTCTTAAATAACATACTCTCATTGATTTTGCCATTACTTAGTCTATTTTGACGATTCTAATTATACATTAAAAACCAAGAGAACGAAACATTTCATAACATTTAGGGCTATTTATGAGCTAATAGTCAATGGTTTAATAGCTTCTAAAAAGACACTAGTTTCAGAAATAGTAGAAACTAAGAAAACTAAAATTAGTTATAAGATCACAACAAATAAACCGTAAATAAAGATGTTGGAAAATGAGTTCCACATTATTAGAGGTTTCTTTAAGTGTCTTGATTCGTAAGTAATTCTTGAGATTAAAATTGCAGTCCATGAATTGTGCCACGTCTATGAAGGTACAAATGCCTTTAGGTAATATCATTTAATTGAGTTAGTTAAGGCGTAGTCAGTTGATTATATAACCTCATTCCTCACATATAAGACATATAAATTCGGGCAATTAAATTAGCGTGCTTATCATAATACACTTTTTCACCTCTGATTGACCCAATATTTTATCTTAATGGTTTATTTACCTTTTATAAAAATCGGCTTTAACACATAAGAGATTCTCATCAAGTACACTTCTTTTAATCATCAATGTCAAATACAATATAATGAAAAAACACATAATTTTTGATGTCATTTACAAAAAATGTACATATATTTGTATAAGAGTTTTTTTCTTAGACTTATTAAAATATTTGAAATAACTAGATTGTGAAAGAACTTATAAAAGAACATTATTAGTGTCAAAATTATGGAGTAAATATTTCTTAATTTAGTTTTAGTATGTTCCAAACTTTATAGCATATTTACTAATTGTAAATAGGAACATAAATGTTGTATGAATTCATGAAGGTTGTAAACTGATGAATCCAAAAAAACAAATAATATGAGAATGAAAATTTGAATGCATAACATTTAACTTTTGAACTAATAAAATTAAATGTCAAATTCAGCATTAGAAATAAGGTTATTGAATAAACTTATGAAACCAAATACTCAATTAACAAGAGAATTATTATTATGGTTAATGATTCATAAACTTCTGCAATAGCATGTCCCTAAAATTCTTGTAATTCACTTAACACATGCTTTAACATTTGTGAAAATCTCTTTTCAATAAAACTCTTAAACATAAAACATTTTCTAAGACATTGTTTCATTATAGAAATAATATAAAATCATTAGATGTGTGTTTACCTAATTAGTCTACACGTATCGAGAAACTTTGATTATCTTACTAAAGTTTTCTTGTTATTAGATTATTAAATAACATGGTGGTCATAATGTAAGCTATAAAATTAAAAATAAAGAGATGATCTTTATAGATGACAGATTGACAGTAATAAAACACAAATTCATTTCATATTTTTCCTTAATGTCAGAATGAGACACATAAGAGAACAATATACCTTACCCATTTAATTTCGAGATCATATAAATGCTTACGAACACCATAAAAAATGTATACCTTAATGATGAGCAAATTACTTAAAAGTGTACTTTCATGCGTCATTATTGAGTTTATAAAATTAAGATTCATCATAATGAAATTTGATCTTTCTTTAATTCTCATTAATCCTCATTAATCAGTTATTTTATTCGACCGTAAGAGGTATGGGATGATCATATCATAATGCATATTAAAATTGTTTATGACCATAGTCCATAGAAAATATTAGCTTGCCTTTTCTTAAACATGTTTATAACATTTAGTGGTTATAAGAATTTGTCGTGGTTATATAAGCAAATGACTCGTACTTATGTACATAATGAACTATTCAAAATAAGGACGGTATCAAATTATTAACATAATAGTATAACTAACCATACGGCATAAGTTAATTATTGGAATCTAACCATAACATAAAATTATGTTCACATAAAGTTTGATGTAATTATTAACTTCTCATTGGTTTCATTAACATCCATTTATAACTACATTTAATTATATGCGAAAGTATAGGCAACACTAGATGAACAATATAACCTTTATTCGGATCTAAGCGCAGCGATCGACAGATTAATAATATCAAATGTTACAAGATTAGATTAATTGTCAATGAGACAATAATCATATGAATGTAAAACAAGACAAGATCGGTGAAATGATGCGAGAGAAGAGAAGAGTGATACAAATGATTGCACACTCAGTGTTTGTAACCTAGATTAAGGGACTTATTAAATAGGAGATTAAGTTACACTAAGACCCTCTAACGGCTATAAAAGACTCATCGTGAAATGAATAACTCATCGTGAAACCGACTTCTTGGAACTTTAAACATTTTATTCTTTGTCCATGAATAACCCCGTAGAATCTACGCAATGATCAAAACTTGAAAGCCATTAGGGCCCGATAGAATGATATGTTTGCCACATTAATACTCCAATTCTAACATTCCCCTTAATCGATTAGCAAACATATCAAACAATATCAATTTTCACACAAAATTTATCTTGATAAGCAGGAGATTTTTAGTGAGAATGTCTGCGAGTTTGGTTTGAAGAGCCAATCTTCTTAGCACTTATAACACCTCTTGCAATTTTCTCACGATGAATTGAACATCAATTTCAAAGTGTTTTGATCTTTCATGAAAAGCAGGGTTGTGACAAGTTGTAAAGCGGTTGTTGTCACAAAAAGATTAACGGGAAGATTGATATCAACTTTTAGATCTTTTAGGATTTTTGAATCAAATGATTTCACGAGCGATGATGAACATAGATCTATACTGCTTACATGGAAGATTTTGAAAAGAGTGTTTTGTTTTTACTTTTCCATGAGATCAAACAATCATTGAAGAAAACACATAACTTTGTGATTTTTACGGTTTTCTTGCATTTGCCCAATCGACATCACTATATCCTTCAAGATGATTTTGAGTTCTTTGAAATTGTACCTTAGACCTTTTCACGGAGCTCCTTTTAGATATCTCGAACATTGAGGCACATTCGGATGAGATTTTAAGGAGAATGCATATATTGTGCGGACAATGAGCGAGTATGAGATGTCGGTCTTGTATGGGTGAGATAGATAAGTTTCCCAGTAACCCGATAACCGATGATGTTGACAAGCAATGGGTCATCGGCGGTGGGAATGTATGGAAGCACGAGTTGGGTTCCATAGGGTGGACAGGTTTGCACCAAAGACCAAATTCTTTGAGGAGTTCAAGGCGGTATTTTCTTTGAGAAAGACAAATGTCATTCCAGTTTTAAAACCTCAATGCCAAGGAAATATTTTAGATTTCCCAGTCTTTGATATGAAATTTGGATTTAGAAATTCTTTAAAAGATTTATCTCATCAATGCGGTTTCGGTAAGAACAATATCATCCATAAACAAGCGAGCAATAAACTTGTTATTCTGTTTTGGTGAACGAGGAGTGATCATTGTGATTGAACAAAGTTATTTTCTTTTAAAACACTCACAAGTTTTTCATTCCATTTCACAGGAGCTTGTTTTAGGCCATATAGAGACTTGACAAGTTTACAAACTTTATTTTATTGTTCTCATTCTGAAACCCTTGGGGATGGTCATATAGATATCCTCATCAAGATCTCCATACAAGAAGGCATTGTTAACATCAAGTTGAAAGAGAGGCCATTTGTTTTTCTGACTAAGGCAATAAGGCATCTAACGGTAGACATTTTCTAGCAGGGGACAAAGTTTCATCATAGTCTATTCCTTCCCTTTGGTTATAGCCTTTAACAACTAATCTAGCCTTGTATCATCAACTTCACCATTGGCTTTATATTTGATTTTAAAATCCATTTGTAACCAATGGGAGTTCTATTAGGAGGAAGATCGGTTATATCCCAAGCATGGTTTTCATTTAGGGCCTCAATTTGAATTCATAGCATCTACCCAATTACTATCAAGGATAGCTTCTTCATGTGAGTGGGTTCAATACTTTTATTAAGACTAGAAGCAAAGCAATAATTATCCTTGTTAAGATTAGAGTAATTAACAACTTTTCAACCCCATATTTGACTTTTCCTTCAACAATAAAGTCATTTAGATTCTTGGGCAACTTAGAAACTCTAGTTGACCTTCTAGCGATAGTGGTGGCAAGCCTCTTTCTTGTTCGAGAATTGGATGATGTATCGTGAGAATCGAAGATGCATCAACGGATGTGATTCATGTGATATGTTGCCCTCGGGTGTGTATTATCATCTATAGATGTTGCAATTGATTCATCGATCCTAGTAGGATGACTTACCACCATGCTATCATCATAGGATGTCACTCTCCCTTCATCATTGGGACTTGTTTGTGAGTCAAAGAAATTTTTGTGGTTTAAATCTTTAAGCGCATAAGTTTCAACAAAGGTTTTGACACAAAATTTTTCATTTTGAATGGAAACACGGTTTCATAAAATTTGACATCTACGGAATAAAAGATATTTTTGTTTCTAGACTCGAGTTTATAACCTTTTTTCATTTGAGTAACCAATAAGAACACTTTTTGGACCTACTACCAAATTTGTCGGAGATGTTGAGAATAGTGGCATAGCATAAGCAGCCGAAGACTCTAAGGAGAGAGAGTGAAGGTCATGCCCATCTGCAAGAAGAAGGGGACTTGCAGACAGGCGAAGAGGCAACTGTTTATGACATAAGCGTGATTAGAACACATTCGGGCCAAAGATATAGAGTAATTCCCACGAAACATAAGGGATCTAGCAACATTAAGGAGATGCCTATGTTTTCTTTCTGCAATGCCATTTTGTTGTGGTGTATAAACACAAGATGTTTGATGTAAATTCCTTTTCATGAAAGAATTGTTGAAGTTTATTATTGACAAATTCTATCCCATTATCACTTCGAAAACTTTGACATTGTGTTCAAATTGATTTGATAGCATATGAGTAAAGTTAACAATGGAAACATAAACATCATCCTTTCCTTAAGCATATAAACCCAGCGCTTACGGAATAGTCATCAACTATGGTTAAAAATATTTATAACCATCTCTGCTAGTGATTTTATATGGTCCCCAAACATCAAGGTGAACAAGTTGACCAATTTTAGTGGATTTATGTTCACTTAAAGGAAATGGTTCTCTGGTTTGTTTAGCTTTATTACAAGTGTCACGAGATGATGATCGTTTCGGATGCACTATCAAATTTAAGAGTGGGTTTAAGTATGTGGGGACTTGGTGGAGGGATGACCAAGTCTTTGATCTGATTTCTAGAGACATGACAAAGCGGATATGCAGTTGTTAGAAGTAATCTTACATGTAGAATCTATATCAAATATATATAATCCATTGTGTTGTTTACCAATCCCACAATCCTTTTTGATGTAAATCACATATATAGCAATTAGATTCATTAAACCCAACAAACATCTTATTGTCTCTAGCAATCTTATGAGCAGATAGTAAACTAACATTGTATTCGGGAACAACAAGAACATCAAAGAGAGTTAGGTCATTATTGACCTTTAAATCACCAATTTTAGTAATTAAGGCACAGTACCATTGGGATGTCAACAGTTAACCCAAGATTTGAAATGTTAACAATATTGATTAAAAATTTTGAACACGGTCATGTCTTGATTTGCACGAATCAACAATCCAACAAAGGCGATGTTTCCGGATAAGGATTTAGTGTTGTTGTTAAAAACTTGTTGAAGTTTACATTAAACTTTACCTTGCCATTGAAGAAGGTTCACGAAAATTTTTACACCCAAGTTGGCATTAGCGAGATGACACATTGTTGTCATTGAGGAGACTCGTAAGTCTAGAGAGGCATTCATTAGACAATGAGGCAGGAGAGTTGCTAGTACTATTATCGGTGACACAATTGGTTTCAGTGAAACATTATTCTTCTTGAAAGGTTTACCATTGAAATTTCTTTTAACATATCGGCGGGGATACCCAACAAGATCATAACATCTATCAACAGTATGACGGGTTTTTGCAATTAGTACATTTGAGGTTCATGTTTGGTCCTCTGCTATTAGAGTCATTACCATTATTAAAACCGAAATTTTGTTGTTAAAACCTCTTTTGTTATCAAAAATTTTCCACCATCGAAGTTTTTGCGAAAAGGCGTAGCATTGGGTTTAGCGAGCTATTCCCGGATGAGACATTCTGTGAGATTCTTCTCGAGACAACGAAAAAGGTTTTGACATTAGGTAAAGGATCTCGGTTAAAATGTTGCTTGATGGGAACATAGGAGTCATCAAGACCCATAAGAAATTGCATTAACTTGATTAGTGATTGTGTTTTTCAAAATGTTTTGCGACCTCACAAGTGCGGGGAGGCAAGCTAATCATACAATCAAATTGTTTCCATAAGGAGTTAAGATTGTTATAGTGTCCAAAGAGGACCACTTTGGTGAGAGAATTTATGTTTTGTGCAAATTAAAAATAGGTGAACCATCGACTTTATCATAGGTATCTTTAAGATCATTCCACATTTCATAAGCGGTTTTAGAATAAATAGCACGACAAATAATTCGGTTGAGAGTTGAGGATCAGTGACCACAACGAGTTACAAGTGTCCCATTGATTAGCAAGGCGGGGTTTGAATCATTTCTTATCAAGTACCATCAATAAATCGACTTGTTATGGTTCCTTAAAATGACGTCATGGCCATATTCCATATTTTATAATTTTCGGTTCGGTGAGTTTAATAGAAACAATGGGAGTACCATTGGTGTTATTGGGTGTAAATACAAAGCATCACCAAAGGATAAGCTTTTCTCGATTGGAACCACCACCACCATATTATCATCACCAATAGCCATAATCTGAACAATAAGGCAGAGATAATAAGATAGACAAAGAATCACGAGACGGATATAATAATAAGAGTAAATAGACAAGTAAATAAGACTTTGTAATAAGAAACAACAAGCACCAAGCACATGGACTAGGATAAACCGAGGCGGTATTAGTACCACTCAAAGATGGCGAGATCAAGATGTTAGTCTACCCGTTTGCACCAGAGACTTAAGTATTGTATGTTTAAAGGAAGATAAGACTTAGACTTACAGAAATATCGTGGAAGAACAAATCACAATCACCCTAGATTCACTTAGTCTAGGGTAAATTGTAAACGAAGATAACCGGTGATTACGCCAATAGCAATAACCCCAAACCACACCTTTGTTGCCAAATAGAATCAATGAGCACGAAGCTCGATACCATGTCACAAAGTATAAATGACACTAGATGAACAATATAACCTTTATTCGGATCTAAGGCGCAGCGGTCGACTTAGATTAATAATATCAAATGTTACAAGATTAGATTAATTGTCAATGCGACAATAATCATATGAATGTAAAGACAAGACAAGATCGGTGAAATGATGCGAGAGAAGAGAGAGTGATACAAATGGCGCACACTCAGTGTTTGTAACCCTAGATTAAGGGACTTATTAAATAGGAGATTAAGTTACACTAAGACCCTCTAACTTATAAAAGACTCATCGGTGAAATGAATAACTCATCGTGAAACCGACTTCTTGGAACTTTAAACATTTTATTCTTTGTCCATGAATAACCCACAGAGAATCTCTGCAATGATCAAAACTTGAAAGCCATTAGGAACTGATAGAATGATATGTTTGCCACAGATTAATACTCCAAATTCTAACAAATTACGCAAACTCAATCAACAAAATACATCACCATTTGACAAAAACATTCGCCGACTAATTATGTAAATTGCAAAATACCGTTTGGCGGTCAAAATTATGATTATCCATTGGGCTAATCGACAATCGCGAACACACCAACACATACTTATTATGACTTTAATTCACATAATTGTTTTGATTAAGTGCTTTCCATTGGGCCAAAACTAACTTCGACAATTAGGTAGTCATAAGTATCACCGTTTATTCACTTAATTGTTTTAACTCGTAGCCTTCCGTTGGGCATGACAACTAGTTTTGACAATTACGTAGTCATAAGACATGTTAAACATAAAATTACAAACATGTCAAATAATGCCCTTTGCTAATTAATTCATTATCAGGGTTGTAAACGAACTGAACGTTCAGTGAACATTTGATGAACCGTTCGATAAAAAATTCGTTTATGTTAGTTTATTTATTAAATGAACGAACATGAACAAAAGTCGCGTCCATTCATTTATGTTCGTGATTATCCGATTATGCGTTTATTAACATTCCTTTATGTTCGTATATCATATCTTTTTAAAACTGGTTTGTTTAAACAAAATAACACTTGTAAAACAAAATGACGTGCATAATCTAATAAAGTTTATGTTTGTTTTTCTAAGTTCATTTATGCTTATTTAAGGTTCGTTTAGTGTCTTAATGAATAAACATGAACAACTCATTTTCTTAATAAACAAACATGAACAAGAAAATTCGTCCCTTTAAGTGTTCGTATCCGTTTATTCATCAGGTTAAATTTAAAAAAAAACACTTTAAAACCCATTGTTCAAAACTTATAAACAAGTTAGCAATCATGTAATGTTTCTTTCTAAAAACATATTGAAGAATACTCTCAATTAAATCATCCACAAATTATGACAAGATTGAGATTCTTTGTGTTGAGCTAAACGTGATGGTCAAATACATTACGTCCATAAGAAAACTTAGGCCAATCCATAAAATTCAATATTGGCTTAAAGTGTAACAAAATAAGTGTCACTTCTCTTAATTAAAAAAAAAACACTCTTGAGTTATCTGTTTAAAGCTTATAAACAAGTTAGAGATATTGTATTATCTTTCCCTTTAGCCTAACTTAATAAAAGAAAAAGAAAGAACACGATTAGTGTCAGAAATTATAGACACTTGTTTACAATGTTTCTTTTATACAAAACATAATGATTAAATCTAACTTCATACGAAACAAACAAAATTCGGTATCGACATTAAAGTGAGACAAGATTTAGTGTCACAAGTCTTATAACTTTTTTTTTGAACGGCGATTTTATTAAAAAGAAGAAAACTAGCAAGAAGCTAGAAGTTACAACGAAATAAGTTTAGGGTTCTTTTTCCAAGAGACCTAATCAATCTTGGATTTACAACGATTTGATATCCAAAGAAAAGACATTTGAATTATGTCATAAAAAATGAGGTCGCTTCTCGGTCGACTTGAACCGAATAAATACTGATTTTTGAATTTCCAAATTAACCACCAAGAGACATAACAAATGCTTTCCAACATCTTCTTCTTACTCTTGGCTATTTGGACGTTAGACAACCAAAACAACCATTCAACATAGGAATTGAAAGAGGTGTTATTGAGCTCCCACCGTCGAGATACTTTGATCATAATCTGACGAGCTAAAGAGCATGAGAAAAAAGTGTGCGTTGTGATTTCAACAGATTCGTTGCAAAGGGGGCATAAGATCGAAGATAGCTCCAAGCCACGAGAAGAAAGATTAAACCGAGTAGGTAATCTATCCATGCTAATCTTCCACGCAAAATTTTAATCTTGATAGGAATCAAATTTACCAATGAGTTGGGCGTCCAACTTTGGAAAAGAATATCATCAATATAATTACGGGCGATCTAGCGTGAAATCACCCGAACCATTAAGAGACCGGGACCAGCGATCTTTCATTTGAGGAAGAGTGACATCGAGTAATAGAAATTAAGTTCTTGTATTGCTCATCCTCGGCTCCACTTCTTGGAAGCGGCGAAATGAAAAAGCTAGAAAGGCATGGCTCAATTTGTCGACAACATTAATGCCTTTATCTATCTCAAAGCGAAAAGCCTTGGGTGAGACGTTTTTAGAACCGAATCACCTAACCAATTGTCTTCCCAAAAGAGCGTGTTTTCGCCATTCCCTAACTTCCTTTTGATAAAAGAAAAACAATCGATACCTTTAGATTTTAGCGAGGAAAATTCGCGAACCATCTCCTGCCAAATGGAGCCACTGATCTTAGCCTTCGTTGAGTCAATACTACCTTTGACACCATGTATAGCTTTGATGAGATTAGACCAAAGGGAAGGACATTGGGTCAGAAATCTCCATATCCATTTGAATAAAATAGCTCGGTTAGTGGCGTATAAACTTGAAGCCAAGCCCACCATTGTTCTTAGAAGCCAAAGTAATATCGGCGTATCGAAACCATTTTCTATCGGCCTTTTGGAACCAATGAAAAAATCCTGCGCATAGCTTCCGGTTCATTTATGACAATGAGGGAGTTTTATAAATCGACATATAATAAAGAGGAAGAGATGTAAGGACCGATTTGAGAAGCGTCGACCTACCACCATTCAAAAATTTTAATCTTCCATTTCGACGGTCGAGAGGAGATTTTATCAATGATTTCCTTCACGAAATAATTCTGACATAGAGCTCAACTTTAACCAGAGGTAATGAAAAGGAAGAGAACACATTGAACAACCCACGATTGAGGCTGCTAAATCCGTATCTTCCTTGCTAATACCAATCCCTGATAACTTGCTTTTATGTAAATTAATTTTTAATCCCGAAGCCATAAAGAAACAATTCAAAACATTGACAATCGTTTTGATGTTTGAAATGTCCCATTCGCCTACAAAAACCGCATCATCGGCATAAAACAAGTGAGATATTGTTAAAGAGTTATTGATGATAATACCTTTGTGAGACCGGCTTCTATTACTCTAGTGAAGAGCGATGTAAACTTTCCATAACCAAAATGAAAAGAAAGCGGAAATAGGGTCTCCTTGCTTTAAACCTTTATGGAATTGAAATTCCGATGTAGGGCTTCCATTAATAAGGACTAAACCTTTAGCGAATTCAAGCAACGGATATCCAACTCGCCATTTATCACCAAAACCAAGCGATTTTAAGACATCGTCTAAGTAGTCCCACCTAAGTGAGTCGAAAGCCTTTTCAAAGTCAACCTTAAAGATCATAGCCTTAACCTTCTTGTGTTTACACCAATAAATGAGCTCATTAAGAATGAAAGGACCATCAAGAATTTGTCGGTTAGAGACAAAATCCGTTTGAACTTCACTAATGAGATCCGGAATAACAACACTTAATCGATTAGCCAAAATCTTAGCTATGATTTGTAAATACTTCCAATGAGGCTAATTGGACGAAAGTGTATAACAACTTTAGCATCATGAATTTTGGGGATTAAAGTGATGAATGTGGAATTACAACCAGGAGGGAACTTACCGGAAACAAAGAATTGCGAGACCGCTGCAAACAAGGGTTACCAATTATCTTTTGTGCAGAACTATGAACTTATTAATTATTAAGCAAAACCATACCGCCATTATAATTCATATTGGACAACATGAACTAAGGATCTTATTACAGTGACATCAAAATGATAATAAATACATTCACAATCAGTCCACCATATATTTATATGAATGGTATGAGTTATAGCCATAATTGTTTGATTATTATTATTTTTTTTTTTGGTAAAAGTTTGTTATCGATGAATATTTTAAAGAAATAATACGAGTTTACGTACATGTAGAATGGTGATGAGCCATTCTAGAGCTGAAAAAACAAACTATATGTTTTGAATAGGCTCAAAACATAACGACCAAGAAAAAACTTAGCTAGAGTATCAAATAATTAGAGACAATTATTATGTTAGGCATGATAGAATTTGGAGTGAGGTTTAATGAGAACTTTATTATAATAGAAATTGAAAATTGTATTTTATAAATTTGTTTGGAAAATGAGCTAAAACTTAGAACTTATTATTGCAACATTCTAAAAAACATAATTAAATAAGTTTTGTATATATTAGATATTTTGTGGGTAAATAAGTAATTTATTATTCAGCGCCAAAATTAAAGTTTTTAACTCCTTTTATGGGGCTAAAGTTTTAAACTCTTTTAGAACATGATTTTATAAGATGCGTAATAAACGAGACTTATTTTATAAAATGAAACTTATTTAATGCAGTCAGCTCAATTGTCATAAGCCTCATAAACCCCATGCCAAACACAACCAATAAGCAATGATGATAACTTTAATCTCTTCTAACCATCTTAGCCTCCACTTGCTTCAAGATTCGAAAGCTTCCATATTGTTCTCATTTTGTTGACTCGTGCACTATCCTTGAAACAAATAGAAGACAACTTAAATATAATAACTTCCAAAATAGACTCAGCCACCTTCGAGGCCTAGCCTGCTTATCACCTTTACCAAACAATCGACTATTTCTTTCAAGCCAAGTAAAGTTCAAAGTGGCAGGAACGATTAAACGACCTACTATGCTCGTAACACTTTTCTGTTTAGATATAGGAATCAGCCATGCCATTATATCATCCCACTTATTTGAAGTTAAAGAAACCTCAGCCGTTCGCAATACTGAAGCCCACACTTCTGACGAGTAACCACACTCAAAAGGGATGCTCATGAGAATCAGGTTGTGGCTTATATAAAGGACACCGAAGCGAGGTTGTGACCAGGCGGAGCCATGATTTCACGTTAAGGGGCGATATAAAATTTTATAGTGACAACGATATTATTCTAACCATTATATCAAAGCATGAAAATCTAGAAAAGTGAATTAAAGAAAGGCGTTTACACTAATACAAAGCCTTAATCAATCTTGGTAAGATTTTCAATGGCCATTAGCAACTTAACGATTAGCGTTTGGCCTCCTTACTACTAACAAAAACAATTACAGTACCTCTTCAGTAGTTAATGTATGATTCTTGATTGCCAAACAAATGTCATTTTAAAGGCAAATCGTAATCAAGCATACAACAAGTGATAAATTGACAATCATACAAGGCTACAACCAATTAATACTTTAATAGTTATCAAGTGAATGAAGTGATCATTAATGAAAGAACAAAAACTGTCGATTAAATCACAATTCAATATTTCAAAATTGAAGACACAAAGATTTAAAGAGATGAATAAAAGTGAATAAGTAATTGTGATCATTAATGAAAGAACAAATCAATAAGATCGTTCAATACCTTATCAGGAAAAAAAAAACAATTCTTTTGATCGGTTTATACACTTGTTACACTCTTTTTCCTCTTGACTCTTGAGTTTCAGCAGTTACAATTTTTTATCCATGAAACGCAATATTGAATCGGTAATATTGGTAGGGGCCGATTGTTTCTAATCTTAAAATATTGGGCTTTTAGGCTATATTATAGTAGACTTATTGATCTAGTTTTGGGAGGCCTAGCACCCGCTAGTCCCCCTATTGCCTCCGCCCCTGGTTGTGACTTACATAAAGGACACCGAAGCAGGTTTAAGTCGACATGACTGCCAATATCCCATTGCCTCAGTTTATCTTGTGTCTTTAATTTCCTCCCCATAACAAGCCAAAGATGGAATGCATGACGGGGGATACAAAACTCATGCCAAACAAGATTATACCACGTGACTTCAGCTAGTCTTTCTCTAATTGTATTCCATACACTACCTTTCTCTAATTGTATTCCATACACTACGAACCGAGAAGATATGACCGTCCAGCGACTTCCACAACAATTTATCACTTTGGAATTCATGCAATGTTGGAATATTAAGTTAGTTGAGGACCGGGTACAAGTCAAGCCATGCAACATGCCACTTCCAAGTCCCATTAACTATGCCATCTGCTACAGTCTCATAAAGATTAAAACCTGCATTCTAGACAATTCTAGGAGATAAATGAACCTCCTAAAAACTTCTGGCCATCAACCTATATGAGGTCTAATAATGTTTAATTCTTTTTAGAATACAAACTACCGACAATTTTATTTTTAAAACATGATCGTTACATATATATGCTCGGATGCCACATGTTGATTAATTTATCCTAAGAAGCGGTGTGAAACCGCGATCTGTGAGGATTGAGCTTGAAAGGACTTACTTTGTAGCGACACTTAAACCTAGGGACTAATTTTGCCAAGTTGCTATAGTTAGCAATTAATTCTCTGAGACTTACTTGCACCTGTAAACCTTAGGGACTGTTTTGCCAAGTTTTGAAACTTTGCATTTAATGTTTGGACTTCTTTCGCGTCATGGCTGAGCCTCGGGGGTATTTCTGTAAGTCGTGAAACTTTCTGAGATTAATCGTCTTTCTTGACTGTTTTCCTCCATGAATTAGTATATATATATATATATATAATCCATCCGTCCCATTTATAAGTTCGTTTTGTCATTTGGGTTGTCAAATTATATGTTCACTTCTAAAAGTGCATAACTATTAACATTAAATTTTCCAATTTTACCCTTCAAAATATCTAGTGACTTATATACATAGTACAATATATATATATATATATATATATATATATATATATATATATATATAAAATGAAAATATATTACATATTCCATTGATCATTTTTTTAAAATACTGAGTACAAAATAAAGTAAAGGTCATAAACAGTGCATGCTACTCTTACCATTTCTTAAACTACAATATGACATGTACATCAAAAAGTCTTTTCATTTCTTCCAAGTAGAATTTCCTTTCATTTCTTCTACGTACCATTAACAGTTGCATCTGGCAGTACCATTTCCTTTTAGTCATTTGTGATTTTTCTAAGCGCCCAAATATGAATACACATCGTTTATCAAACTTTCTACACATCATTAATAACGTAAGCTAGTAAAGAATTGTCAATAAAGTGAGGCCAACTTTCAAATTGTTTGGCTTGTGAGAGTAATTAAAAAAAAATGTACTCTAGTACATTAGGGGCAAAATTGTCAATTGTCTTATGAGATTTATCAAGTATTAAATACACCTAAAACTTTGTGCAAATACATTATGGACTTATAAAATGGGACGGAGGGAGTATGTAATCATAATATGTACGATCAATAACATAAAGCATGACATTAAACTAGTAAAGCTTACTTACTTGATATCGAGGAACAAAATCACCATGAAAGAAGAACACCGATAGGATGAAGATCTTCTACTTAATCCCCTCTTCTTAGTGATGGATCATAATGTTTGTGTATATTGTTATGAGGTGAATAATACTCTAATTACAAGAGAGGTCAAGCAGGGATCAACTCCTAAAAAGATTATGATTATGTAACCATTACCATAATCAAATAACCTATATATTCATTAGCTCTTAAGGAAATGGGATCTTCTATCAAGATACACAATCCAAAAAAGTATCATTATGTAAGTGAATATCACTCTTTATATTACCGTGATAAATCAACAATATAAGAATGTACATTATGATAATGCATTAAATAGGATAGGCCATCGTAATAGAGAAATATGTTTTATATATAATAAGATATTTTCTAACAACCAGTAGTTACAGCTTACAAAATGTGGGGGTTGAGAATTTGAATTTTGGCTGGTTTGCTGCTTGGTTTAGAGATAAGACTATGAGTTTTGTTACAAATTTATATGAGAAAGTTAAGTTGCTTCTTTCTATGTCTTTACAAATTAAGTATATTTTATCAGAACTTTTTTTTGAAATTTAAGAATTTATATTAAGTTAAGTGATTTTTTTGAACAGCGAGTTAGTACAATACTATAGTTAGTGATTCGATTTCACAGTACTTACTTAGAAAGTAGTCTCTGCCAGCCTCGATCGACGCATCTATGGGGCAGAACCACCATAGATCCCACACAAGAGGAAAACCCTTCACAGAGAAACTCTAACTTGAGACCTCTTGCATGTGATAACACCTCCTGACCAACCTTGCTAGGCAGAAGTTGATGAAGTTAAGTGATTTGTCTTTGCAAATCAATCATATATCTTGTTCTGGTTGTGATTGCATTAATCATTTTGGAGTAATTAGTGAGTTATTAAATATAGTGATTTATGATATAGCAAAATGATTGAATATTTGAAATCCCACATGAGTGGTTTGACTTTAGTATAATTTGACTTGTTTCCAAAAATGGCAAAATACTCACCATATGCTATCTTTTTTATTCACTTTGGTAAGAAAATATTTTTATTTTTTTATGTTGACTTTATTTAGTGGAGGTTGTTGGAAACATTCTTGCTGCAATGAATGCAACAAGTTGGAGGTTTAATGGTGACACTTGCACTCTTGACACCATTGCCGAAGTACCAAGGCTGTCGCAGGAAGCCAATGCTAGCGTTGGATGTGATTGCAACATTGGCAACGACACCGATTGTCATGTCGTGAGCATGTATACAGTTTTGTCTTTAACTATTTGTTAAGCTTAATATCATTTGGCACTTTCTTTATTATGCTATAATTTGATAGCATGTCTATCTTTAAGTTCTTCTATTATGCATGCATATATAGCTTATTAATGTGAGCTACAAACTTAGAAATACCTTTGGATGGAATGCTGCAATACCTGCGGTTATAGAAGATACACAAAACTATTTATGCAATGTCGGATGTAAAGGTTTCAATCCACTTAAGTCATTCACGGCACAAGGTTTATGATTAGTTACATATAGATAGTGTGTACACGAGTACTTCGTCTACTACTGTATCATTTTTTATCACTTACTCGAAATGTAATTATCTAAGTGGATTTCTGCAAAAGCTTTCCTTGTGTCCAATGAGTTGGTTAATGTGATATTTTTTATGTCGTGAAAAAAAAATATGTTATTAACCCTCAAACAAGATTAGTTGTCACTAATATTCAATATATAATACAATTACTTCTTATGATAAGCACACTTGGACTTTTGAAGTCAAACTTTTCCTATCTTTGACCTCAACGTCAACACTCTTCAATAAAAAGCCCTTTGCTTTATATTAGTGCCAACGCGCCCCTACACCTAGCAGCTAAAGTACCCGGTGAATTAATAAAACCAGTGATGCTGATTAGCGCTAACACTTTTAGCTGGTTCAAGTTAGGAACTTTATCTGATTTATTTTTATAATGCACATGTAGCACACACAAATTCTATAGTCTTGACGGGATACTGTCACCTGAACTAACAAAGCTTCCTTACCTTCGATCCGTAAGTCCTTTGTTAAACACATAGTAAACTTATATTCTAAGCATTATATGAATCAAGATATAATGAAACTGAAGTGTATTCTGTTATTTTACAGTGATCTTGCTTATAATTACTTAGGAGGCACAATACCACCTGAATGGGGTTATACGTGTTACAAGACCTGTAAGATATCTTTATTAAACCCTTACTCTCACAAAATTTTGCATTTGAGAACTTAAAGATGTAAACTGAAAACCTATCTTTCCGTGTGCAGCTCTCTTCTTGGCAACCGCATATCAGGTGAAATT
This sequence comes from Chrysanthemum lavandulifolium, assembly GCA_022545495.1. Lineage (NCBI taxonomy): Eukaryota > Viridiplantae > Streptophyta > Magnoliopsida > Asterales > Asteraceae > Chrysanthemum > Chrysanthemum lavandulifolium. The sequence goes on from CM040243.1 coordinate 25,185,523, forward strand.
CCACTGGAACTAGGCAATATCAGCACTCTCACATTTCTGTAAGTTGTATGCTTTTCGGTCTTTTTTCCCTAGTCAATGTTAATTTTTACCACAAGGGTCAAAATTCTTTGGATGATTCAAATTTCGTCACATTTTTCTTAACATACTCATCTAGCTATAACTCTATATCAGGAATCTTGAAGCAAACCAGCTTACAGGAGCTGTTCCTGCTGACTTAGGGAGATTAAATAATTTAACCTCTTTGTAAGGCTGATTAAGTTTTCCGAGTTATAAATCATTGCTCATGAATTACATTCCATTGAAGTTTAACTTTTATGATATTATATATCAGGATATTGTCTTCTAACCAGTTTACTGGTAGGCTGCCAACAAGTCTTGGTCGACTAAGAAGTCTAACAGACTTGTAACTTTCTTTTGCCTTATTATCTTATTCAGTTTTTTTTACCATTTCACCATTTCACCATTTTATAGGCTAAGAGTGAGAATCTTATTTGTGTATAATGCAGTAGAATAAACGAAAACAACTTTAGCGGGCAGATACCTGATTTTATACAGAATTGGAGACTACTTACTAGATTGTAAGATGTTCTATGTTTTCTTTTTTAGTATCATATTTTGTTAAAATGTAGTACATTATGAATACATATTTAGGTAATCTCATTTATTACATGTTCATGATCGTTTAAAGTCTGATCTTCGGTTATTTTTTAAGACATATTGTTGCTAGTGGACTCACGGGACCTATTCCTTCAAACATTTCTCTTTTGGAAAAGCTACTTGATCTGTGAGTGAAAAGACACTTCTTAAATCCATTTATTAGAATTAGTTGTTCATTGTTCCTCGTATTGTGCAGGAGAATTAGTGACATATCTGGACCGGCTCAAAGATTTCCTCAGCTTGAAAATGCTTCGGGATTAATAAGATTGTAAGTATCGCATCTTAGCAGTGGCTTTTTTATACCAACTCCGTACATACAGTGACATTTCCATTCATAAATTTAGGATCTTGAGAAACTGCAACATTTCTGGGGAATTACCGCATTATATTTGGCGAGTGAGAGAACTTGAATTGCTGTAAGTAACTAAGTATGCGTAAAACAGGGTGTTGTTGTTTTAAATTTTCACGATAAGAATGTTTCATGTCAAACTTTAATTTCCTGCATGAATTTGACAGGGATACAAGTTTTAACAGTTTATCAGGAGCATATCTGATGGCGTCCTCGACAGGAGCTTGAATTTAGTGTAAATTGTAGTTATTTGATTTGGTTTACAATTACTGCAGTATATAATGAAGCTAAATAAGTATCCTGATGTGGTTTTGAATAGGTTTTTAACTGGTAACATGCTAAGTGGAAACATACCAGATTCGCTTTTAATAAACGGGGCTAATATGTAAGTTAGTTTTGCGAATCACATTGTTAAAAGTGTGTGTGACATTTTTTTATAGGAAAGTTGACATTCTTTATGAATATTGTCGTGCAGTGATCTTTCCTACAACAATTTTACATGGCAAGGACCTAATCAAGCCTCATGCCGACAGAACACGTAAGATTTCTTCCTAAGTTATATTGGATAATACTTGGAACTTCGTTGTTTTAAAACTTTTCTTTCATCTGTTGTTATATCAGGAACACATATGTAAACTTATTTAGAAGCTTTTCGATAGAAAATCCGATGTAAGATAGTTTCCATTGGTTTTACTTGAACAAGCCCGGTTTTTATATTCCTTCTTTTATCACATGACTTTGGTGTTTGGTTATCTTACGATGATATTGTCTACAGACAGGATGTGCTTCCCTGCACCGAGGATTTCAAGTGTCCTAAATGTGAGTATTTTCTACCTCTAAATCTATGATGGTATCCGTCTATTGAGGATAAAAAAGGAAAATTAATGGGTCAACCCAACCCGGCTATTTGATTCTCTCATTGGTGCATTTGACTTAATGACAGATTCATGTTCTTTACATGTTAACTGTGGTGGGATGATATAAGGATTAAAGATAGCAATGGTCAGTCGGTTCTGTACCTAGGAGATGCTAACGTGGATGGTGGGGCCGCCAGGCTGTATGAAACAAACAACAACTGGGGATTTAGTAGCACAGGAGAGTTCTTGGATGGCAGCATTCCTCAGAGCAATCGCTACATAGAATCTTTGCAAGGGAACACAAGCTTACCTCCACTTTATACAACTGCTCGCCTCTCACCGCTTACACTTACTTACTTCAGCTCTTGTTTGGAAAACGGTGAATATGCAGTTAATCTGCACTTTGCAGAGATACAGTTTGCTAATGATAGTACGTATAGAAGTCTTGGCAGGCGGGTATTTGATATTTATATTCAGGTAATAATAAAATAAGTATATTTTCAAGATTGTAATTAGTCAATCTAACGGTTATTGTATGTGTTCTTTGTGATTTAGGAAAACGGGTTAGAAAAGATTTTAATATTGAAGATGAGGCTGGTGGGTTTGGTATACCTGTGGTGGTGCCATTTAACGCTAGTGTGACTGATAACATCTTGGAGATACGGTTTTATTGGGCTGGTAAAGGAACGACCCGCTTTCCTAGAAGAGGAGTATATGGACCTCTCATATCGGCTATCGATGTTGATCCTTATTTTAAAACTTGTTCGGTTGAAGGAAAGAAGACAAAAAGGGTGTTTATATAGGTGTCGGATTGGTGTTCCGTTTCTTATTATTTTGATCTTAGTAATCTTGTGGAGGAAAAAATTTATGAAGGGTCAGAGAAAGAACGATAAATGTACGGAGTATGAGCTTTACTTGTTTTTTGAGTTTCTTGATTTATTTGTTTGACTCGTTGCTCATGTGAAATGCTTATCTTGAACAGATTTTGAAGGAATGGAGTTCAAAATGATTTCGTTTTCTTTGAAGCAGTTAAAGCATGCTACAAACAACTTCAATGTTTCAAATAAAATAGGGGAAGGAGGTTTTGGGCCTGTTTATAAGGTAATAATCCAGCACAAAATGATGTTTTTTCTGGTAATTTTTGTTTGTACTAATAGACTTGAGAGTAACGGTTGCAGGGTACTTTAACTGATGGGACAGTTGTGGCGGTTAAGCAACTTTCGTCTCACTCAAAGCAAGGAAACCGTGAATTCTTGAATGAGATTGTTATGATTTCATGTTTACAACACCCCAATCTAGTTAAACTTCATGGATGTTGCATTGAAGGAGATCAATTGTTGCTAGTTTATGAGTATTTGGAAAATAACAGCCTTGCAAATGCACTGTTTGGTGAGTTTCCTTTAGTTCTCTTGTATTGAATTTTGAGGTCAACTAACCCATTCTTCAAAATCACAATTGACCTAGTTTTGTGGTAAAAGTAGTTACATCAAACTTTCTCCCATGTGTAATCATGTTAAAATATTGTATTTATTTACTAAATGTCTTGAGAAGTTCATAAATTAACATGGGGTTTGAAAATTAGTTTTACTTTGTTTGACCTTATAGTCAACTTTTCCCTCTTATTTGAATGGAGTAACCTTTGCATCATTAAATTGTTATTATATATACAGATGCAGATAAAACCCGGTTAATGCTAGATTGGCCAAAAAGGTTCAATATAGCTATTGGGATAGCTCGAGGTTTAGCTTTTCTTCACGAGGAATCAAGGATCAAAATCGTACACCGGGACATCAAAGCCACAAATGTGCTGCTTGACAAAGATCTAAACCCGAAAATATCTGATTTTGGCTTGGCAAAGCTAAACGAGGACGACAAGAGTCACGTTAGCACTCGAGTTGCAGGAACAATGTAAACCCTCAATACTTACAAAACCTGACACAACATTTTTTAGCACTTCTTTTTTTTCTATACTAACAGTTTTACTAACAAAATGTTGACGAATTTGCAGCGGATACATGGCACCAGAGTATGCTCTCTGGGGTTACTTGAGTGATAAGGCAGATGTTTACAGCTATGGAGTCGTGCTGTTAGAAATCGTTAGTGGCAAGAACAACAAAACTTATGTACCAACTAACGACTGCATATGTCTTCTAGATTGGGTAGGCTTCTAGGTTTCATGCTCAAATCTTTAACATTGCTGTTTGAAAGTCACTATCTTCTAATTTTGTTGCAACTTTCAAACCGATAATGCAGGCTTGTAGTTTAGAAACAAGTAAACAATACGAAGAACTTTTCGATGAAAAACTAGAATCAACGATCAACAAACAAGAAGCTGAAATCGTAGTAAAAGTAGCACTTCTTTGCACCAATGGTTCTCCATCAATGAGACCGACGATGTCTAAGGTTGTAAACATGCTCGACGGCAAAACATGTGTACCAGAAATAGTACCAGAAGCAAATGGCTACACAGAAGATCTAAGATTCAAAGCCATGAGAGACTTTAGAGGCCAGATAATAAGTGGAAGTCAAAGTGGAAGTCAAGGTCAAAGCAAAAACTACAGCACCATTAGAACAGATACAGATTATACCTTGACATCGTGAGCCAGCAGATGGATACCAGATCATACTGATATTCACATTTTTATACCAGATGTTATATTTGTAAAAAGGATTAATTTCATATATCACCCTACTTTCATAAAGAAATTTCCAAATTTTAAAAGGGGAGATATGAAATTATACCTTTGTAAAATTACATAATTTGTATAAAGTTAAACAAAAAAGCAGGGAAATTTGCAAAACTGTGATCCAAGATGGACAAGTAGTTTCAATTTTACTCAACTTTGTTGCATATTGCTAAAACTATGAATTTTTCTTTTTCTAAATACTAGGAATACCCCATCATTGTGCACTTTAATATAGTTAATACATGATAAATGAACGACAAAAAACACAACTACGATGTTAGCTTATGCACACTAGCACGTTACCAAAACTATATATTTTTAGACCTATATCATTGCAAAGCGTTACGGACAGATTGCGAAATGAATCCCACTGCTTTTTAACTACCTAAACAAAATAAGCGCCTAATCCGATAGTATTATAAAATCCACTATCTGTTTGACATACTTAGCTTTCTTTACTTGTTCAACTTTGATTCTTATTGATTTGGAGCATGGTTCACAATTGCCTAACAGGCCACATTACAAGATGAGTCCGGTAGAGCATGAGGAGTTGCGGTGGCAGGTGGAGGAATTGGTTTCTAAGGGTCACGTTCGAGAGAGTATGAGCCCTTGTGCTGTTCCTCCCTATTGACTCCAAAGAAGGATGGAACATAGTGTCTGTGTGTTGATAGTCGAGCCATCAACAAGATTACTGTGAGGTACAGGTTTTCTATTCCTCGCCTTGATGATTTGCTTGACCAGATTAGTGGTGCCACTATTTTCACAAAGTTGGATTTGAAGAGTGGATATTACCATATCCCTTTTAGACCTGGTGATGAATGAAAGACTGCCTTCAAGACTCGTGAAGGGTTGTATGAATGGTTGGTGATGCCTTTTGGTTTATCAAACGCACCTAGTACGTTTTTGCGTGATGAACCAATTGCTCGTGCCTTTTATTGGGAAGTTTGTGGTTGTTTATTTTGACGATATTCTCATTTATAGTACTTCTTTAAGTAAGCAACTCATCCATGGGAAGGAAAAGTCATTTGTGTGACGGAGGAGGCATAATTGGCTTTTCAGATTATCAACAAAGCTTACTACAACACCAATTCGGTATTGCCCGACTTTTCTCAAGTTTTGAGCTCCATACCGATTCCTCAAAGGTTGCAATTCGCGGGTTCTCAGTCAAGGTGGTCGACCTGTTGCCTATTTTAGTAAGAAATTGACAGAGCCGAAGTCTAGGTACACTACTTATGACTTGGAGTTTTATGCCATTGCCCAAGCTATAAAGCATTGGCGCCATTATCTGTTTCATAAGGAGTTTGTTTTGTTCACTGATCATGATTCTTTAAGGCATATTCGCACTCAAGATAAGGTGTCACATAAGCATAGGTGTTGGTTGGCATTTCTTGAGAAGTTTACTTTGTGTTCAAACATAAGACTGGTGTTTCGAATCGGGTAGTTGATGCCTTAAGCAGGAGGAGTAATCTTCTTGTATCTATGAGAGTTGACGTGCCGATGTCATTCGCGAGCAGTTAGCCATTGACCCATATTTTTCTGTTGTTCTGTAGGGTGTGCAATCTGGCCAAAAACCATATTTCCTTCTACATGATGGTTTTCTTTTCAAAGGGAATCAACTATGTGTTCCTGATTCTAGTCTTCGCTTGAAAATTATTAAGGAATTACATGGTGAGGGGCATGTTGGTCGCGATCGCACTTTACAGTTGGTGCAAGCTTCTTATTTCTAGCCCACTACGAGGAAAGAAGTGGAGCATTATGTCAAGTGGTGTCGTATTTGCCAAGTTTCAAAGGGTACAACTACTTATGCGGGACTATATGCCTTTACCTGTTCCTTTGCAGACATGGGTTGATATTAGCATCTATTTTTTGTTGGGGTTACCTCGTACTCAAAGGGGTGATGACTCAATCTTTGTTATTGTTGATCGTTTCTCTAAGATGGTACACTTTATTACTTGCAAGAAGACAACAGATGCAGTTAATGAGGCCCAACTTTTCTTTCGCGATGTATATCGTTTACATGGTTTGGCTTCATCTATTGTTTCTAATCGGGACACTCGGTTTCTAAGTCATTTTTGGCGTAGTTTGTGGAAGAATCGATTCAGTTTTGGGCTTAGTTCGCTGTTTTTTTTAATTACCTAAACAAAATAAGCGCCTAATCCGATAGTAATTATAAAATCCACCATCTGTTTGACATACTTAGCTTTCTTTACTTGTTCAACTTTGATTTTTATACTCTTGTTGAACCTTCCAACACTGAGAAAACTTTCATCTAATCAAACTTAGTTGTTCATACAAAACAAAAAGAACCAACATATTGTACCATGATATACATGAAGGTGGAAAAATGTAAATATCAACTCAATTAAGGATTGATGGAATTGTATGAACCAGTCCGCGCGGAGGACGATGATGACCGAAATGAAGGATTGATGGACTGGACTGATATGTATCTATGGTTTGGTCTAAGAACCGATTCTTTTTTATCTGTGGTCTAGTCTATGGACCATAACTATGGTCTTGTCTATGAACCGGTCATCTCTTTAAGTATCTATGGTCTGATCTATGGATTACCAGATGAACTAAGCCCAAAACTGAATGAACTCAGGAGCTGAACCATGCGGGTCACGTGGGGGACGATCTGTTATTTAAATTTTATTTTTTCAAAATATATCTTTGTACAAGTAAGTTATTTAAGATTCTTAAATATTATTAAATAATAAAAAATTTGGCTTTATGGTTGGTTGCACTATAAACATAAAATACTGACCAGTGGTAATAGTGATCATCATCATCGCTAATTCAAATTAACGTCAACTTTTTCCTCTTCAATAAGATCACCACCAATATAAGATAATAAAACAACTAACATAACCACCATTTTTTTCTTCCATTTTGTTTATCTTAAACCCTACAATTAAAATTTAATTAAATTTGAATAATTAAAAAATTAAAGTATTACGCTAAAATTAAAATAAAATAAATAGTATATTACACCATTAGTCCTTATGATTTGGCCATATTTCATACGACATCCAAAACGCGAAATCTTGAATATATTGAATAATTTACGTGAGTAGTCCAATTTTGCTAACGTCGTTAGCTTTTCTCGTTATCTCGGATCTCAAGTGCAAATCACACGAGGGTATTTTTGTCCGAACAATTTTTGTACTTCCTTTTCAACCTTTATGTTTTGTCGGAAAATGTTGACATTGTACTTCTAGTACACGCAGCATTTAACTTTTACATATCCTAATTCGGCAAGAGTATTTTACGCTCTTCCCACTCAATTATTTCCGTCACTCCCTCTCTTCAGCTTTTTTATTTCTTCGCCCGAACTGTGAGTGATTCAAACAAAGACGCGGTTATAGACTCCTAAAACTTAAGAACAAAAAAATGGTGGCGTGTTGGTGTGGAAAACAAGATGTAATTCGCACATCATGGACAAATCAAACAATTCTATGGTTGTCCAGATCCAAGATCCGATTGTGATTTGTTGACTGGCATGATCTGTCAATGTGCGCAAGATTAGTTAATATTATTCCCGATCTATTAAGGGCAAGGAATCTTATGGAAGCTACACTAGAGGAAACAAGACTTGAAGCTGCTAAAATAAAGAAATACTTGATGTTAAGTTGGGTTTTTTTTTTTTTTTTTTTTTTTTGAATTTTTGTGTTTTCTTTTCAAGTGAAGCAATATAAGTTATCAATGGGAAAGAGATAAAGTGATGTTTTTTTTTTGGGTATTCGATGTAGTTGATGACCGATATAATTTTTTGTGGTAATGAAATATTAGTTCAATGCTACCATTTCTTCGATTCGATTGTTAATGTTTTATGTGTTTATGAAACCTTTTTAGGTTGTTGACTTTGAATAGGGTAAAAATAAGTAGTTGACTATTTGGTCGATGGGTTAATCGACCTATTTTGGCATACCAAACCGATAAAAAATATTTTTGCATACTAAAAGCCAACTTAATAGAACTTTTTTAGCTTGTTGACTTTGTTTTGGTTAAAAAGTTTTAGTTAACCATTTGGTTAGCGGGTTAAGTTTGACTTTTTTTGGCATACCAAACTGATAAACAATGGTTTTGCATACTAAAAGCCAACTTAATGAAACATTTTTAGCTTGTTGAGTTTGTTTTGGTTAAAAATGTTGTAGTTGACAATTTGGTCAATGGGCTAAGTTTGACCTTTTTTTATATACTAAATTGATAAGAAGTTGGATTTTTGCATACACATAATGTACACTTAAGCTAATAAAAGCCTTTAATTGCATATTGTCATTGCAACAAGTTGCAATGACTTGAAAATTGCAACTGACTACCTTAGTTATCAAAGTTTAACATCCACATACAAACATAAAAGAAGTCTTAAACATGTTCAAATATCCCATATAAGTTTAAAACACCAAGCTAATCCAACTTAAGGTTGTTTTGGTAAACCAACTCCAACTCTTTTACTCTTGATCATAGATCTGCTCCATTTGGGTAAGCCAAGAGCATTAGACTCATTTGGTGAACCAGACACTTAGCTTCCACCAACTCCAAGTCTTTCATTCCTTATTGCACTTCTGCTCCATTTTGGTAAACCACTTTTACTTCCACCAGCATTCTCACTTTGACTTACAGATGCACCACCATCACTTTGGATTAGATTGATCATCCCATCATCACTTTGTCTTGCACCAACAGATGCACCTGATTCAATGTGGGTTGCTGATGCGAGTTTTACCGACTGTGTTTTAATATTTATAAAGTCTCGTTATACCTATGGTCTCATCTAATGCACTAACTGGTAGTGTACCCGATCGTGTGTAGTATAGTATTTGGTAAAACCGAGGTCGTCCCAAGAGCTATGTGTGTTGGATTATTACTAAGTCTAAGTGTCACATATTTTAATAATGATTTTGATAAGGAAATGATTAATTAACTACTAAAGCAAATAAAGGCAAAGGTTAAATCAATAGAGGAGAGTGGTGCTAACCTAGTTATTACTCCTAACTAGTAATGTCTACTTCTACTTACTTCCAATTACTTGTGGGGTCAAAGTCGAGAGGACATCATTTGGTCAATTCACCCTAACCTATCAAGAAAGATGCCACCACAGAGAAGTCGTGTCCCTCATAAGTCCCGTTGTTCCCGGTCCCCTAAGCCAAGTCATTAAGTACCGCTACATGCTAGATTTATAATAGTGAGTGCCGGCGTTAGCAACTTAAACACTCACCCCTAATTCTTAAGTTCATCCAAACGGCAGGTGATCAGTTGGTCAAATCGCACAAGTAGAAAGGGTCGCCAGTTAGTCATATCTTACCCTTCCCGTCTCAGTCCACTCACCTAGGGTCAGTTGGTCATATCTCCTAGGAAATTGGCCTCTACCGCCATTCCAAACTACCGAAATAAGGGTAGCTACCAATAAACTATGCATGCATACACTTAGAAATAATTATACGTAAGTAATATAAACGCAAACAAAACAATTAAGGAATCATAACTAGGCACCAAGAGGTACTTAGCCGCTCATATTAACCACACAAATCAATTCAATATTCAAAGTTACGAAATACATGAATCGAAAGTAAAGAAAAGATAAAATGCTAATGCTTATCGTGCGGAGTGATTTCTCCTCGAGACAAATTCAGATGCTCTCTAGACCGCCTTTGGCTTCTTCCCATTCTTTGTCGTGATGCTGGAATGGGATGCTTTGAAATGCCGGAAATCGTGGGATATTTATAGGCCGATCCGGGTTACGGCATAACTAATATAAGAGTTAACCCAGTAACCTTCAATTCCTTCAGATTTGCACTAGATCTGCTGGTGCAGGCGTAACCTTATGAATGGTTACGCGTATTCTTCAATATTTCTTGGTTACCGTAGTTGGTGGAATAGTTACGAGTAGTTATCGTGGCGTGGATCCTCATTTGACCTAATATAGTTACGTCAGTAGTCCTTGGGGAGAGTTACCGTAACCTTCGATGAGTTGGTTTTCGAGTCACGCTTTAGTTACGGCGTAATGCGAGAGATGAGGCACGCCGTAACTTCTTCAAAGTCAACATACTATGATAAATCTTTGATATTTCTCCAATTCCGCCTCTTTAGCTCCAATGCTTGTAATTTACCCGAAAGTGGAAAACAATGGAAAACAAGCGTAAATCCATATAAATGATATAAATTACAAGCATTATCGGGAAAATTGACACTTAATATTCGTGACTATTTGATGTTATCAAATATCCCCACTTGAACTCTACTTGCCTCAAGTAGACCTTATTAGAAAGATTCCTAAAAGATATCTCCCAAAATTAGAAAATATAAGTTTACAAATCCTTATGCTAGAATAAAACAAAGCCGAACACCTCACTAAATGGGAACGAAACACTCAAATCTCTCTACTATTCTAAGTGTCAATTTCGGTGATCACCTAATCGCATACCATAGCATGTATTCTGTCATAAGCTTGAGGTTACACAAATCTCCACCACTAGAGTTAAGGGCTAAACAATTCTCGAAGGCAATATGGGTAGACACGACAAAGGTTAAGGGTGACTCATCATTACTAACATGTCACGATCGTGGACAAAATCAATGATACATGACCAAATCCATGGCCAAGACACCAAAGATTGCTCGCTGCATCACCTAGACAAGCTTCATGACTAAAAGGGTAGGATAAGACATGGGAAGTATAAATGGTGTAAAATAAAAATCAAGCAGGTAGTCTAAATCTACAACCAAATCATCACCACTTACCGTCCGCCTAAAGTTCAAGCTTTGAAGTCAAGAAACCGGATCATGAAATATTAGGTGGATGTGTCATTAGAGGACGTCGTGATGGGGACACTACCTTTTCTCCAACTGTTGGCATAATTACCAACTTCAATCTTGGCCTCCTCGAATGCTATAAAGCTCATGACATAGTGCCTCCTCAAAACTAAGATACTAAATCTATAAAGCTCATGACATAGTGCTTATAACATCGCACTTTACAAATACTAAGTAATATAACAACTATATATATATATATATATATATAACATAATAATAATAACTAAACATAATATCCCCCACTTTAGATGAACAATGGAATTTGGGGTCTTCAATGATCTTCGTGAATATGTCGTCGATGAAAGCGTGATTTCCGAACCTTTCCACTTGAACCTTGAACTTAGGCAAATGACGACTTCCCAATCACAAATAAAGACTACAGGATAGGCTAAGGTGTATAGGTGTATCGAAAAAATATATTGGGTTAACAAAATGAAAGGAATGGCTCAGATGGGTGTATCTAGGGGTATCTTGCACTAAAGGTGAGTGCAACAAAAGGGTTTCACATGGGGGTCGAGAAGTCGAGTTGACTAATCGATAGACACACAATGGTAGGCTATTTGGGTGATAATCCTAAAATATTGCCTTCTAAAACTGAAAAGTCCAAATACATCGAGCTAACTTAACATACCTCGTCTATGGTCTCGAAATGATGCAAAGGCCAAGTTCTAAAGTTTACAAGCTACCGGCACACTCATAATTTGGTGGATTTGGGGTAAAATATTGGAAACGGATAAGGCTAATCTCACCATATAATATCAATGGTAGTATGTGCTCGGCTAAGGTCTAATCTAGTTAGGTTAAGAAAAACATGTCAAAATTTTAAAATGGCATAATTTTTCAAAATAAACTAGAAAACGAGGGCAAAATAATGTTCAAGAGATAATTCTATTCCGCCCCCCACTTGAATTGTACAAAGTCCCTTTTGTACTAAGCATTAAATAAAGGTGAAGAGAAAATAGAATTAGAGCGAGAACTTTCCAAATTTGCTCCACAAAGAAAAAGGTCCACGAAAAGAGACGTGCCTTCGTATAAGCATCATGAACAAACTTCAATCCCCGAAATCACACTACCGACAAGCATAATTCTAAAAGAAAAATGAAAATTAAAACAAACCTAACTCACTTTCGTAGGAATCACGGTTGTATTTAGCATATGCAACAAGTTTTTAAACCACTTGGTGTCCCAAGTGGACGAGTGAAGTCTCGTGAGGGTTTACAGGAACACACCCACAAAGTTCATTTAAAATACTAATACAAGGTTATTGTGTTTTAAAATGAAAGAAGTGAAGAGAGAAAGTTACGTCGTAACTCTTTGAGGGAGTTACCGAGATGGTATTACCGTAATTAGTAACGCATCTAGAATATCTTTGCAAAGGTTGGTTACTGGCGTAATCACATAGATGAGTTACGCCATAACTATGATCGATCAAGAACCGCAACAACAATTACTTCCTCGCTTCCTACAAAAATGGTTAAAACACAAAATCTTACGTAAATGGAAATAAAACAAAAGAAATGGATAATTGGGTTGTCTCCCGAAAGAGCACTTTTCTTTATTTACGAGTCTTTAAATTAGACTCACACCGCTGGGCTCTATGGGGCCATTGGACTTGGCCGACTTCCTCAATGTCTTTCATCAAGTTATGCCTGGCCCAAGCGACATTCGTGGCAGTGCGGAGGTTTTCTTTAGTCTCGATCTTCTGAATTTTACCGGGCCCAAATGGTAGCGAGTGAACTCATACTTTTCGACAATAATTGGTGGTGGCCTCTTGTAGGGAATCCCAAGGAGTTTGCACCTTCTTTGCTCATATGCTTCATCGTCGGGGTCAGTAAATTCCTCATTCCCTTGCAACTCAAGGTAATCTAAAATCCCCTCAATGTCATCGTCGTCAGAAGCGGTCCTCTTAGACCATTCTTCATCGAGTAGATTCTCCACTAATACACGCTTGCATTCTTCTTTTTCATTTCTTACCAACTCCTTGTCATCCTCAACTGTTATTTCACTCATGTTGTTAGGACTCTCGTCGTTTGAATTTTCTTTACTCATGTACTCCTTCCAAATATTTTCTTTTGTTAACGTATCTACATGTCCATACTTAATCTTCACCCAACTGTCAAATCCCAGGTTGTCCAACCAAGGCAAACTTGTTCTTTCCTCATCGCTGGTTGAGGTCCACAAGAATCGCCTTCTCCCATTCTCCTTGTCGCTTCCCGTCCACATTTATCGTTAAAAGGGTTGCATGATGCCCAGAAAACTTCCCCAGGAGATTTTATCCTTTCACACCAGTGACTTCGTATTTTCTTATTTCCAGTTTCGCTTAAATGATCTTCCATGCAGTGGATGTCGTTATTAGCCACTTTTATTTTCTGTTTATGATCCTCATAGTCAATCTTGAGCTTTTTGAGAAGATTCGGGTTAATCTTAGCATTCCCGAATTGTATAGCGTACCAATCATCAAATGTCAAATCTCCGAACTTGATAGTATGTCTTTCAAGCTCGTGAGGGCACGTCCATTCTTCTTTTTTTTTCACTATCCCCACCGCTGCAATACTCAAGGAAGGGGTCGCATGTAGGCCATGCTCGTGTGGATTCATCGTCGATTATGATTATTGAGTACATGATACGCCACGCATCGCTCGGGGTCAAAGGAACTTCCTTTCGTCGATCAAGTTTTATAACACCCTAGGCGGTGAACCTAATCGTTGTAGTGTAGTATTAGGGTAAGCCACGGGTATTGATATCGTTCTCAGGGGAATAGGAATGCTTGTGAGAAATTACTACACTAAGGTTGGGGTTGAGGAAGATTATTTTTTTTCTTTTTTATGTATTTTCGAAAATGGAAATTACGAATCTCGGGGTATTGGATTTGGGGGTTTGGTATTTCTACCGATAACTTCTACTTATCTAATTATCTAATCTAAGGTGAGTGTAGTCTATGTCTAATTTATGTGTGCTCTTATGATAGTTAAAAATGTATTTGCTCCTATTTATGGTTGAATTGTCACGTCCTTATTCTTAATGCGTTGTGTTTCTAAGGTCGTAGGGTATGCATTTATCCCTAACTCTATGAAGTTACCTAAGGTTAATGACTACGAAGTCTCTAGGATTCATAAACTTAACACTAAGGTGATCTTTGGATGTTTAGCCTACAATTCCACTTGTAACTATAAGCTAAGGTTCAACAAAGATTAATCAAGTATAAAAAACACAACGGATGACCTATCGCAATACTAGGTCAATCACAATTAAGATAAGAGACAACCAATCAATATTCAATAACTAGGTTTCATATATCTAAGCAAACACACAAGTAAATTAGCTTGGACATGGGAACATGCAAGCATTCACACAAACAATTGAAGACATGATTGAATCAATGAAGTAAAACACTTATCTTGTTGTAAAATAGGTATGGAACCCTAAGATACGCCCAAGATAACCTTGGTTCGGTTTAGGTTTTACCCACAAAACTACCTCCTAAAACCGAAAAATTCGATTCTATGTATAGTGTTAGAATCGCGATGGCGCCACTCTTTAATTGTGACGCCATCGGTCGCTTTCATTAGGGTTTTGTCTTGGACACGTTATCATTGTGACGGCGTCACCTTATGCCCGTGACGCCGCCGCTTTCAGCCTCTAACGCCGTCTCGATCAAATCTAGGCCGTCGAGCCGTGACGCCTACTCTTTTAAAACCCGATGCCGCCACTTGTAAATAAGCAATTTAGCTCTTGAGTCGTCACAAAACATGTTGCGACGGCATCACGCTTAATGCTAACGCCGTCCCTTTAGTTCCAAAGCACTGAGTGTCTCGATTCTTGACTTTGGCCATTTTCTTCGTATATTCGCGCCTTTTCGTCCGAATAAGTGTCATTTCAACAATTTGCTTTCAAGAGACCTAAAAAGTGAAAAGGAACGAAATTAAGTAGTAATGGATACAAAAGTGATCGATTAGGGGCTTAAATGACCCCTCAAAAGTGTACCTTTTAAATCCTTATCAGTACACCAGTGAGTGATAGGCTGCTCCTCTTCTTCCTCGAAAGAGATTTTTTCTAATCTTTCTTCATCAGTATATGCCGCCCACATAAATTTGTTATTCTTGATCATATCCTTATCGCCCCCCCATCGCAAATTTCGTTTCTAGGGTCGCATGAAGCCCATAGATCATACTAGTCCCCCTAGTTACCGGTATCGCCTTGCACCAGTGATATATTTTTTTAGATGGGGACAAAGGGCATAAATTAATGTCGTGGGACCATCCGTTAATTACCTGTGTTCCAGATTCGTCAACTTCGAGAAAGCTGTCAGCCCATGTATCCCAGTTACTGTGATGTATGGTTACGGTGTAACTCGCATGAGTCATCCTTATCAATATCGGTCCATAACTCCTTGATAGTCAAGAAGACATAGTATCGTCGTAACTCTTCGCATGATTACGGCGTAACTCTAGACCGCGACGAATTTTCACCAAGATTCGTGATAATCAATGTGAGAATTACCACAGTATCTTTGAGCCGTCATCGAGAAAATGACTTTGCATTCCATCGGTGGTCTTGATCCTTCGTGTTTATTGTTATTCATTCTTACTTTCTCACTAAGCTTTTCCACCATAGATTCAAGGGTTTTTTAGGGTTGTGTCGTGATTGGAAAGGCTTCACGTTGTTTTCTGGAATTCTTTTAACCACTCATCTTGTTCCTTTTGTCTTTGGGTGAACTTTCCAGGAATTTGTTAATTGTTTCTTCAAGATTGGGCTTTCTTTCTCCATAAGGCCCACGGTTGTAATTTCCATGGTATCCGTTACTATTTTGATTATCTCCGTAAAACGGTCGATTTTCTCCATATTTTGCTTCTTCAATTATATTTTCTTCGTCAGTGTGAGGACAATTTTTCGTGAGATGTCCTCCCCCACAGCTTTCACAACCCACTTGGATGGCATGAACGGTTTCTCTGACTTTCAGCATATCATGACTTAGATTTTCAATTTTACTAGCAATTGCAGCAATTCCGTCAAAACTTTCGCTTTGGTTTCTTTTGCTTCCCCCGTCGTGCCATTTTTGAGAATGATCAGCCATTTTTTGAATGGCTTCAATTGCAAGAGTAGGAGTCATGTTCGGAATAGGTCCTTGATAGTCCAGCATCTGTCTTGTAGTTACGTTGATTCCTTTATAGTAGATGTTGGCCTTTTGCTGGTTGTTCTGATCATGTGTAGGACATTTGTAAAGGAGATCGTTATATCTATCCCAGGCTTGATACAACGTTTCATCGTCTTCTTGTTTAAAATTATGGATCTCCAAAAGTTGGTTAGAAATCTTCGACGGCGGACAATATCTCTAAATAAAAAGCTTCTTAAGAGCCCAAGTATTAATTGCCCCGGCGGCCAATCTTTCGATCCATCTTCTGCCAGCTCCAATAAGAGTCATGGGGAATACCCTTAGCATAACAGCATCATGAGACACGCCTGAATGTTAAAAAGGCTTGCGATGTATAGGAAATTTTCAACGTGCTCATATGCATCCTCATCCCTGCTTTCACGAAAAGGGTTAGCACGAAGCTCCTTCATAAATTGGTCTTTAATTTGAAACGGACATCCGCTCCAATCGCCGATGTTACGAGACCCACCCTTGTTCTCTTCTTGTCAACACCAAATATTCCTCAAGAGTAAGGTAATCAATGTTAACAACTTCCATGGTACCTAAAACTTGAATAATAACTCCCAAGAATGCGCCCAAAAACTTGATGCGTTTTCTTGACTGTGTTTTAATATTTATAAAGTCTCGTTATACCTATGGTTCACCCTAATGCACTAACAGGCAAAGGTACCGGTCGTGTGTAGTGTAGTATTTGGTAAAACCGAGGTCGTCCCAAGAGCTATGTGTGTTGGATTATTAATAAGTCTAAGTGTCACAGATTTTAATAATGATTTTGATAAGGAAATGATTAATTAACTACTAAAGCAAATAAAGGCAAAGGTTAAATCAATAGAGGAGAGTGGTGCTAACCTAGTTATTCCTCCTAGCTAGTAATGTCTACGTCTACTTACATCCAATTACTTTAGGTGGGGTCAAAGTCGAGAGGACAAGATTTGGTCAATTCGCCTAACTTATCGAAGAAAGATGCCACCACGGAGAAGTCAAGTGTCCCTCATAAGCATCTTGTTGTTCCCGGTCCCCAAGCCAAGCCATTAAGTACCGCTACATGCTAGATTTATAATAGTGATCGCCCGAGCGTTAGCAACTTAAACACTCACCCTTAATTCTTAAGTTCATCCAAACGGTAGGTGATCGGTTGGTCAAATCGCACAAGTAGAAAGGGTCGCCATTGGTCATATCTTACCCTTCCGTCTCATCCGCTCACCTAGGGTCGGGTTGGTCATATCTCCTAGGCAATTGGCCTCACCGCCATTCAAAACTACCAAACAAGGGTAACTACCAATAAACTATGCATGCATACACTTAGAAATAATTATACTGAAGTAATATAAACGCAAACAAAATAATTAAGGAATCATAACTAGGGCAAAGACCAAGAGGTGCTTAGCAGCTCATATTAACCATACAAATCAATTCAATATTCAAATTTACGAAATACATGAATCGAAAGTAAAGAAAAGATAAAATGCTAATGCTTATCGTAGGGAGTGATTTCTCCCTTGAGACGACTCAAGTATGCTCCTCTAGACCGCCTTTGGCTTCTTCCCACGTTCTTTGGTTGTGATGTGTGGAATAGGATGCTTTGAAATGCTATCGTGGGATATTTATAGGCCAGATCTGGGTTACGGCGTAACTAATATAAGAGTTACGCCGTAATCTTTAATTCCTTCGTATTTGCACTAGATCTGCTAGTTACGGCGTAACCTTATGAGTGGTTATGCCGTATTCTTCAATATTTCTTGGTTACGCCGTAGTTGGTGGAATAGTTACGACGTAGTTATCAGCGGCGTGGATCCTCATTTGATCTAATATAGTTACGTCGTAGTCCTTGGGGAGAGTTACGTCGTAACCTTCTGATGAGTTGGTTTTCTGAGTCACGCTTTAGTTACGGCGTAATGTGAGAGATGAGTTACGCCGTAACTTCTTCAAAGTCGACATACTATGATAAATCTTTGATATTTCTCCAATTCCGCCTTTTTAGCTCCAATGCTCGTAATTTACCCGAAGTGGAAAACAATGGAAAACAAGCGTAAATCCATATAAATGATATAAATTACAAGCATTATCAGGGGAAATTGACACTTAATATTCAGGACTATTTGATGTTATCAGTTGCACCACCAACCAAAGAGCTTTGACCACTTTGACTTGCAGCAGGATGACTTTCATTTTTTCTTGCACCAGAAGATGCACCTGATTCAATGCGGGTTGCACCACCAACCACAAATCTTTGACCATTTTGACTTTGCAGCAAGAGGACTTTCATTTCCACCACTTTGTCTTCCAACTGCATTATCAACATTCGTAAAAATTGGTAACAAAAATGAAAAACTATAAAATAGTAAGAGTATGCAATTTCTTACCTTCTAGTATGCAACACTTTCACTTATAGCTTGTGAACCTTGAACTTCATCATCCAAAGCAAACCTGACTCTTTTTTGGGGTCTTGACTTAGTAGATGCACTGCCAAAACCATTACATGTTTCCCATTTCCTTTGCTTTTACTTTTAGACTCAGAACTTGATTCGCCACCTTGACCCTTACATGACTGCTTATTGTAACCCACGTATCCACAAGAAAATTTTTAACACTTCTCCATTTCCTACTCAACTTCCCATCCTTAGCACATGGTGTTTCCTCCATTTCTCTTCTGACTCTCTTCTTCTTAGGCCTACCTACTTGAGGGTGATGATGTGGAGGAGTTAGTGTTGTAAGACATGGAGATTTCTTCCAAAAGGTCTTATCACTAATTGGTTGTATCTTAAAAGTGTAAATTTGTTTCCATGTTTCTAACCAATAACACTTATCAGTCCATGGTTCTGGTATTTCAACAGGTTGGCCATTGATAGCCATATTCCAGTTTGCAGCAACTGCATACTTACAAGGAATCCATGTAATCTCCCATCTCCTACAAGTACATGTTCTCCTAACAACATCAACTACACATTGATCCCCCATGGCACATTACACTGATACTTATGTTCCCCGTTTCACTTAACAGTATAATTACTAGAATATTCTTTGATTTTTGCCATAATGGTAGTTGTAGTAGGGTTTCGAGGACCGGGACATTTATCAATGGCTTTTACAACATTCACAATTCTTTTCATGCAATACTCCCTGATGAACTCTAACAAACTGATAACTGGTTTATCTCTACTTTGGACAAGCTTACCGTTCAATAGTTCACACATCTTATTTAGCAAAACATCTGAATGAGCTCTTCCTACATACATAAATAATGAATTATACTAAGGTATTAATTGTATGCACATGAGTAATAATTCACATAAGCTATAACAAGGTACCTGAAAAGTGTGCTCTGGACCAATGTTTTGATGGAATCTATTATAACCAAGCATGTGCAGAAGGAGATAATTCCTTAAGTGATTTCATTGCAACTTCAAATCTAAGAACTGTTGTAGCTGTAGCACATTTCCTTAGCAGTTGCTTGTAAGCAACTCCATTCTATTGCTTCTTTATGTTTTCATGAATATGCCTTAAGCAATATCTATGTTCTGCACTTGGAAACACTTCATCCATTGCTTGAATGATACCCTTTAACAAAAAAAATTATTCAAAACTAAAAAATAAATAAAATTTAAAGTCTCTTAGCTATATTGTACCTTTTGTCTATTTGATATGAAAGCAAAATTGGAGTTTCTATATAGATCAAGGTCATCCCTCAACATGTTCAAAAACCAAACCCAATAATCTTTGCATTCAGCTTCCACAAGGGCATAAGTAGGGCTGTAAACGAACTGAACGTTCAGCGAACATTTGATGAACCGTTCGGTAAAAAGTTCGTTTATGTTCGTTTATTTATTAAATGAACGAACATGAACAATATTTTACGTTCTTTTAGTTAAATGAACGAACATGAACAATAGTCACGTCCGTTCATTTATGTTCGTGAACGTTCGATTATGTGTTCGTTAATGTTCGTTTATGTTCAATTATTTATTTATGTTCGTATATCATATCTTTTAATTCTATAATTTTAAAATTGGCTTGTTTTAAACAAAACGACACTTGTAAAACAATATATTGTGCATATATTAACAAATTTTATATTTGTTTGCATATGCTTATTTATGTTCGATCGTTTATGTTCGTTTAGTGTTTTAATAAACGAACATAAACGAACATGAACAACTAATTTTCTTAATAAATGAACATGAACAAGAAAATTCGTTAAGCGTTCGTGTTTGTTTATTTGTCCGGTTAAAGTTAAACGAACGAACATGAACAAGGCTCTGTTCGTGTTCGTCCGGTTCGTTTACAACCCTAGGCATAAGCAACATGATAGATGTCATTGTTAGCATCAAGGCCTATAGTTGTTAACACTTTCCAAGGGAATGGCCCACTTATAAAAGCCTCATCAAACCTCAACAGTTCCCTTCCACTAGCTTTGAATCCTTACTTTAATGCACCATGACATACATATATTTTCCTGAAGACTCTAGTAGGAGCACTATGATCTTCAGGCATTTCTACTTGACATTTGAGTGTGGTTCCAGGATTTTTGGTTGTCAACTCTAGAACATAATCTCTTAACATAGAATATTGACCCTTGTGATCACCTATTATCAGCTTGTCATCTCTTGCCTTGGCTCTGAATGCCTTCATGTGAGAAACACTTAATTCCCATTTCTTTTGAAGTGCATCTTGAACTGCTTTTGTAAGGATATTTGGATCTACAGTTACTTGATCCATGATATGCATTAATAGAAACTTGTAGTTGCAAGCTTTAATGTCCCTTGACTAGAGACATAAATTTTCACTTTTATGAGTCTTGCATATCCAACTTTCCTTACCTAACTCTTTAGTGCAATAAAGTTTTCATGGACAACTCTCAATTCTATCATCTTCAACTATTCCATTTTCCTTTGTCTTTGTCTGCAACACCCACTTTTGACTTAGAACTAGTTAGTTCTTGGACCACTTGACTGACTTGCACATCCCTTGGAGGGCTCATCATCAGAAGGCTCATCATTAAAAGGCCCATTATCATTAAGGTAAAAAACAGGGATAAACCTAAAACATTTGGCCCTAACTCTAATTTTGGAAATCCTTACTAATTTTATTTTCTTTCTAGTTTCTATGGAATGCATGTAAACTCTATCTTTTATCTGCTTACTTGAACCAAATCTCTGTTCTGCATAAAAACCATAGTTCTTGACTACAAATTCTTCTTTGTCTTTCTCCTTTCTTAACTACCTAAGTTTCTTTTTTTTATTTATGTTTTTTTAAGCACCATTTAAGCCATTGTCATCTCCATTATCAATATCAAATTCATTGTTATCAACAACATCTAACATATTCTCATCAAACAAGGAATTTCTAATTTGATTATTTAAACATGCCAAAAATCATGTGATTCACTCTCATGTACATTCATACCATAACAAAAACTTATAACAACATGAGGTTCATGTATAATGTTATTCTCATCAATAAAGACATCATTTTTGTCCTTACTTTCACTAACATCCTCCTCACCATCTCCCTCATAAACATAACTCTCATCACCAACCATATCACTTGAAAACACATCATCATAGTTATCCTCTAAACCCACATAATCAACACCTACATTATCATTCACTTGATTATTATTTCCCTCTAAACCCGCAGAATCAACACCTACATTATCATTGACTTGATCATTAGTTTCCTCTAAACTAGCAGAATCAACACCCATATTATCATTCACTTGATCATTAGTTTCTTTTAAACTAGCATGATCATCAACTACTATATGATCCACATTATCAACTTGTTGTTCATTTTCATGTACCCTCATGTTATCATCCACAACCATATCATTCAGTTCATAATCCTCTACTTTTAAAGAATCTTTGACTTCTTGTTCCTGACTAACATTATTTTCAAAACTTAAGTTAATACTACCAAATACCCCATCGGTTTCATCTAGTTCTGCATCTAACACTGGAAAATAAGACTCTTGAGTAGGTAATTTAGTTAATCTTGGCTCTTGACTAGGTAAATCAATAAAACTACTTATTTCATCACTTACTTCTAGCTGCTGAGGTTTAAACAATTTCAATAGTAGCCTCTTAGGACGAATACTTATAGAACTACTAGTACCAAAAAACAATTTCAATAGTAGCCTCTTAGGACGAATAATTCTAGAACTACTAGTACCATTACCACTAGGGTTACTAGTACCAACATCATTGTCCTCATATATTTCATCAATAACAACACCCAACGTTTGCTTTGGCTTGAAATAAGTTCCTACTTTGGACACAACATGTTCTATATACACTTCAATGCTATGCTCACTTATAAACTGATTTAAAAAAATGTACATCATCATTACTACATAAAGAATGCAACCATACATCAAGATTCATACTAGGTTTAAGAAAATTATAATATATATCCTTCAATATGTCCAACCTAGATCCTGAACCATATCATCTAACTCGTGAATCGAGAAGGTTTCCATAATGCCAATATCAAAAATACTTTTCGTATCCCCACGATAGACCATTCATAGAAAAAAACATGAACTCACCACCATGGTGTATCCTCATTGTAAATACAATAGGATGAAAATCTGCAAAAAGTCAAACAATAATTAGAACATAATCTTTTAAATATCAAGCAAATTACACCAAATGGAACAAAATAAAACCAACAGACAAAACTTACTTTGATACTCCTTTGCAAACGCATACAGATCATCATCACTAATCTCAAAGTCTGAACCTATATCTTCTATTTTAGAGTAACCATTTTGGGACAATCATTGAAAGATTATGAAGAAAAATTTAGGGAAAGAGATTGGGGTTTATCTGTGTGATTTGTGAGAAGTTTTGAGATGATTTTTGTGAAAGAATTATGTGATAATGTGTTAAAAAAGAGGTAATACATGGGCGGGAACAATGATATGACAAGTAGTCACAGTGTAGCTGGGAAAGTACAAAAAAGTGTTTGGACAAAAATACCCTCGTGTGATTTACACGTGAGATATGAGATAACAAGAAAAGCTAGTGACGTTAGCAAATTTGGACCACCCACGTAATTTATTAAATATATTGGACTAACCAAGCAAGATTTCGTGTTTTTAGATGTCATATGAAATTTGGCCACACCACAGGGACTAATGGTTTAATTTACACTATAAAAATTACAAAATTATTGTGAATTTGTTCTACGCCAAATGTATTTCACTAAATCGGCTTTAAAGTTTAGATGAGCTTCCTCTTGACTAAATAGCTAATAACTTATAACGTTTCTTCATGTGTTCATATGAGATCATCCTCACGATGTTTCTCCTCTGGATAAAAGTCGGGATAGATTGCCTCTTTTTTCTTTTAGAATCATATTATGTAATATGATGTGTGTGTACATCATATTTGCTATTTTTTTAAGAGTCATCAGTCGTGCGAGATTTTTTATTATAGCCCATTATTTCATTAATGCGTCAAACACTTGTTCCACATATTGTCTTGCTGCTTCATGCACTTGCTTATACCTTATTCACTTCACATCATTTCATGTACGTCGTTAGCCACAAATGGAACCTATGATGCTTTCCCATCTTTGAGATCGTGGACAATTGCGATTGGCGTATACGTTGACGTCGTTGTTCGTCCCTAAAACAATAAAGAACGCATGCCAAATCCATAGTTCTGGTGAAGCAACCACTTCTAATAAAATGAATGAATTTGACCTGTGATCACCCTTACAATATTGAGCAGGATTTGCATTTGGGCAATTAAACCATGCCCCACCTGTAAAATCAATGCTTCCTAATGTTTCTCCTTATGATAAGCATCGATTTTTTTACATCAATATAAGTAAGTCTTTGCAAAAACTCCTCTTCATATAAGTCCATATCAACCTTATACAAATGTTTGAGAGAATCACGGAAAGTTTTCACAACCATTTACAAATATTTGTCTAGAGCATAAGGAAAGGTGCGTATTGATAAGGATTTAAAACATACATTTTTAAGGAGTCATTTAAGCCCTAAATCAACACATTTTATATCCATTACTACTCAAAATCATTCCTTTTCAAATTTTAGGTCTTTTGGAAGCAAAATGCTGGAATGAAGCACATTTGGACGAAAACGAGCGAAAACATGAAGAAAATGGCAAAGTCAAGATCAAAGGCACTCCAGCACACCTGACGGCGTCCCAACCAAAGGGCGACGCCGTCCCTCTATAGAAGACTTGATCAAAAGTGCATGCGACGGCTCAGCGAAATATCTGGTCCTAAAGCTTGACAGCGTCACGCCTAAACTCTGGAAGGCGTCACTCACAAAATCTACACCAGATGCCCAAGAACCAAGATTCAGACGACGTCCTGCATGAATACTAACGATGTCACACATCTCAACTGACGTCGTCCAAATGATGAATTGGCCCAAACAAAACCCTAATGACGGTGACTGACAGTGTCACTAGCAAAAGGTAACGCCATCGTGATTGTAAATCTATATATAAAATTCGATTTTTTTGTATTTGGAGAGGTAGAACTTCGGAGAGCAAACCCAGTCTGACTTGGACAGTAGTCTAGGGTCTCATATCCTATTTTACATCACAAGATAAGTTTGTTTATCCAATTTATCATTATGTCTACCCCATGTTCAATTGTATGTGTGTATGCTTGCTTGTTTAACATGTGTAGCTAAATTATTCTTGTGTTTGCTTAGATCTATGAAACCTAGTTATTAATTATTGTTAGGTTGTCTCTTGTCTTAATTGGTAGATGCTAGATTAAGGAAAACTGGCTTCTACTTTCATTGTTGCGAGCTTGAACGTCCTAAATAGCAAAAAAAAGCCTTAGATGCACTTAGGTCATTCGTTGTGTTTATTTTGTGAATTGTAGCTTTCGGATAGTAGATGTAACACCCCAAAAATGATAGTCTGCAGCGGAAGTAAGTGTTACCGGGGTATTACTCGATTGGTACCACAACACAATGTATAGAACAACAGTTTAACTTGAGAAATTGAATTTCAGAAAGATTTATGTTTACATTTTCAAAATATATATTATGAACGTAGGCCCATAAAAGAATTAAAGTGGTCCCAATTTACATCGTAGCTTTCATGATCACGCCACGCCAACGCCCAAGTCACTTCAAAGTTTAGCTAACGCCATCCCGAAAATACACGCTAAAAATGTCAACACAGGTTGGTGAGTTCACGCGTTTATAAATGCTCAAGTAGTTTCCAAAACAGAAAATCAATCGGTTGTCAAATTTCAAAGGTCCATTATGTATGCAGCGGCTCATGGCATAAGGTTCCACTACTAGCCGATTCACCAGATACAATGCCCTACGTGCAACATGCTCTAACCTAGCATGGAAGGTGATTCTATGCACTCGGTTAGTAGAGCGAGGGTTGGCTCGCTTTAAATAGCGCTATCCATGATATCAACGGCCGTCCCGCATGTTGGGAGGAGTTAATAAGTAGTGTGGTAACAGGGACTTTACAATGATATATATATAGGCGCCAAACATAAGCATACATACCACCAGACATTATAGCAGAGCATCGCTCAGTAGATTGAATTAGTACAGTAAATCCATAATTTCATGAATGCACAACCAATTTATTTTTAAGTAAGCATAGCATGCTTTTCACCCCAAAAGAGTAAAACAGTAGAATGGGGCCGTGAAACTCACCTTAGTCCGAAGAAATATAAGAATCACAACTAACACGACTGGCATCGAGAAATGTAACACAGTGGTATCACAAGGTAGCAATACACAACGATACAAGAGTACCGATACAACAAGACGCCATTGGCGACAACCTAATAAGATATGGATTATCTCGTAACGCGTATCGTAAAGTGAATCAAGTTTTCAAAAGATAATTGCTTTAGTTTTCGTGGAAGTTTCGTATCAACGTTTGTAAAGAGTTTAGTATCATTATTCGTGTGGTGGTTTGAAGATCTAGACTCAAAACACATATCAAAGTATAAAATATATAGTACACATATGAAAGGGAATAACCATGTAAGGGTCAAGTCGCAATTAAGTAAAAAGTAAGTAACTCGTTAAGTTTAGAGCATCCACCTAGTATCTCCAAATAATGAATATTTTATATATTAAAACATAAGTTTTAACATGAAGAGAGTGTTTTATATTCACTAAAACTCTACTTCTCGTTTTATTATCGATCTTTGATCAGAATAAATATACTTATTGATAATAAATATATGAATAAAAGTTTAATATGATTCGTTATTCAAAACACGGTCCGATGATAAGTAATCCGTTTAGATAAGTTTAAATAATATAAAAGATAAAACGTATTTAATAATTTTCAAGCTTTATAGTCAAATAATAGTCCGTCGAGGAGTAGTCTAATATAATAAGTCTATTATATATTCGTTATATCCATTATGTCTAAGTAATATGATCCGCTATAAGACCAATGTCCAATGTCCAAATGTGTCAAATTCACAATCCATATTGTCCAAATCCGTCAAGTATTAGGATAGTCCGGTAGTCATATGTTGTCTAAACGTCTAGTATCAACGGTCTTCATTCAGTGTTCAATATATATGTATTTAGTCCATTAAAGGGTAGTCTATTAATAATTTAAGTTTGGTCTAATAAGTATTATGTACTTAGTTTAATATCTAGTTTTAGTCTAATAAGGTTTATAACTAATTATGTCCATTAAAGATCTAACTTAAATCCATTAAGTTAATAAACACCGTCATCCCAAAATAACTATAATTGATCCAACACTTTCAAACACAAATTAAAACCGTTAAATGTCCAATTTTAAATCTAATATAAGTCTAATGCGTCCAAATTAAATAAGCCGAAACAATAATAAGTCAATAATCCGAATAGTGTAAATAAGTCGAATATCAAAATGAGCAAATAAGCTAAATCGTAGATAAGCCAAAAATATATAAATTTAAAACAAACACCCCTTGGGTGTGGCTGCAACAGCAGGTAATAAGCAAACTCAAGCGCACCCTAGCAGGTTTACTTGCAATCCGAGACCAAGACAAACAAAACCAAATGTAGCCTTGTCGGGTTGGTGGCTGTACCGAGCCGAGACACAAACCAGACGCACCCCTGTGGGGCTGCTATTACACGTAAACAAACACCCTTTAGGGCTGTAATACGATGAATCAAACACCCCTTGTTGGGGCTGGTGTTGGACATAAATAAACGAACAAAACACACCCTTTGGTGTCTAGCTGTTAAACCAACTCTATGTGATGTCTAGTTGAACCAAGAATCAAAAGAACAAACCACCCTATACAGGTTGTGGTGGACTTAGACTCAAACAAGACATATACACCCTCGTCGGGTTGTGGAGTTGATCAAATAAACAAACAAGCACACCCTTCGGGGTGGCTGTACCGAGAGCAGCGAACACCCCTCTTGGGTGTTTCATTGACTCGACAACAATAATAACCAACATCCTTGTGGTGTTTTTCCTAACCTTGCGTAAACACAGAACAATCAAACCATTTAATAACTTATCACATGATTTCACAAGCTAAGCTAAAAGAATCTAACCATAAGTAAATCATAACCACTATGACCATATGGGTCATCCTGAACCCAAACGGGTCTTGACCTTGACTCGAATCAATAACAAACAACAAACGCCTTTTGTTTATCTTTACCACACGATTCTTAATAAAAACATTTTTATTTTTATTTTTATTCCACGAAAACCTTATGATAAGTTCATAATCAGTTTTGTAATCAAAAGAGATTAACAAGCTCAGTGGGTCTCGACATACCACGAGGATGGGCGGGATGAGGGTGGTGGTGATGGCAGAATAGGCGGTGGAGGGCTGTGGTCGTGGAACGCCAAGGAGAAAAGGGACACAAGGGATGAGGTTTGAGGTATAGATGGATTAAGAAAACAACAAGATCTCTAGGACTTGCAAGATTATCCCAAGATTTGAGCACAAAAAAAATTAAGAAATGGTTATGGTGAGAGCATTTGGAATGCTCGGATTTGGACAGAAATGAAACAAGGTCAATGGATCTTATCTGATTAAAAAGAAGGATAGATATGATATGTTTATTATTTATCAAATGTAACAGTACACATGTCTTAACCATGTGATATGTATATATGACATACAAATGAGATAGAGTAGAGAATTTTGTATAGTTTTTTGTTAACTTGTTTAGTTTTAAAGTTATAGTGGGTATAGTTTGATCCCGGTAATTACAAATATTAAGCCCTTAGGTCAAAAAAAATTTAAAATCATGCAACGTAAAAATGTAATACTAATAAAAATATTAAAACGTATCAATATACTCTATATTAGTATATTAAATGAGTGATAGATTTAACGGAACGCGTTTATGTTATTAAAAACTAACAACGTAGGTTTGAGCACCCGTTGTGTGCGGCTTCCACGTTCTGCGAGATAATTTCTCGTTAAATAGACAGAGGTGAACAAAAACGTTCAAAGAGTAAAAATTCGAAATAGAGTGAATTATTTAACTAAAAAAAATTACCGGGCAAGTAACGATTAAGGTTATTGCGTTTACGTTACGAGAAAAGTGAAATAGTCAAATAGTCAAAAGTCAACTTTATAAGTGAAACGGTAAAATAGTCATTTAACCTTATGAAAATTTACGTCACATTATTTGGTTTTCTTAATCAGATAAACTGATAACGTTTTACCTAAAAAAATTTGACAGTAGTAGAAAATAGATAAATATTCTTTTATTATGATATTATATTACTTTAATACAAGGTGAAATTTACTGGTGGTTACAGTAGAATATTCGTGGGAGATACCATTATACTTGCCGATCTCGGGTAGTCTAGAGGAGAGTTGCAATTCATAGAACTAAGGAATTAGGCACCACCCTACGACCAAACGGAATACAACGCACCAATTAAGATAAAAGAAGAGACAATTTAACCGGCCAATAAGAGATAACTAGAGAGTAATAGTATCTAAGTGAACACATCTTTAATCATTATACGAGCACACCTCAATTAGCATAATCTATCCGTAGTTAATTAGATAATTAGTAAAAGTAGTAAAATCGGTAGAAATACCACCCCCCAATCTTATACCCTAAGATATTTACCCTTGCTTTCTAAAAAACCATAAAAAGACTAAAAAAGAATGTTCCTCAACCCCACATTATCGTCATATCTTTCTTTCTAGCATTCATATTCCCCTAGAGAATGAAATCAATCCCCTAGGCTTATCACATACTACACTACAACGATTAGGTTCACTGCCTAGAGGGTTGAAAAGCTTGCTCGTAGAAAAAGGAGGTTTTCTCGACCCGAACCCTTCGTATCAAGTTTTTGGTGCCGCTAACGGGGAATAAAATAGCTAGTTAGATTTCTATCTCGTTTAGGTCTACTCGCTTGATTCTTATAAAGTGAGATTTTTATTTTTATTTTGTAGCTTTCTTTTAGTCTATCTTTTTCTTTGTGCCCTTTGTTCGTAAAACTCTTTTTCATTTATCACCATGACGAATGAAGTTGCATTTGAATCATTAACAATGGAGGAACAAATGTATTTCACAGATAGAACTTCTTCTTATTTTTCTAATGAATTTGTGAGTGATCTTAGAGATATCCAAGAGGAGATGGGTGTAAAGTTAGAGGGCTTTGATAAATTTTGTGCATGTGTGACTTCTATTAAAAAAACATTGTTTGGATGAACTCCTTTTAGTGCGACCATTTGGAAAAATTGTGAGAAAAGCTTCTTAAGCGTAACCCATAGTTTGAATGAAGTCATAGGCTTGTCTACATCACAATTTGAGGAAACAGATAAGGAGGATTTATCTGATCTTAGGCACCATGAACAAAAAGACCTAGTTTTTAAGAACATGGAACCTAAATACGAGCAAGATTGTGAGATGGTTAAAGTTGAACCACCTATTTGCATGTGTGGGATAGATTTCACCAAAACATATGACACACATGAGTAATCCTTTAGGCAACTAGAAGATAGTGATCAAATTTTTGAGAACGGTTTTTATGAATCGGACCAAAAATTTGAAATGGCTAAAGAAGGATTTGAGATACTTAGGAGTGTATTTGGGTTAGATCATACTAAAACACATGATGAACATATAGGTTATCTAGATATAATGGAGAATGAGGTGGAAACTCCTAGCCCACAAGCCCTACCATCACTTGAGGAACACACACCGCCTATAACTTACCCAGAAGAAGTAGAAGAGACTATAGGAACCCCGATTGATATAGAACCTTTGGACCAAACACCACTAGAGAATGTAGGTTTAGTTGCTTGTTGTCATGACCTCTCTCTTAGTTCTAAGGAAGTTCCTAGTTTTTATGAACCGGAGCCTCAACCAAAACCCTTACCCAATTTTCCGTCTTTAGATGTGAATCTAGGAATTGAATTAGGCCCCAATCCACCCATCAAAACAAATAGTCCAGGTAGTTGCGTGATAAAGGTAGTAGACTCTAAGCCATATAGAGTGGAAGCTAATATAGGAGTAACCCATGACCTTACACACTTACATCACCCATTCATGGTTGATAACAAAGAAACATTATGGGTTTAAACCGGGTTTATTAGGTCAAGATGGATCCTTAACTAAGAATCTCTTAAAGTTGATAGAAGATGATCCCTTTCTAGGAGAAAGACTTGATTTACCCGCTACACCAATTGAATTACGTAAGGTTAGTATGATAGGAGCACACTTTTTTAGGCATATAAATTACCCATCACCTTCTCCTCACGTGGCATATTTCCACCATAAGGGTGTGTATCGCTACCATCACCCACACTTAAACTTAAGTGTAGGGAAAACCTCCCCTTTATCCGTTAAATAAGGGTAGAGTCAAGCTCGTGACTCGAACAAAAACAAGCTCTTCTTGGGAGGGAACCCATGTTTATTTGTTTGCGTATTTGTTTTTCATTTTTATTTGTGTGTTTTATATATCTTTTTCATTGTTGGTTGATTCTCATGTTTATATTACTTTGTGAAAATGATTTATTTTGTTTTTAACTTCCTCTTAATTGCATATAAAGGTATTTTACAAAATGATAAGTATAGGGAAGATCACATATGTTTTTAAGAGCATGAACGTGAGATTAACATTAATCGAAATTGATATATATGTGTGTTTGTTAGAGTCAAATGCTTGTATCGAGTCATAATGGATATTTTGCAAGAATTTTTCCAGATTCTAATGAGGTAAATTTTCCAGAATTTTTCCAGAAAAAAGCATCAGACCACTTTCTGTCAGGACAACCTGACGGCGTCAGGATTAACACCTGACGACGTCAGGCAATGTAGAAACAGAATGTCAGTTTCGTTTTCTGTGTAACTTGTGAATTTTTGAAAATTTCCAGTTCTTAATTTTCCAGAAAAACTACAAACATCCATTCCACAAGCATTATATCTTATTTGCTTTATTTTTATTTCTAAGTCTGGAATTACATCTTGTTGTGATTTTTCTTTGTTCGGTTTGATGCTTTGGGTTTTCGTTTTCTTATAAGTGTGCAAGTTATATTGGACAAGAAGAAGAAACACATATTGGAAGAAGCACTTATTACTTTTTCATTCTTCTTGGAGGAGGATTTAACCGCAACTTCATACATATCCTACCGAGCTAATCAGGGGGTATTAGTTTCTTTCCCTTTTACTTACCTTTTTTTATCATAACTTTGATACTTTCGGGGAACATTGGGGACAATGTTCGATTTAAGTGTAGGGAGGGAGAATAAAATGGAAACTTAGAAACTATTCGCTCACTTGATTATTTGTCTTGTCCTTGGTAATTTGTGTAATAAACCATAAGAAATATTTTTTAGGGCAATTTTAGCACCAAATTTTAAAATTTTTTATGACATTTACGAGCTAAACTTTAGTCTTAATAAAGCGTCTCATGGATAGGAATTATATGACTAGCACAAAAAATCGTACACCACTCAAATTCCACCCAAAAAATGTGAGGTTCGCCCCTAGATCTTTAGGAATAAAAGCATTCATCTTTAATGCTTAGTGAGTGTACCGATAGTATAATAGATTCTAGAACTTGTTTTGTGATGCATACGAGATCGCTAGTGAGACTACATTCGTGTAGTTAGAATTAACTAAATGATAAGAGGCATTAGGATAGCCCTTGTTTTAAACCTGTATCATAATTACCTCTTCCACATCGGTTGAGTAATTACCCCACACCCTTGCGATATACTCATCTTATGTACACGATATCCCTAGTTAACCCCTCAGAGCCTATCCTTTTCGCCGTTCTCGTGATGTTCCGGTTTTACGGAATATCAATGAAGAGCATTGTTTACAATCCACCCGTAAATGTTACACCCAAATCGCCTTAGCCTACCTTGGATGCACTCATCTTTAGTGCATTATTGTTATCACTACTAAACCATTAGTTCAATTATCTAGTTACTTACATGGTTTCTAAGTCGAGTCATATCATTTGTATACAGTTTTGGGACAATTGGGACTCATGGGTTAAAGTAATATTTTATGGAGTAACGGGAAAAAAATGATAAATTTAAATTCCCTTTGTCTACGTAATTAAATACTCCAAGTGTTTTGATCTTGTCAAATCGGTTCAATTAGTGTTAGTTAAATAAAAAATCAAGTGTAGGGATTCTCCTATAAACCCCTTATATTTTGATGTTATCATAGAGGATGGTAGAGTAAAAAGGTATGAAAACAAATGAGAAAAACATACGGGCTACCATCCTACATCTGTCATTTATGTTTATGTTTTTAAAGTTTATGTTTGTGTTTTGTTTCAAGTTTTATAGTGTTAGTGAGTCGAGTCTTGGCTTGGCAACGCCACGCTTTACATGCTTGTAACATAAAACTTTTGACTTGCCACCACTAAATATCCCTATCCAACAAAACCCTTTACTTCCCTATCCTAAGTCTAATAACCCTTTGTAAAGACATCTTTGATAGTTATTCCTAGGTGTTTACGCCAAAGCGGTGGAGGTTTGATCTATTCTCAAGCTTATGGTTATCTATGTACTATGCCAGGTAATGAGTGTTTATCTTCCATTTCCATTCATATTATATTTCATATAAACCCGAGAGATGAGAGAATCCAAACACCATTTGTGAGGTGCTAGAATATAATTTTTGTGCTTGTTATTACTATTGTAGCGCTTGTACTTGTGGTACACTATCTTAAACCAATTCTTCATGCCCCCTCACTTATAAATTGATTGGCCAAAAGCACATTTGCTTGAGGACAAGCAAATTCCAAATGTAGGGATATTTGATAAGGATTTAAAACATACATTTTTAGAGGGTCATTTAAGCCCTAAATCAACACATTTTATATCCGTTACTAATCAAAATCGCTCCTTTTCATATTTTAGGTCTTTTGAAAGAAAAATACTTGAATGAAGCACATTTGGACGAAAAGGAGCGAAAACATGAAGAAAATGGCAAAGTCAAGATCAAAGGTACTCCAGCACACCTGAAGGCGTCCCAACCAAAGGGCGACGCCATCCCTCTATAGAAGACTTAATCAAAAGTGCAGGCAACGGCTCAGCGAAATTTCTGGTCCTAAAACATGACGGCGTCACGCCTAAAACTGGAAGGCGCCACTCACAAAATCTACACCGGCCCAAGAACCAAGATTCGACGACGCCCCGTGCATGAAGACGGCGTCACACATCTCAACTGACGCCGTCCCAACGATGACTTGGCCCAAATGAAACCCTAATGATGGCGACCTGACGGCGTCACTAGCAAAAGGTGACGCCGTCGCGATTGTAAATGTATATATAAAATTCAAATTTTCTGTATTTGAAGAGGTAGAACTTTGGAGTGCAAACCCTAATACAAGTCCAACTTGTAGTCCAACTCGATGTTGGGTTTATTGATTCGATGATAGTATAGGGTCTCATACCCTATTTTACATCACAAGATTCGGTGAAATTTTGGTGGAGCTTCTATATAGTCATCTAACTTTCCACCGGAGGATTTTCGATCGAGCTTTCATGTGTAAGTTATAAGGTGTCAAGTTGGTGCAGCAGAGAGAGTACAATTGAATGATCAGTATCATGCGAGCATAATAATGGGAGGATAAGTCTAAGTTCCTTCACGTTATAAAGAACAAGCAGTTGCTAGAGCACATTGTGTTGATCTAATAGGAGAAGTCAAAGTTGTTTACATGGTTACTGTGATATTGAAGTTTTGGATCTCGTTGTTTGAAGATTGGTGTGGTGCTGTAACTTAATTCCAATATGTTAGGGTTTCGTTCTTCTGTTATAGCAATATTATTCTTTGTTTTGGTACTTGCTTTAAAACCCTAATCAAATCGGCTGAGTCACTACTACACGTCATGTTGCTTGCTCAGATTGGTGCTCGATCGATTTGTTAATCGCTTGCTACTTTTTGTGATAACATTGCTCAGACTTGATACTACCGGGTGTAAATATCGTTCGCTATCACAAGTCGTTACCACTGACAAGCTTCTCAAAACCACTTCTAGTTATATCGAAACCACTGATAGCTTTACTTGTAACCACTGATGGGCTTCTCGAAAGGTAACCACTGCTAGAATGTTTGTTACCACTTCTACTTTCCTCGTTTCACTGCTATGCTTATCGAGAGTGAACTACTGCTCGTTGTACATGATATGATGCTACGTTTCTAGTGATTATATGATAACAAAAAGAGCGACCAGGTTTACATTGATGGGTTTTCATGAAAGCGCTTACATGGACATGGTTACAAGTGTTTGAAAATATCATATTGTCCATGTTTATGGTTAGCAGCTGAATATGGAGTTTGGATATGACGACTACACATGTGGGACAATAATAATCTTCTCCTCGTACTAATTGATTGGTGGGTTGGTGAAATATTAGTGATTTGATTTGCATGACCACCGACTATAGAGTAGCATGATGCAGTTGTCACGTGAAGATATTGGTACTTATTCATTTAATGTTGCTATGATGGTTATTGCTACATGATTGTTTCAATATTATATCGTGAGGTACATAAGGTGGGATTCAAAAGCTGTTGTGAAGGTGAACAGGTGTACTGATTATGATTGGTTAATAATTAATATATCATGACCTAGGATCATTGGTACTTTTTGGTTTTCAGATGAGATTGGAGATGTCGAGGCGACACACACGGAGATTGGTTCACACACACAGGAGTTTGGACTTTGTTCTTAAAAGGAATTAAAAAAAAAAAAAAAAAAAAAAAAAAAAGCTTGTTTTTGAGATTTATTGAATAGGTGATTACGAAGATGATTGATTATAACCTATTTGATATTGTAGTTGAGTTACCTAGATTCGTGATCTTATCATATCTTAAAGTGGGTGTTACACTTTGGAGATAACTTGTTCGTGCTTAAAGGATGTTGACGAAGACTTGCAAAATCTAGTTTTCATAGGTCAAGGGGTGGATGGATGAAGACCTAGTTAACAAATATGTTTATCCAATTTATCATTATGTCTACCCCATGTTCAATTGTATGTGTGTATGCTTGCTTGTTTAACATGTCTAGCTAAATTATTCTTGTGTTTGCTTAGATCTATGAAACCTAGTTATTAATTATTGTTAGGTTGTCTCTTGTCTTAATTGGTAGACGCTAGATTAAGGAAAACTGGCTTCTTATTTCATTGTTGCGAGCTTGAACTTCTAAATAGAAAAAAAAATCCTTAGAGTGCACTTAGGCCATTCGTTGTGTTTATTGCGTGAATTTTAACTTTAGGATAGTAGAGTATCCGGGGGAGATACCATTGTACTTGCCAATCCCGAGTAGTATAGAGGAGAGTTGCAATTCATAGAACTAGGGAATTAGGCACCACCCTACGACCAAACGGAATACAACGCACCAATAAGATAAAGGAAGTGACAATTCAACCGACCAATTAAAGATAACTAGGTAGTAATAGTATCTAAGCGAACACATCTTTAATCATCATACGAGCACACCTCAATTAGCATAATCTATCCGTTATTAGATAATTAGTAAAAGTAGTAAAATCGGTAGAAGTACGACCCCCCAATCTTATACCCCGAGATATTTACCCTTGCTTTCTAAAAAACCATAAAAAGACTAAAAATAATCTTCCTCAACCCCACCTTATCGTCATATATTTCTTTCTAGCCTTCCTATTCCCCTAGAGAACGAAATCAATCCCCTGGGCTTATCACATACTACACTACAACGATTAGGTTCACTGCCTAGAGGGTTGAAAAGCTTGCTCGTAGAAAAAGAGGTTTTCTCGATCCCGAGCCCTTCGTATCACGTATGAAAATTGACGAATTGCATAGGTACATTTCATCATTGACAATCACTACATGGTTGAAAATACGGCGAATGATCAGTTACTTACCGAACAATGCATGTGAATAGTAATCGTCTCATTCGGAACGACTTAAGGAATATATCTTAGTCATACATTGGGTTTTGTAGATAAGTAAGCAGCCACTAGACGATCATGAGCACCTTAACGATCTCTATTTACCATGTTTCGTGGCAACGAGCTTTTTTTTTACTCTTAAACTTTCAGCTTGATTATTCATATAGTATGTCAACTCTTTTAAAAACTTTAGACCGATACTATTAACTTCATCTTCTTCATCCATTATGTAAACATGAATTATTCATACACGTATTTGTATTAATGAGAGTGAATATAACTTGAAAGTGTGTATAAATATGAAAGGGTACTGAAGTATTTGTAGGGTATAATTTTCTTTTTGTCAAAATTGATTTTTTTTAATTTTTTGTTAAACTTTGACAAATTTGGTGGAAAAAAAAAAAAAAAAAAAAAAAAAAAAAAGGTGTCAAATTTATGAAAGCAAAATTTTCTAAAAAGATGGAGTAATTAGCAAAACTTTAGTGGCTATATTTTATATAAGTTATAGGCGTTAAGTGTAAACTTATAAGTTTTCATGTTTTTTTAATAATTTTTAAAAATAAGCAAATATCCCCTTAGACTTTATACTGCCAAGACTTTGCATATGATTATAAATATCAAAATGAAAGCACGAACTATCGTGTATGTAAA
This sequence comes from Chrysanthemum lavandulifolium, assembly GCA_022545495.1. NCBI lineage: Eukaryota > Viridiplantae > Streptophyta > Magnoliopsida > Asterales > Asteraceae > Chrysanthemum > Chrysanthemum lavandulifolium. Next base: position 25,223,050 of record CM040243.1, read on the forward strand.
TAAATACACGTGGTTGTACATATACGAAAAACTCATGTTATTCCTCTTTTGAGTTAAAGTAAGGATATCCGATTTTTCTTTTTTCCTTTTTTTTTCTTCAATATGGATTCATGTTTTTTTATAAGTTTAACCCATGCGTATACGGGTTTGAAAATTAAATTCGGCTAAATTATTATTAACAAGAATATAAATATCAATTGTAAGCACCGGTTACTGTGATATGAAAAGACCTCTTCGATGTCAAGGTTAGGATCATTCAGCGAATGAAGGTCCTTTATCCGGCCGGGGATTGGGAAGGGCGGGGGGCTCGCGCTCTTAAATATACATGATTGTACTTATAACAAGGACTCATGGAATTCATATTTAAAGTTTATATAAGGATTTTCGAAAAAAACCTTTTTGAAAAACTTTACATTTTAAATCCATCAATAGTTATTATGTGCTATTAAACTCGCATATTTTGTACAACATGATATCAATAGTTAAATTTAAACAACATCAACCTCAATACCCATGTCAGTTAAACAAAGTAAAAATTTTCATCCAACAAAAATCTTTACAAAATATTAATCGATATTAACACATAATGAAAAGTTTATGTAAAAATCCATACATAATTATTAGTTGTACTTATATCACATATACAAAACATTAAACTCGGGCAATTTCTTATATGTTCGTATATTTAACTAAAATTTTAAAATAAATTTAATTCATGTATAAACCACGTGCGTGCACGAACCTTATATCTTGAAATTTTGAAATGTTTTAAAACTTAAAAAATTAATGCAACTTATTTTTTAAAACAAAGAGCCACACTTTTGTATATATGAAATACATGCTTAATAAGGAAAAAAGTGGCCCATATATATATACACCATACCACATTACCCTTATTTTCATTTTTAATAGAGAAAATTATCAAAATAAGTCAAAAAGTTGGTGGTGGTCCAAGATTTGGTATACTTTTTATCCTTTTTCATATTTTGATCATGTTCGACTGCTTAACCGCTGAACTCTAACTTTTTTTGACAAGTGTGTTTACAAATACAAAAGTTAGGTGAAAATATTTTATTGTTTTATTGTTAAATTACAAACACACTCTTTATGTTTATTTTGTGCTTTAATGAAAATACCTTATGCTTATTTACTTGTACATTAATTATTCACCTCATATTTCTTATCCTCCCCACCTAACGGGTTTAGAATATGATTTAGATTCGGTATGGATTGAAAAAAAATGAGGAGAGAGAAAGTGTATAATTATTTATAAAGTTTGTTTATTTTATAATATTATATTAGATTTAAATATATTATTTGTAATTAAAATATATTAAAAAAAAAACAAAGTAAAAAAATAAATTGTAAATATGCGGTTGTGAGTTAGCAAGTACACATCAATGATCTAAATCCCACCTTTCTTGCCTACTATCATGTTAAGGGTATCAATTTATTTTTTAAATCCATTGTTGTGAGCCCTATGTCGACCAAACAATAACATACAACATTCATTCCTTATTGTTCTTCATTCCACGCCTTCGAAACAAACAGGCCCATAATCCTTTTTTTTTTTTTTTTCATTTCGATGACGAGATACACTTTTATTTGTAGCCCAAGATTTAGCAATTTCAACAAGAGCAACTTCAGCAACAGATTGTTCAGACGCCTTCCAATTCAAAAGTCCGGCCACAGAATGATAAGTTTCCTCGTTTATGACCACAGTTGACCTGAATACTAGTTGGTGTGAAAGGCCTTCCTTGATAGTATGGTAAATAGGTGTGGTGAGTTCTGCTTTTTGAACATACTCTTGCAACCGACTTTTGAAGACGTAACAACTTGCCACGCTTGCAACATCTGATGTTTCATTTAGTGTAGCCAACAATGTAAATAAGAAACCGGTAGAAATTAAATCTAAGGGTGTGTTTGTTTTTAAAAAAAATGTCTTACTAGCCCTCTTACTCTTACCAGTAAGAGGTGGGCAGACGTTTTGCTTGTTTGTTTTTTTATTTTGAGTTAGACCTAGTTAGACATATAACATCTTACTCGGTAAGAGGTGGGGGACTTGTCTTACTGCCTCTTACTCGATAAGAGATTGAAGACTTGTGTTAATATAATATATTTGATGGTTTATTAACTATGTTATATTTATGATAAAAAGTATTGTTTCATATTTACATAAGTTACTTATTATAGCATTGCGTTGGTTTAATAAATAAATTGCAGAAACAAGCACTTCATTCGGACATCAATTATACAAAAACAAACAATATTATTTCGTTCAGATTTAGACTTTCTAGCCACCTCTTATTGGTAAGATGTGGTAGTCAGATTCAGACTTAAAACATATTAATGAAACAAACACACCCTAAGCAACTTGAAGACGTAACAACTTGATGAGTATTTTTTAGGCGGCGGATTCCGGTGGGAAGTTGTCGGCGTTGTTGGAAATTCTAGTGTGTACTCTTTCCGGTCAACCTGGTTTGTTTGTTTTTGTTGTAAATTTTGTGCTTTTTTGTGTTTTGATATGTTTTGTGAATTATTTTGTCAATTTGAGGTTGTTGTTATGTTGTAATAAGATCATAAGTAAGAACATATAGCATTTTTCTTTTTAAAAGTTATGTATTTTTTGAAGGAGAACAAGAGCATCATTTCTAATTTAAAAGGCAACTATGTATTTTTATTTATTCTTTTTATAATTTTATTTATATTAAAACACTATTAATTTGAAAATACGGAACAAAAAATATAAAATTTAATAAGTCAAAAACTTAAAACCGACCGAAACACGAAACAAAAACAAAAATTGATAAAAATTGTGTTATATTGTAAACTGGGGTGTGCCAGAGGGTGGAGGACAAAATATCACATCTAGGGGGTTGGGTATAACATATCCCTTATTTTTATGTTGCTACGTTTTTTATGTCAGGTCTTTATATATAATCCATGGTATATAAGAAAAAAATAAGAAATAAAGGTGCGTTTGGTATGCTGGCATTTGTGACAATGTGTATGAGTTTGATAGTAGTGGTGGGTCCCTCACCTATGAAATATTCATACCTAGATCATTTAAGAGCATGCATATCAATAACGGGGTAACGGGCGTTATCCTTTGGACCTCCGGCGTTATTTGCGAGTTAAATGGCGTGCGTTATTGCCCCAACAAAGTTATGAACATAAAAAAAAAAAAAAAAAAAAATTTTACAAAACACCCTTCAAATGGCTAGTTACCATTGGGGTTTAAAAATTTTACATTTTATTCCCTAAACGGCTAGTTTTTTTTTTTTTTTTTTTTTTTTTTTTAATTCAAAAGTTTTCTTACCACTATAAATACCCAACTAAAACACCATTTTTTACACACTTCCATAATTCAAATTCACAATTTATATAATTCCTCTCACACTTCCATAATTCAAATTCAAGTTCGTTCACAATGGATCCGAATCAATTTGATCAATTTCCTCAGCATTGGTCAGACGTTGATGACGAAACTGACTTCCAATTTATGGCGTCCGCGTACGAGTATCACCAACAATTGGAACACGAAGAAGCATCTCAACCTCCTACTCGTGCTCGTACCCATATATATCATGAACGTGAGATTGCAGAAGAACGTCTGGGCAACGACTATTTCGTTGAAGGTTGTAAGTATTCAAACTGGAATTTTCATAGAAGATTTCGTATGAGCCGAAAACTATTCCTACAAATAGTTGAAGGTATTGAATCTTATACTTCCAATAATATTCCAGATCATTTTAATTACTTTAGGCAAACACCGATTATGCGGGTCGAATGAGTTTAAGTGCTCTAATGAAGTGTACGTCGCTATACGCCAATTGGCGTCGACACCTCACCGATGCATTTGATGAGTACTTGCAAATGGGTGCGAGTACTTCAAAATTATGTCTTGATAATTTTAACAAATGCATTATTGATTTTTTATGCCGAGTATTTAAGAAAACCAACATGGGCCGACATTCAAAAACTTTATCAACAACATGAAGAAAAACATGGTTTTTCGGGAATGTAGGTAGCATTGATCAGATGCATTTGGGAATGGAAAAATTGTCCGATGGCTTGGCAAGGGCAATTTGGTAGGGGTGATAAAAATACCCAACAATTATGCTTGAAGTCGTTGCTTCTCAAGATTTATGGATTTGGCATGCATTTTGGGATGGCGGGGCGAATAACGATATTAATGTTTTAGACCGGTCTTCGTTATTCGACGACATTCTTTCGACAATGCCCAAAGAGCACCTTATATGGTCAATGGAACTAGGTATGAGCAGGGTATTACTTGGTCGACGGAATTTATCCACGGTGGGCAACTTTCGTCAAATCCTTCTCGGCAACAACTGACGAAAAACATACGTACTTTAAAAGGAGACAAGAAAGTGCCCGAAAGGATATTGAACGTGCTTTTGGTGTGCTTCAAGGTCGTTGGGGTATACTACAACAACCGGCACGTCAATGAGAAATTGTCACGATACGTAGAATCATGTATTCTTGCATTATTTTGCATAACATGATTATAAAAGATCAAAAATTTGCATTACGTGACTATAACAAAGTGTGGGTGGATCCGTCAGCACATTTGAGGCAACGAAGATGGGTCGAAAGATGTGATACTCACAGTCGTAAGGCAAAAGAAATACACGACCGACAAACGCATACCCAACTCCAACATGACCTTATGGAGCATGTTTGGCAGAAGAATCTTGAACGACATTAACAACAACAAGAGAGCGACGATGATGAATAAGTATTTGCTATGTTTTGTTATTTTTTTCGTTGTAATTTTCTTTAATTATTTTATATTTGGTATTGTAATATGTTTAAGTTAAGGTTATGTTTTTTAATAAATGAAGTGTTTGTTTTAGTTCAGGGGTTGGAATTGAAAATATGAAATGTTAAAGTTTAACTTGGGATGTTATTGTTGTGGGTGTTTTTTGAGGATGTTAAGGTAAAATGTTAAAGCGGATGTGGCGCTGACGTGGCAAATGTTAAAGAATAACCTGAGTTATTGATGGAGATGCTCTAATGTATATGAAGTATGTATTATATCTATCATTCATTACCACAGTGATAGACCTTCTCATCTTAAACAAACACCTTTAATCACTTTCATAGTTATAGTCTCATTCCTATAGTGAGATACCAAACGCACCCTAAATAAGTGTTAGGATTTAGAAAATTCGGTAGTTAAAGATTCGGTCACCTCAAGTATATGCATTCATTAAAAAGCTCGTAATCGTAGTCATTTAATGTTAGTAAGTAGTTTGTTAAGTAACACCGTGGAGGACGGACGGGTCTTTACCCACTGTATGCCTGATCCACAACCCGTAGGAGGCGTGTCTTGTAAGAAACTATAAATACCCTCTACCTCCCAAGGTAGAGGGTTGGATCTTTCAATATCATTTTTCTTTGTCTCACTAAAGTTCCCAAAACTCTTCCACTTTCTCACTCTAAAACTCATCTTGTACGCCCCATATTATTGATGTGATATGTGTTTATGAATTCCAATATGTTACAAATGGTATCAAGAGCCATGGTTTGATCATTCATCTTTCATGACCTTGGATTTCTAGTGGTTTTCATAAGGATTTTGGGTTTGAATGAGTTTAAGTAGTTTGCATCATTTGGATCATTTCTAGTATTAAAGTTTGGATTTTGATAGTACTTTTATGTTTAGAATCATTATAAGTGTTTAGGTTTTGATTTGGAAGGCTTGAATCAGTGTGGTTGGGTTGTTTTTGGATTGAAAAGTGGTGTTTTAGAAAGTTTCTAGTAAGCGATTTGTGTCTCGGATAAGTTTTCTTGTATGCGATTTGTCTCCCGAAAGATTGCTTATTGAAGCGATTTGTCTATTTCTGGGAAGCGATTTGTATACTATGCGATTTTTCTATTGAGACAAAACGACAAGAAAGGACAAAGTAGCGGTTGTACTTGTGTACTATGCTATTTGTTTGGTTAAGCGATTTGTCTGTTTAAGCGATTTGTTTGTTTAAGCGAGTTGTCTGTTTAAGCGATTTGTCTTGTTAAGCGACTTGTCTGTTTAAGCGATTTGTTTGTTTGAGCGATTTGTCTATTTTAGCGATTTGTCTGCTTAAGCAATTTGTCGTTTAAAGCGATTTGGGAACCAGAGTGCGATTTGTCTATTGAGCGACTTGTCAAGTGAGCGATTTGTCTTTTGAGACTTATTGTTTCTTCATCCCATGGAATCTGTAATCATGTCTATAATCACTTCTTCCGTTGCTGATGATGTACAAGCTACAGTTTCTGACACTCGTCATCCCATGTTGGACAGAACCAACTATGACTCTTGGGCTCAAAGAATCAGATTTTATTGCTTAGGAAAAGAAAATGGGGTTAACATACTTAAGTCAATTAATGAAGGACCTTATCAATTTGAGACTACCAGAGACATTCTTGAAACTGCTGCTGATGGTTCAGTGATATTAGGATTGGATAGACCAAAGACGTATGATGAACTTACTGATAAGGAGAAGAAGAGATACGATGCAGACATCAGGGCTTCAAACATCATACTTCAGGGTTCACCTAAGGACATTTACAAGTTGATCAATCACAACACTGAAGCTAAGGCAATATGGGACAATGTTAAGATGCTTCTCTCTGGTTCTGAATTAACTAAAGAAGACAGGGAATCTCAGTTGTATGGTGACTTTGAGAACTTTAAAATGAATCCAGGGGAAAGTGTTACTGAATATCATGTAAGATTTCACAAGCTTGTGAATGATATGAGGAATGTCAAAATGATAATGCCAAATATTCAGCTCAATTCAAAATTTGTGAACAACATGAATCCCGAATGGCACAAATTTGTCACTGCATTCAAGCTAAACAGAGGTTTGAGGAACACCAATTACGAGCAATTGTATGCTTATTTACTCCAAAATGAGAAGCATGCTGTGTTTGAACGGATGATCCTTGAAAAGTTCAACAACAATGCTGGAAATGCAAGCTCTTCAAATGATTCAACTGCATTCTACACTAATGTGGGAATAACTAACAAAGCATCTCAAGTCATACCTACTGGAAATGGTAATCACAAACTCATTCTGGATCGAGGGTATAAGCCTCAAGAATCAAACACTTTCATGGAACAACTTGTCAATCAACTGGCTTTAATGGTCAAGCAGAACTTGAACTTCACCCCATACACCAACAATCACCTCAGAACTGCATCCAATATTCACAATCATGCTACGGTTAAAGACGGAAAGGTAGTGGTGCAAAATGTGCAAGGAAGACAGAATGCATACCTTCCACATAATGAGCAAGGGAATGTTGGTGCTTGATATGGGAATGTTGGTGCTGGATATGGGAATGTTGGTGTTGGATATGGGAATGCTGGCGGTGGTGGACGATATGTGGGTAATCAAAATCGTGGAAGGAACATGGATCAGGGTCAAGTTAAGCCAATCAAGTGTTACAACTGTGGTGGAGAAGGTCACATCGCAAGGAATTGCACACTTCCAAAACGTCCACAAAATGCAGAGTACTTCAGGGACAAGATGCTGCTAGTGCAAGCTCAAGACAGTGGAGATGTGTTGAATGAGGAAGAATTGATATTCCTTCGAGGAAATTCCGAACTTATCTCATTGATGTGGATGAGCGGCCGGTGGTATGGGTCGAACAATCCCAATGCATTTCAAGTTGCGGGCGTGATGCATTTGATTCGATGTTGATGATGAACCAACCGCGGACCATCTTCATGGCGATGTTTCACCATTGGTCACTCCAAGGGCTTCTTCACCAAAACAGCCAATCCTTCCGTGGAATCTATCATCTCGCAGGTATTAAAACTATATGATGAGGTTGATGTGCAAAAGATGCATGACAAAGTACAATCAAGCGAAATTATTGAATCGAAATTGAAAATATGGGTAATAGCAATGTTGTCCCATATGATCAATATGTGAAGCAAGATGGAAGTGAACATGTACCAAGTAATGCATCTTATGCGATCAATGATGACTATGTTTTTATGAATACACCGCACGCACTCGATGATTCCATAACCTCCGAACTTAATGCCTATAAGGAACAAGTTGCCATTTATGAACAACGTGCTAAGTTTGAATTGACCACCGTGGCGGTGAGATGGATAACCAAATACGTGCGGTCATTAGAAAAAATAACTTTAGGAAGAAATGTTAAAACAAGAGTTAAACTCCTTACAAGAAAAGCTTACTAAAACTGTTAAGCAAATGCAAAAACTTCAAGAAAATGTAAAAGTGCTTAAACAGGAATTTAATGCTAAGGAATCAAAACTTTTGAATGACTTTTCCAACCTAAAATTTTGAAAAACAAACTTTAAAACAAACTGTACATACAAGGGAACACCATTCAGACTGCTCACATGGTCACTAAGCATAGAGTCTTAAGCGATAAACATAGTATTCCCTCAAGAGGTACCCAATCCGAGTATGGAAAAGTTGCTGAGAGTCGCACAAAGGTAGTCTATGATGTTAATGAGATTCTTAAGCCTATGCAAACACCATCATGTATAGGAAGCACTGATGAGGATAGAAAATTTGAAGAGGCCTCTAGGGTGAAAATGACAAAGAAGTTAAATGATCCTAAGTGTAGAATGTATAATATAACGTTTAAACCCAATGATTACACTAAAGAAAACTGGATTTCCTTGAACATGTTTAAACCTCAAACTCAACTAACCCCTGAACAAGTTTTCTGGAAGAAAGATATAGATAAACAAAAGGCAGATAATCTTGTTACAAAGAATCCCCCTTGTTGGAAATTTCCTCCAGCCACTGTGTATCCTCCAAATACACCAATGCATTTAGTGCCTAGAAATCTTCCCACTAATAGCAAGACCTTAATCAGCCTTTATTTTGTTTACCAACTATTTGTTGATTTTGAGAAAACGTGTAAGAAGAGAATTACACCCACTGGGATAACTGAAGGGGAAAGTGGTTTTGAACAAACTAAAGTATGCTATTTAACTGAGGTCATGCCTTTCTTTAAACAACTAAAAGAACAATTTGAGAGTCTTCAGAAGGGAATGGACACAGAAATTAAAGAAATGAAAAAGATGTTTAATGATATGGAATTTGAGGTAAAGAATCTGCACATCATTAATGATAATTTGATCTCTCAATGTGTTGCTCAAGATGTGTTCTACACTGTTACAAATTATTCTATTACTGCGTCTCAATTTCATAAATTAACTGTTGCATTAAAAGTTTCCCATGATCGTGTCATTGAGCTTGAAACCACAAACTCAAAATTGCATGATAAAGTTGAACAGGATGATCATGATAACTTGGTCAAACATTTTTGTAAATTAGAAGTTGAATATCTTGCTTTGCAATTAAAATATCAACATCTCAAAGAAAATGTTAAAACCTTAAATGTCAAGACATCCTCGGATGCTCCTGAGTTTGATGCAGTTTTTGAAATAAGCAAACGTGATGAACAGATTCGAGCTCATTGTAACACAATCAAAAGATTGAAAACCCAAATTTCACAATTGAAGGGTGATAAGAATAATGTTAATGGCTCCCAAATGCCTCCTCCTTTAGATTCTCAGAATTCTCAAAACTTTCATCTTCGAAACATCATTAATGTTTTACAACAAGAAAATGAGAGTTTTCTTGAAGAAAATGAAAAAGTTAAACAACATTTTAAAGAGTTATATGATTCAATGAAAGTCACTCGTGACAAGAACAATGAAAAAATAACATCTTTACAAATGGAAATTAAGAATCTGAAAAGTCAGGTAAAAGCGAAAATGCCACTTATCAGTGATGAGAATTTTGTATCAAAGGTATCTGCGGATTCTAAGTATGCTGTGACTGTAAAGTATATTCCCCCTCATCTTAGAAATAACGAACGTGTGTGTCAAGAATATTTTTCATATCTTAAGGATAGTCTAGAATGCCTCAGTGAGATTGTCAAAGAGGATAGCATAAATAAACCACTTGATAGAGAAGTTAGGTATGCATGCTTATATGCCAAACGATCTCAGGAGCTTTTAGAATGTTTAAGAGCAACATGCCCTAAATCCTTTTGTACTAAAGATAAAGTCATTATGCCATGCTCTATGCCTAGCGATGGCATGCGACTCTTGATATGCCTTGTTCTATGCCTAAAGTTAAACATGTGAACTTTGATGTGCTGCTAGTACTTGGATCCCAAAGACTTCTAGATCGGGAATGCAAAAGTAGCAAAACCATCTAATGTTCCCATCATTCCCTACAGAGAGTGTCGGTGACACTAAGGCAAGCGGTCAAAGCCTCCGTGCAATATAAAGCAAGATAGGACCTCATGAGCTAAGAGTGATCAATGGAAGAAAGTGAAGACAACCCTAGAAATAATAAGTTTGTGTTGAATAAGACGAATCGTGTTGATTCTAGTATTAGCTATAAGCATACTGTAATTAATTCGAATTCTGTTACTACTTGCAAAACATGTAATGAATGCTTGATTTCTGGTATTAATCATGAATGTGTTGTGAATGATTTGAGTAATGTTGTCAAATCTTCGGTAAAAATTGTTAACACTAGGAAACAGGATAAGATGGTTAGAAAACCAAGGTGGAAGAGGACTAGAAAACATTGGAAACCAACAGGAAGAAAATTTAGTAATATAGGTTATCAACGGATACCTACTGGCCGTAAATTCAATCTTAATGAGTTGTGCCCTAAATTATCTAGATCAATGCCCATTAGGAAATTGGTGCCTACTGGTAGAACAATATCTTTAAGAAGTGAACATACCTTGAATATATCTACTGTTTCTACTAGCCCGGCATCTACCTATAATGATATCATTGCTTCTACTTCTGATGTGGGTGTTCCAATCTCATTTACTAACCAAGTGGAACCCATTCTCTCATGGGGATCCCAATTGTCCAGTCATCCATTCTTGTCTCCGTTCAACCGCAGTCGCTCAAATCGCTTACGTGGTACTTGATTCAGTTGTTCCAAGCATATGACTAGAGATCGCTCATGCTCATGAACTTCGTGAGTAAATTTATCGGAATATTAGATTCGGGAACGACCATTTTGGGGCAATTATAGGTTATGGAGATTATGTGGTTGGTGATAGTGTAATTTCCCGGGTATATTATGTTGAAGGTCTTGGTCATAATTTGTTTTCTATCGGTCAATTCTGTGATTCTGATCTAGAAGTAGCCTTTAGAAAACATACTTGTTTCATTAGAGAACTTGATGGTGTAGAACTTTTAAGAGGAAAACGTGGAACAAACTTATACACCATCTCTATCGAAGATATGATGAAGTCTTCTCCAATCTGGTTGTTATGAAAGGCCTCTAAAACAAAGTCATGGTTATGGCATCGTCGTCTCAATCACTTGAACTTCGAAACCATAAATGATTTGTCTAGAAAGGACCTCGTAAGAGGTTTACCCAGATTGAAGTATGAAAAAAATCATCTTTGTTCAGCATGCCAATTGGGAAAAAGCAAGAAATATGCCCATAAATCCAAACCTGCAAATTCAGTAATGGAAGTTCTTCATACTCTTCACATGGATTTGTGTGGACCCATGAGAGTGCAAAATATAAATGGGAATAAATATGTGTTAGTCGTGGTTGATGACTATTCTCGATTTACCTGGGTTAAGTTTTTGAGGTCAAAGGATGAAACTCCATATGTCATCATCAAACTTATTAAACAGCTACATGTTTGACTTAATAAAATTGTCGAATTATCCGAATGCACAATGGGCGGGAGTTTGTCAACAAAGAACCGAGCGGTTCTATGAAAGCATTGAATCGACCATCAAAGAAGTGTTCCACGTACTCCTCAATGCGAGCGGTGTAGTTGAAAGACTAAATCGGACTCTTATCGAGCTGCAAGGACTATCTTTGATTTTCTCAAAGGTTCCAATGTTTCTCCGGGTGAAGCGATTGCCACTACTTGCTATACCCAAAACCGTTCTCTTATTCACACCTCTCATGGAAAGACTCCTTACGAACTTTTCCACAACCGAAAACCAGATCTATCTTTCCTTCGTGTTTTCGGTGCCTTATGTTATCCAACGAATGATGGTCAAGACTTAGGAAAGTTAAGAGCTAAGGCGGACATTGGAGTTTTTGTTGGTTATGCACCTAACCGGAAGGGTTACCGAATCTACAATAAAAGAACCCGAGATATCATGGAAACAATTCACGTCACGTTCGATGAGCTGTCTGAGCAAATGGCTCTAGGACAATCAAGTTCTGGACCCGCATCTAAACATTTATCTTGTAGTCCTATCAGTTCCTCTCTTGTATAGATTCCCTCACCTGCAGCTTCCATATGTACCTCCTTCGAAGAAGATTTGAAAAAGCTGTTTGATCCTATGTTTGATGAATATTATGAACCTATTGTTAATGATCATTCTACACCATCAACACTAGCGACCTCTAATCCAATCAACACGATAATCCATATGTTTCAATGACTCGTCTCAAGAAGCGCCAACCGCAGATCACTCATCGTCATCCTCAAATCCTCAATCTTCAACAGTACATCATGGAAATGAAGTCGCAAATTATGATGAAGATACCCTTTTGCTACTCCCAAGATGCTCCATTTGAGAACATATTTGCTCTGAACCAACTTCCAACCATCTTCATCGAGATCCAAACTCGCTACTTGGTCCCTCAACAACAACCACACGAGCACCTTAGAAAATGGACACGTGACCATCCATTGGACAACATCATTGGGAACCCTTCCGTCCGGTATCCACTTGTAAACAACTTGGCCGATCGATGCCTTGTGGTGCTTCTTCAACTCCGTACTATCTAAGGTCGAACCAAAAGATGTTAAAACACCATGATCGAGGACGGTTGGTTCAATGCCATGCAAGAAGAAATTCATGAGTTCGATCGACTAGATGTATAGGAATTAGTACCGCCCCGACGTATATGATCATTGCTCTAAAATGGATCTTCAAAGTAAAACTTGATGAGCATGGTGATGTGCTAAAGAACAAGGCTCATTGGTTGTGAAAGGATACCGTCAAGAAGAGGGTATTGACTTTGAAGAATCATTTGCTCTAGTTGCGTGACGAGGCAATCAAAATCTTCTTGGCTAACGCTAGTAAGAACATGGTAGTCTATCGGATGGATGTAAAGACCGATTTTCTTAATGGAGATCTGAAAGAGGTTGTATACGTCATCCAGCCTGAAGGTTTTGTGAATCTAGAGCATCCTACTCATGTCTATCGCTTGAAGAAAGCCCTTTACGGTTTGAAGCAAGCTCCAAGGGCATGGTACGACACGTTATCAAAGTTTCTTCTATCTAATGGATTCAACAAAGGAGCTGTTGATTCGACATTGTTCACCAGAAAGTCAGGCAAACACTTAATTCATGTTCAAATCTATGTTGATGATATCATCTTCGCCTCGACTGACCCCAATGAATGTGACCGTTTTTCTAAGGAGATGGGCTCCAAATTTCAAATGTCAATGATGGGACAAATGTCATTATTCTTGGGATTACAAATTTCACAAAGTCCCGGAGGCATTTTTATCAATCAATCTAAATATGCAAATGAAATCTTAAAGAAATTTGGTTTTGATTCTTGTGACCCATGGTGGAGCGTACTACACTGGATGAGGACCACTCAGGGATCATGGTTGACCAAACAAAATATCGTAGTATGATTGGATCCCTGATGTACCTTACCGCCAGTAAACCAGACATTCTATTCGTTGTATGCATGTGTGCTAGATACCAGGCTAAGCCTACCAAAAATCACCTTGAAGCGGTTAAACGGGTCTTTCGGTATCTCTAAGGAAACATCAACATGGGACTTTGGTACCCGAAAGACACCGGTATGTCACTAACGACCTATGCAGATCTTGACCATGCGGGTGTCAAGATACACGTCAAAGCACGTCGGGGCGCTCGGTTTTGGGTGATAAGCTTGTGAGTCGATCTTCAAAGAAACAAATGAGTACCTCAATATCCTCTATAGAGGCAGAATACATAGCCATGTCATCTTGTTGTGCTCAAATCCTATGGATGAGATCCCAATTATCTGACTATGGCTTTGAATTCAACAAAATCCCTCTGTACTGTGATAACAAGAGTGCCATTGCTCTCTCATGCAACAACGTTCAACATTCAAGATCAAAGCATATCAACATTCGACATCACTTCATCAGGGAGCAAGTGGCGAATGGTGTGGTGGAACTATATTTTGTGAAGACTTAATATCAGATAACAGACATCTTCACCAAAGCTCTTCCTAGAGAACGTTTTGAGTTTATCCTTCCACGACTTGGTCTAAAGAGTCTACAACCGGAAATACTCAAACGTCTTCAAGAGGAAGAAGAGGAGTAAAGGCTTTTCTTCATCCATCTCTTGTACATATTTATTCAAAAAGCCCAAAAATATTATTTTCCCATCTATTTCTGCTCTTCGATAACATCTATGAACTTTGATTTGTCACTCAAAGAATGGCACGGGTCTTTAGATAAAGTTCGAATGTACATAAACCTTTTATTAAAAAAAATAAAAAAATAAAAAAATTGTGATGGAGAAATATGATGGTTTATTGTCATTTCAGGCAGTAACCAGTTTTAAAAGAAAGAACAGAGCCATGCTTAAATTAATTTTTGAATCTTCATGCTCTGATTCTAAAAACAAATGTTTGTCTCCAAAAAGACAAATGTTTCCATCACAAATATTTTTCCTTCTAAATATTCGATCTTCTAAAAAATATTTGTCATCTAATGAAAACAAGATTGCTTTGAAAATAACTCGGACTCTATTTTTGAAAATCATCTGGACTTATCATTTGCCAAAATCTCCATATGTCATTGATTGAGGGGGAGAATAATTAAATCAAAAAGGTTATCTTTCAAACAATTGGCACATAAACGTGCAAGGTCTACTTTTGGACAATCAAAAAGAACAATGTTTTACAATGTTTTAAACAATTGGGTCAAGACCTTGGCTAATGTTATGTTTTCATAAGATACTTAAGCGTGTTTGAACAATGGAGTTTAAAGTCTCAAAATCGGATCCTTATCAGTTAAAATATTTTTTAAAAGCAAGTCACAATTCTCCTCAAAAATTGTCAAAAACAATTTAAATCAATAGAAATCACAAATCTCAAAGGATTTGAAAAATTGTGATCGGGGGAGAATTTGTGATTTAAATTGGATATAAACTGATAATTCGATAAGTGGTTTAGAAATATAATAACAAGCTCTCCTCCCTACATGTGCCAAACGATTTCAAAATTTTCATGCACATGTTAAGGGGGAGCATTTACCTTAAACCAAAAAGAATTGAAACGTGATTGATTTGTCTCTAAGTGAAAGTTCCCTCTAATATGTGCAAAACACTTTTTAATCTCGATGCACATATTGAGGGGGAGCAATCAAAAGAAAACCTCATCCTTCCCAACATATTTCATTCAAAGTACTTAAAATACTAGATTTGATCGGGAAGTGATGATGATCATTTTAGAAAATGTTAATCAAAAGATTGGATCTTTCATTCTTAATCTAAGATTTCAAAGTCTTCTTGCCTCCATGTGATAAAACAACTTCTAATACATGAAGCACATGTTGAGGGGGAGCTTTTCTAAAAATATAAAAAACAATTAAGGTACAAAATGCTTTGATTTTATATCACAAGTACCTTGATTGATTTTCAAATGGTTTTCAATTGGTTTCAAGGCGGAATGAACAATACCAAAATACCAACCAATTTATTTTATGCATGGAGATATAAGGATGGTTAGGTTAGGTATTCGTTCCCACGATCCCACCAGTGCCGGAGGGATCTACCCAGGGACAATCCACTATATTGTGTAGAAGTCCTTAGGTATGGTGGAAAAAGGAGAAAAGTGAGAATATGGGAAGATTGCCGACTGAGATTGAGCTAGAACTGGAATAAACCCAACAAGGTTCTAGTTATGAAGTCTCGGTAAGCTTGAAGGGTTGAAGAATGAAAAAGAATTGAATGTAAAAAGGGTGAAAAGAAATAGCCCTCCATTAATTCAACCTTAGGGCAGAAACCGGGTTCAATTCATATGCTACTGGCTATTACCAAAGTAACACAGGTATTGAAGACAAGACGTCATGGACCTAGTGACGCACTGTACTAAACTTCCCAAGCTACTCAAGTTCCTATTAAAAGGACTTGTTTCATTCTCACGGGAACCTACATAATCTATCGACTTTCTTTTAGAGATTGTTGATATTGAAGAAGGAGACCCTCTCCCTAGTCTCCGGCATAGGAAACCAAAATGCACTATTGAGTCTAGAGCCAAGAGATCATCCATAAAATCTCACTAGGACACAAAATTAATGAAGTCTTGCTGTTTCACACAATGTGGAAAGTAAGAATATATTTAAGAGTCCTACGCATTATCCTTGTGGTATTGCCAGAACATCCGAGTGATATGTAAAGTATTCACGATGAAGATGGAAATCCTTCTAGAGCCAACATCTAACAAGCTCTTGGTGGGTGACATGTGAGATCTTTCATAAGATCAAGCTTGTGACAACTGGATAGAAACGATGGGGCGATTCAATCTTGAATCAACCTTGGTCCAGGAATGGATTGACGGATACCTTTGAAAAACCAGTCGTTGTGCTAAAAAATTATTTTCTATAACACATCGACTGTGTATTACATTTTCAAAATCAAAAGGTATTTATGATTGAAAATTGATTTCTATTATAAAACCTTCGTTGTATTGCAAAAATTCTTTCTATTAAATCAATACACGATTGTTTTTCAAATCATTTTTAATCAATCAGTAAATCTCAATTTGCTGGTTCACTCATTCCGTGTTGTCTTCTTTGAGACGTTCCGGTCTGAGAACGGCTAGGCCAGCTGCGAAACCCTGTCAAGGAGATTCTTCGGAATTCTACCTAATCACATGCAGTACTTGTACGGATTAACGGGGACCGTGGGCCATTTACCTCAATTCAACGAAAGTGATCAAAGACACTTTCGTGTGCTTTTATTGCTAACTGTTGTCTGAAGAAACACTCGACGGATACAACTGATCAGAATTGAGGCGTCAATCCATAACCGCATGCTCACACATCACTTTCATCTTAAAGAAATCATGATAAGTGCATATCTTCATCAAAGTGAATCTGATATTTTCACTCCATGCTTCTGCTACGCTGTTGCAAATATCATGAATCAACAAATGCTTCCGCAACTATGATGAGAAGAAATCATGATCCAGAATGTGAGCATATCGGTCCAAAAGTCACAACGTCACATGATGGCAACACTACAAAGGATGAGTTAGAGATTTATGGTGGCAGATGATCTCAATGCTGGCTCAAAACTCATCAACACGTGGATCAGTTAAAGACCTCCACTTGAATTCACAAAACATGCATAACATGAAGAATCAAAGACTATAAGCTACAGAGCAAAGAACTTAATCAAGAATCCAAGAACAATCTAAATGTAACATCTGTTTGTATTCAATGTAAATTGAGGTGACCTCCCTTAGGGGGAGATTGTTAGGATTTAGAAAATCCGGTAGTTAAAGAGTCGGTCACCTCAAGTATATGCATTCGTTAGAAAGCTCGTAGTCGTAGTCATTTAATGTTAGTAAGTAGTTTGTTAAGTAACACCGTGGAGGACGGACGGGTCTTTACCCACTATATGCCTGATCCACAACCCGTAGGAGGCGTGTCTTTTAAGAAACTATAAATACCCTCTACCTCCCAAGGCAGAGGGTTGGAGCTTTCAATATCATTTTTCTTTGTCTCACTAAAGTTTCCAAAACTCTTCCACTTTCTCACTCTAAAACTCATATTGTACACCCCATATTATTGATGTGATATGTGTTTATGAATTCCAATATGTTACGATAAGCATTTGGTTCTAACTATAACTTTTGTGTTGCTCTATTTTCTATGGTGGAGATAAAAAGCATTTGGTTTTTATATATAATCAAATCCATGGTTTGAAAAGAAAAGAAAAAAACCGAGCACGTGGTTATAGAATGGAGATACATAGCCTTTGATTGATATTGTTTCAAATGTCTTTATATATATATATATATATATATATATATATTTGCGAATATAAATACAGATCTTATGATTCAACATTGCTTTGAAGCTTTACTCACGATGACTTCATTCTTAGTATAGTAGTATACATGTATCATTGATGTTTCAACGGGGGCTCATTTTTTGCAGGATGGTGTCGACTGTCCGGAGTGGGAGGCGGAGCGGTAAGTTTATCTATATTTTTTTTCTTGTTTATATGCACATACTATTGGTGGTCGTTTTGTTTTGACCGATTTTTAATTTTAACAATTGTCGGTAGACCAATGAAGTTTATGTGATAATAGTGGATACATTTTGTTGTTAAATATATGAAAATGCAATAAGTAAACAAAAAGTTGATTTGGACCGGTTGGTTAAGTGCGTGTATGGAGTCGCTTGGTCAAGAGTTCAATTTCCAATACTTTATTTTTGAAATCGATATATATATTGAAATTTATCAAAGGTTTGACAAAATGAGTCAGCGGTGCATTGGTTGTGTAGTATATTAAAGGAACGGTGCATACATGTTTTAAGGAATGGTGCATACGTGTATTAAAAGGAAATTAGATATGATGTAGTATATTAAAGGAACGATGCATATGTGTTTTAAGTAATGGTGCATACGTGTTTATGGAATTGTGCATACGTGTTTATGTAATAGTGCATTTGTGTTTTATGTTTGATATAAAATGAGGTTTATGGTTGATATGAAAATGTGGTTACGATTGTTTTTTAGTGCTTGTATTAGTTAACAATATTATTAAAATGAGTTACGGAGTTACCCTATTTTTCCCATTTTATAGTCATGTCTTTATTTTCGTTTTGGATATGAAGTAACGATATCAAACGCGAGTGTATATGGAGCTAATTTGTTTTTTTTCGTTTAGGTACCTGTTGGTAGAGCAACTCTTGGCCAATATCATTAATGTTATTGGAGAGCCCATCGACTACAAAGGCAATATTAGTAAGTTTTATGATTTCTGTCGAGTGGCATGTTTTGTCCATTCTCTTGGAATTTATGTCTTACTTTTTCTTTGTTCGTTTCAACATAAGCTGATCGCTATTTGCTTATCCATAGAGAAGCCCCGGCTTTTGTTGAGCAAGCAAGTAAACAAGAGATCCTTGTCGCTGGAATTAAGGTAATTTCTTTGTAATATGTAGATGTGTATTACTCTGTTAATGGTTTGGTATTGAGTGAGCAAATATTAAGTGCATATTTGTTTCGGGGCTTGTATAAAATCAGCGAAAAGATTGTGCATATGTGTTTTACGGTTGATATGAAATCAAGGAAATATGTAAGCCTATATGTTTTAACTTGTGTGTATGTGTTTAGATTGTGCATATGTGTTTTCCAGTGCTCATAATAAAAATAATAATAATTGTGTGTAATTTCAGATATTGATAAAGATTGGAAGAACACACGTGTTTTCAACAAGTACCTCATTTACGAAGAAAAGTTGATTATGATAAAGATGTAAAGACGCAAGTGCAACGTGCATCTATGTTTTAATAAATTTGATGAGAAAGTGAAGCGTGCACGTATGTTCTTGGAAGAGTGCACACATGTTTTTGAACGTGCACATCTAAATTCAACAAGTTACATTTGTATTTGAATTGTATTTCATTCGATATCAATTTTTGTGTATTCTATTCTTGTTTTTTTTGTTACGAATTTATGGATTACATGTATTTGTTTATATTTTTAGTTATAAATGCTAAATATTAAAAAAGATACATTAATTAAAAACATATATGCAATTACTATTTTAAGCTGACAAATGAACAATGTACGCAAGAGACATTTAAAAATTTACAATATTTTAAAAAACACATATGCACCTAATTTTTCTGAAAACATGTATGCTAAAAAAGTAACTAAAAAAAATAAATAAAAAATAATAAAAGCTTAAAAAACGTTTTCTGCTTAAAAGATTAAAAAAAAAGTGAAAATGTATTTTACTATTATACCCTTTTTATTTAAATAAAAATGTTTAATAATACTAAATTCTTATTGGTCTAAATGAGTCTTGTAAAGATCGTGTCTAACATTAGTGCTTGAATCGCTATATATATATATATATATATATATATATATATATATATATATATATATATATATATATATATATATATATATATATATATATATATATATATATATATATATATATATATATATATATATATATATATATATATCTGGATCGATTGAGAAGGTTTTCAAAATGATAGAATTTTAACTTTGATTCATGTTTTTGAAGCGTAAAACTCATTTTAATGTGATTAAAATTCGAAATGTGAAAATTTTTTTTGAATCAATGTTAAAAATCTCTCGATTTTGCGATATATGTAGAATATATATAAAATTACGTGGTTGAGCGGTTGAGCAGTGATGGTCGATCAGTTCAATACTGGTGGTTAAGCAGCTGAGCAATCGAGTTGTGGTGGTGATGGACTAGTGAAGTGGTGAGTTAGATGGGTGGGACTAAGAGAGAAAGAGAAAATATGAAGATAAAGATGTTCTTGTATATTTATAATAAAATTATAAAATATTTTCACCAAACTCTGTATTTGCATTGGACACATGCCATAAAGGGCATAAGTGAAGCAATTGAGCTTAACCTAAGTAGAAAGAAAGTGAAAAAAGTGACCAAAGCTTGGACTAAAGGGATTTTTTTAGACTTATTTTGGTAAATTTTATTAGATCATGGTGAACCAGCTAAGGATACAGGAAACAACTAGGGATGAGCATTTGGATCCGAATCCGTCATAGAATCGGAACCGTGCAAGACTACCACCGAAAAGATACTGACTCCCAATACACGATGCAGGTGCAGGTGCCATGAATTGAGCCAAAAAAATCGGTCTGCTGTCTGGTCTGCAGTCAAAAAGTGGGAAGTACAAAAAAAAATCCCGAAAATTGGTAGTCGTATTTTGAATTAAATAACTTATCTAATCACCCATTTGACCCGTTCCTTGATAACAATAGTCATGTAAAACATATGGAAAGAAACCAAACGTGCAAAAAACTTGTTGTGACAACTATATATCTTCATAACCGCTCACAAAAATTAAACTCGGACCTATTTTATAAGTTTTGGAACGTTTGTATGTTACGAATATCTTGTGATTTATTTATTTAAGTGTTGGTTTTTGTGAAACGTCATGGTTTGAAATCACTTGAAAATGCATGTTTTTTCCTATTTTTTGTTGTATTTTCTTGAAATCATTTTTGGTTTAACAAACAACAGGAAGAGCCGTATAGGTACCGATTTTTAAGTGCAAGTGCGGTGCGGATCCGTGCCAGAATCACATCGATGCGGTGCCAATACCTACTTTTATGTTCGGGAAAAAATCGGTATCATCAATTCGGTATGGATTCGGTACTATTCTGATACCGTGCTCATCTCTAAAAACAATAAACGGGTCATAAATACTGTAGGACATAAATAGACTTTTTTTTGTATACTTTATTATATCCTACGTCTTTGATGAATTAATGGCTAGATAGAGGCTTTGATTGGGAAATTGGGTTGAAAATGAAGACTTTTCCATAATAACTAGTTCTTGTTGAAATGGTCATTTAGATATTTGTCTGTCGAAATTTCTAACAGAAATTAAATACTTGCTTGTCACAAAGACTTTGTTGACTTAAAAAGTCCTTCAATTTATTTCAAAACAGTGATCTTTATACATCTCTTATCTATATATAATACATGCATATACATTTTTTAAGTTAATAAGGTTTTAAATTTGAGTAATTATAATTGCCTAAAATATTATTTTAAATTTAAATGCTTAAATGACAAGTAATATTAGTAGACTATTATACATTTGATTAAAAACGATAATTTTATCTACAACTAAATTAATTTTTAATTATGGTTTAAATTTTAAACTTTTATCATTATTTGTTTCTAGCCTATACACATTTTTTTCGCAATGACTACAAATTGAACTTGTAAATTTTGCATTAAGGGTCAAACAAGATACACGATTTTGCAAGTATAACTATTTGCCGTTATAAAACGTCGTTTTTCACGGATATTCGTCTAGTTTTAGTTAAAGTCCTACAGTTATACTAAAAAGCGAGTTATACTATTAGATCTTTTGACCAATAAATTTAAGGAAAACGATAAATATATTGACATGCTTTAATTGTTTGTAAATTCAGAATAAGAGCATCAACTATGTTGGTTTATTAATAGGTCTAAATTTTTTTGAAGAGGTCTATAAATTTGTGAACCATCGTGAACAACCATTTTAATCCTAGATGGAATGAAAAGGTCTAAGATCTTAAAGAGGTCTAAACAATTTTTTAATTTTTATTATTTAAAATGTTCATTATGATTTGAAAAGCCTTTTGAATAAGTTTATCCATAGTAGCAATAGGTTTATAATATGAGAAATTTTGTGATGATGTATGAATCACACATTTTCTGAATTTAATACTCCTAACAAACTAAATGTAACATTATTGTATATTTGTATGTATTTGACTTTAAACGCAACTTATAAAGCTACAAATAGCAAAACTCTCAAATTTATTCATTGATACACTGTGTATCACTACTATTTATAAAGCATGCATCCTAATTCTTTAAACTTAAAATGCTTAAATTTGAATAATGTGTAATGCCTCTACTACTCCTTTCTAAACAAGTTAAAATAGCAAATTTTATTTATTTATTTTTTTTGGTCAAAAATTTGTTACCGCATCATATTATAAGTTAATGCATCACAGTTATAAATTAATGTATCACACCGAGCCACACCCCCACACACACACACCCCATTCCGAAAAAAAAAAAGTTTCCAATTTTTTCGAAATTTTTGGCCAAAATTTGTTATCGCATTACTGAGTTATAAGTTCTTGCATCGCGATTATAAATTAATGCATCACCTCCTCCATCCACCCAACACGGTTATAAGTTAATGCACTTTTCTATATCATTATTTCATCACACTAAAAGTTTAGTGCATCAATTATGATGCAATAACATAACCTTGATGAACTAAACTTATAAGCGTGATGCAATAACTTTATAAGCGTGATGTCTTAACTAATAATTGTGACACAATAAGTTATGATGTGATGCGACAATTTATAAGCGTCATGTTGTATATTTATAAATGTGATGCGATGAAACATAAGCGTGATGCGATGGCTTATAACGATGATGCGGTAACAAATTTTGACCCCAAAAATCGAAAAAAAAACAATTTTCTTATTTATTTTGAGGGTGGGTTTGGGGGGAGTGATCTGATAACTTATAGCGTGATCCCCGTAATTTATAACTGTGACGCGGTAACAAATTTTTGCCCAAAAAAAAAAATCATTTTTTCAAAAGATAATATCGATTTTTTTTCCGGAAGATGTGATGTGGCATAGTGATATGGAATGATGATGAGGCAAGGTGACACATGTCACCTCCACACACCTTCCTATTATTTTTATTTTAACAAACTTTTTTAATTTTGAGTTGTATACGTTTTTTAAATGAAAAAAAATGGATTTTGATGCATAAAAATTTTGATGCATAAAATTTTAACTTGTTTTAGTTATATGAGCAATGTTATTTTGATAAAAAAAAAAAAAAAAAAAAAAAAGTTGGGTGCAAAAGCAATTTTCGATGCACAAATAAGCGATTTAATGACAAACGTATTTTTCATAATTTATTTTTTCGGAAAAATATCCACTTTTAGAAAACTTCCTTCACAACTTTTTCAAGACCAACATACCGATCTTGTGGATTTTTTTGGATTTTGTTTTATCTTTATCTTATACATATATATATAGGGAATATATTAGCTACAATTGAATTGTGGTGGAATTCACCTGAGTTGTCTTCTGGTTGTGGGTCCCTAGTCGTTTTGGGTCCTGACTTCTTTTGGTGGGTGCGATTTATTTTTGTGTATTTTAGTGGAGAATTGTATGACGATTGGCTACAAATATGTATATGATATATATATATATATATATATATATATATATATATATATATATATATATAGTAGGGATCGGTGAAGTAAATTAATATAAGTGGTGGTGAAGTGATCAAAATCACGCATTTGAGATCTGACGACTTGCATTAGATGCATTTCTATTTATATAGATCAACATCTTGAGTTTGAAAGTTAATTTGATGTATAGATGGTGCAATTGATTTTCATGATTTTGGCACACGCGGAGGAACAAAACAAGAGAAATCGTGAAATGCATCTAATATCGTATATGCATCGATTAAAAGCTAAGCACACTATATAGTGCGTTATAATGCATCTAAGATTATAGGGATGCATCTAATTTAGGTCGATTGCATCTCGGTTCCGGTTATAGTTCTTATTTCTTCTTATTTTAAGTAATCTTCTTTTGATCCTAACTCTCTCTCTCTCTCTCTATATATATATATATATATATATATATATATATATATATATATATATATATATATATATATATATATATATATATATATATATATATATAGGGATATGATGAAAGTTTCTTATAATGAGAAGGGTATGAAGGAATGTGGAGTGACATGTGTCACTTTGCCATCATCACGCCACGTCATATGACACGTGTCACCACCCACCCACCACCCATGGAAAAAAATTCCATAAAAAAAAAAAAAAAATTGGACAAATTTTTTCCCATAAAAATTCTAGCCAATTTTTTTACTCATCAACATTATAAAAGTTACTCATCACAAGCGAGAGATTCCTTCAAACTAGCGGCAGATCCAAAGCGGTTTCAAGTGTACTAGCGGCGATGGACCAAAGTTCTTGCATCACAATTATTATTGTGATGCGAAGAACTTTATAACTAGCACAGCAGATCGGCGGCGGTTTCAAGTGTACTAGCGGCGAGTTGCAAGTGTACTAGCAACATATGCACAAAGTTCTTGCATCACAATTATTATTGTGATGCAAACTTTATAACTAGCAGCAGATCCAGCAGCGCTGTTTCGAGTGTACTAGCCGCAGATGCACTATTATTGTGATGCTGTAATAATTTTTGGCGAGAAAATTTTTGGGGGGAAAAAATTTTTGCCCAAATTTTTTTTCTGCGGAAATTTTTTTTCACGATGGGGGGTGGGGGTGGTGATGTGACAAGAGGTGACACATGTCACCACCACAATCCTTCCTAGACTTTTCGTTATAAGGACCATTCTCATTATATCCTCTCTCTCTCTCTATATATATATATATATATATATATATATATATATATATATATATATATATAAATCAAATAAGAGAGATTCTTAAATCAAATAAGAATATTAATAAAAAAGAACTAATAAGAAGAACTATAACCGCAAACCGAGATGCACCAACCTAAATTAGATGCATCCCTATAATTTTAAATGCATTATAAAGCATCATAATGTGTTTTCAAGCTTTTAATCAGATGCATATACGTATATTAGATGCATTTCATGATTTCTATTATTTTTTGTTTCTCTACACATGCCGAAATCATAAAAATCAATTTGCACCATCTATATATCAAATTAACTTTCGAAACTCAAGATGTTGCATCTATATGAATAAAAATGCATCTAATGCAAGTCGTTGCACCTCAAATGCGTGGTTTTGGTCACTTTTCACCACTTCTTATTTTAATTTACTTCTCATTGGATCCCTACTCTATATATATATATATATATATATATATATATATATATATATATATATATATATATATATATATATATATATATATATATATATATATATATATATATATATATATATGTGTGTATATATGTGTGTGTGTGTGTATATATATATATATATATATATATATATATATATATATATATATATATATGTATGTGTGTGTGTGTGTGTGTGTGTGTGTGTATATATACACACTCATCTCCACCTAAACATTTAATTTTTTGTTTGGCCACATAAGCATTTTTTTATTAAATTCGGATGATTTTTTTAGCAAAAACCACTTGCATGGATTCAAACTCAAGACCATGCAGATATTATGTGGTATCTTAATTACTGAACCACTACATTTTTTGGTGATGTTCCGTAACTCCAAATCTATAAAGGATAACATTACATTCGTTAATTAGCCATTTTATTCTCAATTAATATTACAAAACTGATTCACTGCCATATTTCTCAAAAGAAAACCCTAATAAACTCTTTCTTCCCAACCTCTTCAAAAAAAATAACGTGATTCCTCTTTGTTCCTATATCTATGATCAATTAATTTATGCTTATAATACAATCATCAAATCCATGTGATCTTAATATCATGTTTCCCAGGTATAAATTTCATAATGTTTATCATGTCAAAATCAGGTATTGTTGATGACAGAAAAAACGAAGGGGCACGGCACTCCTTCAATTCAGTCGTTTAGATGAGTCACTAACTTTGGTAAAAATCTTTCTTTGTTTTACTTTTTATTTCGGCTATAATAAAATATTGATCCACCATTTTGAGCTCGCAACAACTATGTTACGATTAGTTAAATGTGGGATTTTGAGTACATTAGTTCGATTGGCAAACAACGTCTTAAGTTTCCTATTGGTCGCTAGCTATTTTTTCTAAGATACGAGTTAAAGATTAGAAGCTTATAAGAAAAAGAAAAATGTCTTGCCGGTGCATGTTAATAATCTGGATATATTTACGAAAAGCGATGGTGGTGTTTTATAACTTATTATAGCATAACCGCAAAAGGACTCGCTCTTTTGTCACTAATCTTTTCTCCATGTATTTTGTTTTAGTTTGCAATACTCGGTGATCTGAACACACAGAGACAGGGCTTGAAATTTATTTTAGAAGCGTTGATGCAGGCTTCATACATTACATTATTCACACTAGGTGTTTTGATTATATTTACATTGGTTTATAAGTATCGATAATTAATTACCAAATCGACCCATTTATAGATATATTAAGATGTGATTGTAACCTTAAATTTTGTCAACTGAGCTTCGAGTTCTTCTTTCTTACTGTTCTCCAATGCTACAATGATAGTTATAGAGTGCACGACTTATGATGAGCTAGAACTGTATGTCATTAATAGACCATTTCCGGGATGGATGTTTTGTGTAGTGACAAGAGTGGTACTCTCACGTTGAACAAACTCACAGTCATTAAAAATCTTATTGAGGTCAGTTTTTATTACCATGATAGCGTTAGCGTTCGGGGTCGAGAAACCTCCTTTTCTCTGAGCAAGTTTTTCAACCCTCTAAGCGATGAACCTAATCGTTGTAGTGTAGTATGGGGTAAGCCTGGGATTGATTTCGTTCTCTAGGGAATAGGAATGCTAGAAAGAGATTTATGACGAAGGTGGGGTTGAGGATGATTCTTTTTATTCTTTTTTATGTTTTTTATAAAGCAAGGCTAAAATCTCGGGGTATATGATTGGGGGTGGTACTTCTACCAATTTCACTACCTCTACTAATTATCTAATTATCTAATTACTACGGATGGTTTATGCTTATTGAGGTGTGCTCATATGGTGATTAAAGATGTGTTCACCTAGATACTATTACTCCATAGTTATCTTTTACTAGTTGGTTGAATTGTTACTTCCTTTATCTTAACGCGTTGTATTCCTATTAGTCGTAGGGGGTGCGTTTTCTCTAGTTCTATAAATGTATCTCTCCTATAGAATACACGGGATCGGTAAGTATAATATTATCTTCCCCGGATATCCTATTGTCCTAAAGTACACTCACGTAATAAACACAACGATAGCCTAGTTGCACTCCTACGGCTTTTATCAATTAAGACAAGAGACAACCTAACAACAATCAACAACTAGGTTTCATATATCTAAGCAAACACATAAGTGATTTAGCTAGACATGTTAAACAAGCAAGCATACACACAATCAATTGAACATGGTGTAGACATAATGATAAATTGGAATAACAAACTTATCTTGATGTGTAAAATAGGGTATGGGACCCTAGAATCTTGTCAAGTCGGACTACAACCGAGTTAGGGTTTGCTCTCCAAAATTCTACCTCTTAAATTACGTAAAAATCGAATTCTATATATAGACTTACAATCACGACGGCGTCGCTTTTTGCTAGCGACGTCGCCGGTGCGTCATTTAGGGTTTCGCCGGGCCGAGTTATTGTTGGGATGGCGTCACTTGAGAGGTGTAACGCCGGTCTTGAGCAAGACGTCGTCTCAATCTTGGATCTTGGGCGTGCGGTGTGAAAAGTATGAGTGGCGCCTTCGGGAATAAGGTGTGACGCCAGCTTTAGGACTAGAAATTCACGAAAGCAACAAGTGCGCTTTTGATCAAGTCTTCGTAGGACGGCGTCGCCTTTGGATGGGACGCCGTCGGTGTCTTGAATGTGCTTTGAGTGTCTTGATCTTGACTTTGCCATTTTCTTCATGTTTTCGCTCCTTTTGTCCAAATATGCTTCATTCCAAAGATTTTACTTCCAAAAGATTTAAAAGTGAAAAGGAACGATTTTAGGAAGTAATAGATATCAAATATGTCGATTTAGGGCTTAAATGACCCCTTAAAAGCGTACATTTTAAATCCTTATCAAATATCCCTACACTTGGTATTTGCTTGTCCTCAAGAAAATGTGCTTTTGGCCAATCAATTTATAATTTAGGGGGCATGAAGCATTAGTTTAAAATAGTGTACAACAAGTAAAAGTGCCACAATAGTTATAACAAGCACGGAAATTATACACTAGCACCTCACAATTGGTATTTGGATTCTCTCATCTCTCGGGTTTATATGAAATATAATATGAATGGAAATGGAAGATAAATACTCATTACCTGGCATAGTACATAGATTACCATAAGCTTGAGAATAGATCAAAATTCCACCGCTATGGCGTAAGCACCTAGGAATAACTATCTAAGAGGTCTTTACAAGGGTTGTAACGTTAGGCTTAGGGTAGGGAAGTAAAGGGTTTTGTTGGTTAGGAGATATTTAGTGGTGCCAAGTCAAAAATCTTATGTTACAAGCATGTAAAGCGTGGCGTTGCTAAGCCAAGAATCGAATCACTAACAAAACAAACATAAACTTAAAAATATAAACATAAAGACAGATGTAGGATGGTAGCCCGTATGTTTTTTTTTCATGCCTTTTTACTCTACCATCCTCTACGATAACATCAAAATATAAGGGATTTATAGGAGCATCCCTACACCTGAGTTTTTATTTCTCTAACACTAACTGACCCAATTTGAAAAGATCAAACACTTGGAGTATTTAATTACGTAGACAAAGGGAATTTGAATTTATCGTTCTTTCCCGTTACTCCATAAAATATTACTTTTACCCATGAGTCCCAATCGTCCCAAAACTGTGTATAAAAGATATGACTCGACTTAGCAACCATGCAAGTAACTAGATAATTGAACTAAGGGTTTAATAGTGATAACAATAATGCACTAAAGATGAGTGCATACAAGGTAGGCTAAGGAAATTTGGGTGTATATTTGGGGGTGGATTGTAAACAATGCTCTTCATTGATGTTCCAAAACCGAAACATCATGAGAACCGTGAAAAGGATAGGCTACGAGGGTTAACTAGGGTATCGTGTACTAAAGATGAGTACATCGCAAGGTGTGGGTAGTTACTCAACCGATGTGGAAGATGTAATTATAATCTGTGTTTCAAAAGGTTATCCTAATGCCTCTTATCATTTAGTTACTCCTAACTACACGAATGTAGTCTCACTAGCGATCTCGGAATGCATCACAAAACAAGTTCTAGAATCTATTATACTACCGGTATACTCACTAAGCATTAAAGGTGAATTCTTTTATTCCTAAAGATCTAGGGGCGAACCTCACATTTTTGGGGTGGAATTTGAGTGGTAAACGGTTTTGTGCTAGTCATATAATTCCTATCCATGAGACACTTTATTAAGATTAATGTTTAGCTCGTAAATGTCATACAAAATTTTAAATTGGGTGCTAAAATTGCCCTAACGAATATTTCACATAGTTTATTACACAAATTACCAAGAACAAGACAAATAATCAAGTGAGTGAGTAGTTTTTAAGTTCCCGTTTTATTCTCCCTCCCTACACTTAAACTGAACATTGTCCCCAATGTTCCCCGAAAGCATCAAATTTATGATAAAGAAAGGTAAGTAAGGAAAAGAAACTAGTACTCCCATGATTATCTTGGTAGGATATGTGTGAAGTTGCGGTTAAATCTTCTTCCAAGAAAAATGCATAAGTAATAAGCTTCATCCAATATGTGTTTCTTCTTCTTGTCCAATATAACCCGTGATACTCATAAGAAAACAAACGAAACCTTCGTGATAAAATCGGTGGTAAAACTATATATGACACAAAACTACACTAGAAAGCAAGTAAGATATAATGCTTTTGGAATGGATGTTTGCGCTTTTTACGAAAAGTAGGACACGAATTTCCTAAAATTATAAACTACACGTAAATGAAAATTGAACATTATGTTTCTACATAGCCCGACATCGTCTGAGCTTTAATCTGACAGGCCAGTTGTCACGACAAAAGTGGTGCTCGCCGTTTTCAGAAAAATTACACCATTAAAACACGGAAAATCTCACCGCCAAACATCCATTATGACTCGATACAAGCATTTGACTCTAACAAACACACATATATATCAATTTCAATTATTGTTAATTCTCATGTTCATGTTCTTAAAAACTTATTTGATCTTCTCTACACTTATCTTTTTGTAAAATACCTTTATATGTAATTAAGACGAGGTTAAAGAAAAAATAAAGCATTTTCACAAAGTCTAACATGAGAATAAACAACAATGAAAAAGATATATAAACACACAAATTGAAAAACAAAACAAGCAAACAATTAAGCATGGGTTGTCTCCCACGAAGCGCTTTTCTTTATTTATAAGTCTTGTAACTAGACTCGAATTCGTGCTCCTACGTGACTTCATTTTTCATCCTCAATGAAAACTCTATCATATTGACAAAATTCTCATCTACTCTATACCTAGGTCCTAGGGTCAAGCAATCACTATAGTAGAGTCTCCTTTTCTCCCACATAAAGTTCAAGCCTTTTTCAATATCCTCTTTGCTCTTTTCCTCAAAGGCTCTAATGTTATCTCGTTCATAGTGGGATAGAGGGCCATATCCGTTAATTTTCCAAGGCATCTTATATGTAATTTCATCGCCCCCTTCCGCAAATCTAACCGTTCCTTCGGACTTGTATAGCTTAGTTTAGATTTTTCAACAAACGGTTTTCCTAACACAACCTGGGACAAGCTATAGTCGATGACACATCCTATATCTTCTAGGATCATAAAATCAACTAAGTAGGTGAAGTTTCCTACAAAGACGTGTACATCCTTGACCCTTCCCACATAATTGCAAACCCCACCGGGATACTTAGGGTCCCTCCTAATCTTAAGTCGCGCATTCATTATGTCATTGTAAACAGCTGATGACATCACGTTGATAGGAGAGTCCATATCTATGTAAGCGTGCTCGACATTCCTATATCCAATCATACAAGGGATCTTGATGTTCCAAGGATTTCCTCTCCTAATCTTTGGGCATATCCTAATGATGGGTGATCGAGGATTGTCGATTATGTACTTGTGGTATGTAATTTCTTCCTTAGTGGGATAATGATTAAAATAGGCACTAGTCTCCTCATTCTCACTTTGATTTACTATCATGGTGACCTCAACGTCACCTCCTCTTAAGTCATCACATGAACTATTGCTAACCATGGAACCAACACCCGAGGCGCTAACCGCTTTTTCAACAACGTCCCTAATTGTACTCTCAAATAACGTATGCAAGTCTTTAAGCTCATCGATTTTACTAGTGATTCGGTTGCGAAAAGGGTTGAAGGAATGTTGGTCAGTGGTTGACTTGGGTGGTGTTTGTTTTTAAGAGGCTCAATCGAATCAACCGCACATCCGAATCAATTGAGGCGTAAATGTCGAATCGACCGCATCCGAGCGATAAAAAACTCATGTTTGAACCACATTTGCTTGCTCGTACTATTTTTTTTTTTGTTTTTTGTGCCAAGAAGAGGCAACAAGAGGCATTCGACACCCTCTCAAGTCTAGACCATTAAGATCTTCGCCTCGAATGGAAAATAAAACAAACGGTCCGAACGACCAAAATATCGACCGCGTCGAGCGGTTCGATTAAGAGGTCATAAGAGCCTTTTATGAAAACAAACACCACCTTGGGTGGGTGGGCGAACTTAGCAAGGAAGCGGGTAGTGAGATCGGACCAACTTGAGATGGATCCGAGGGAAGTCGCTCGAGCCAATTACTAGCTTGGTCCGTAGAGAATTGGAAGAGACGCAAGCGTGGTCTCCCGTGTGGTAGCATCAAGGTCGATAGAATCAACGATTTTAAGGAAGTCCTTGAGATGTCGATTAGGATCTTGAACGAAGTCCATGGAATCACATCCGTTCGCACCAATCGGATGGTGTCGGATCGCAAGACCGTAGTTTGAGCTTGAATGGGGAGCTCAATGGTGTTCCTATAGCCTTGATGGCTCGGTCTAGAGTATTCACCAAGAGTACGGCCTCTTGGCGGGTCAAGTGGTGGTGGATTAAGTGGAAGTGGTTGATGTGGTGGTAGATCGTTGTTTGGTGGTGGATTGTCACCCATGGTGATAAGTGACAAGGCTACGAACAAAAACACGAAGAAGGGGGATAGACTACAAGAAAGCTAATGAAAAATGGAAAACATTTTACTTGATAGGAATTAAGCAAGGGAACCTAAACGATATAGAAGTCTAACTAGCTATTCTATTCCCCGTTGGCGGTGCCAAAAACTTGATAGCGTTAGCATTCGGGTCGAAAACCTCCTTTTCTCGAGCAAGTTTTTCAACCCTATAGCGATGAACCTAATCATTGTAGTGTAGTATGGGGTAAGCCTTGGGGATTGATTTCGTTCTCTAGGGAATAGGAATGCTAGAAAGAGATTTATGACGAGAAGGTGGGGTTGATGATGATTCTTTTTATTCTTTTTTATGTTTTTTATAAAGCAAGGGTAAAATCTCGAGGTATATGATTGGGGGGGGGGTACTTCTACCGATTTCACTACTTCTACTAATTATCTAATTACTACAGATAGTTTATGCTTAATTGAGGTGTGCTCGTATGGTGATTAAAGATGTGTTCACTTAGATACTATTACTCCCTAGTTATCTTTTATTATTCGGTTGAATTGTCACATCCTTTATCTTAACACGTTGTATTCCCTAGTTACGTGAATGTATCTCTCTATAGAATACACGGATCGAAAAGTATAATACTATCTTCCCGAATATCCTATTGTCCTAAAGTGCACTCACGCAATAAACACAACGATAGCCTAGTTGCACTCTATGACTTTTATCAATTAAGACTAGAGACAACCTAACAACAATCAACAACTAGGTTTCATAGATCTAATCAAACACACACATAATTTAGCTAGACATGTTAAACAAGCAAGCATACACACAATAAATTAACATGGGGTAGACATAATGATAAATTGGAATAACAAACTTATCTTGATGTGTAAAATAGGGTATGGGACCCTAGAATACTATCCAAGTCGGACTACAACTGAGTTAGGGTTTGCTCTCCAAAATTATACCTATTAAAATTAAAAAATCGAATTCTATATATAGATTTACAATCGCGACGACTTTGCCTTTTTGCTAGCGGCGCCAGTCGCCGCTCATTAGGGTTTCGTCTGGGCCAGTCGTTGTTGGAACGATGTCACTTGAGAGGTGTGACGTCGTCGCCTTCATGCACGGGCGTCGTCCCGAATCTTGGATCTTGGCGTGCGGTGTGAAAAGTATAAGTGACGCCTTCCGGGAATAAGGCGTGGCCACGCTTTAGGACCGTAAATTTCGTTGATCCGTCGCGTGCACTTTTGATCAAGTCTTCATAGAGGACGGCGTCGCCGCTTTGGATGGGGCGCGTCGGTGTACTAAATAGGCTTTGAGTGTCTTCGATCTTGACTTTGCCATTTTCTTCATGTTTTCGCTCCTATTTGTCCAAATATGCTTCATTCCAGCATTTTGCTTCCAAAAGACCTAAAAAGTGAAAAGGAACGATTTGGTCAGTAACGGATATAAAATATGTCGATTTAGGGCTTAAATGACCCCTTAAAAGCGTACGTTTTAAATCCTTATCATACCAATTTGAAGTTATCTTCTTTTAAAAGTGAGTATATTCATATCATGTTATATGTCAAACATAGACCAAATTGGAAGACCTAACCAAATTGGCTAAAAAAATAATGGGTCAAACGTTGCACAAAATATATTTAAATGATTACGGCCTACTGCAATTGTCATAATCAAATGGAACATATTATATGTTAGTATTTTAAAAAAGAAAATGACAACCCTATTACATTCCTTTTCTCACTTTCAAGTGCTATAGGTGGACACGTGAATATCAATGCACAAACATTTAAAAGCCGATTGAAGTTATGGTATACCCTTCCAAATCTTTTTTAGTGGAAGCGTCCACTTTTCCGTACTTTATCTTGACCCAATCATTAAATCCTAACTTATGTAACCAAGGAAAATTGCTTCTATCATCGTTAGTTGAGGTCCATAAAATATCGTCATCCCTAACTCTAGCCATGCTACTTCCCCCATTACAATCTTCGTCAAACGGGTTACAAGAAGCCCAAAATATCTCGCCTTCGGTTTTTATCTTTTCACACCAATGCTTTCGTGTAGCTTTTACATTATCATTGGCATCACTTGAGTAGTTATCAACAACTCCATAATCCGAGAGTGGCTTGTTTATCGCTTTATGATCATTATTAACACTAGGAGTTTCACAAATATAAATGCCGTTTAGATCTACCCAAATTCTCCCTTTAGCGTCATTATCCATCTCGCCATAAACAATCTGTACCCATGCATCGAATGTAATAATTCATTTCTATTTAAGGTTCTTCCATTCTTCATCATTTGTCAAAGACTACATGTACTTATTATTTTTCACCCTTTTCTTGTCATCTC
Organism: Chrysanthemum lavandulifolium; assembly: GCA_022545495.1. NCBI lineage: Eukaryota > Viridiplantae > Streptophyta > Magnoliopsida > Asterales > Asteraceae > Chrysanthemum > Chrysanthemum lavandulifolium. The sequence goes on from CM040243.1 coordinate 25,258,071, forward strand.
CACCATCGCATATGTCATCATTAGGGTTACGAAGCCTAAAGTTCATACCACTTATCATTGTCTCTGGGTATTGCTCTCGCACCAATGGTATTTCTTTTTAGATGAGGACTTTGGGACCATATTCGGTTTACCGGGCCAAGTGTCCAGGACTCTAGATCCTGATTCATCAATTTCAAGGAACTTGTCGGGCCAAGTGTTCAGGTTACGCCATAATTCAAAGGGGGAGTTATGGCGTAACTTGCTATTGTCGAAAATTTCAGATTCATTTCCTTGCCTAATGCTAGAACTATTTCCCTGCACAATGCTAGAACTATCGTTAGTATTACCTTCTTCAGAAAAGATAGCCTTGAATGCTACCATAGGTTTAATTTCTTGTGCTGCATTTCTTCTTTGCACTTCATCGCTAAGCTTTCCAATCATTGTTTCCAAATTCCTTAGCGATTCATCATGGCTAAAAAGGATTTTGTGCGTACTTTCTTGGAAGTTTTTAACCATTCCTCCGCTTTTTTGCCTTTTAGTAGAGTCTTCAAGGTACTTGTTTATAGTATCCTCGAGATTAGACCTCCTTTCTCCAAACGTTGCGCTCGACATCGTCGGTGTTAATCTTGACACCGTCGAAAATGACCCGACAGATTATAACTTTTGTTTTCCGGAAAAGTTCGAAAAAATTGTATTTTAAAATTTGTAATTTCTGCAAATCGCTCATTGTGACTAGATACAAGCATTTGACTCAAACAAACAAAAAACATGATAGAATATATGTTCATCATTGATTGTAAATTTTCATGTTCGGTTTTCGTTCTATTAAACAAATATAAACTTCTCTACACTTATATTTTTGTAAAATACCTTTATATGTGATTAAGACGAGGTTAAAAATAAAAATTAGCATTTTCATAAATTTATTTGAAACATGGAAATTAAACAATAAATATGAAACATATATATGACACAAACCAAATAAAAAAATAAAAATAACAAGCAAACAAACAATTAAAAACATGAGTTGCCTCCTAAGAAGAGCTTTTCTTTATTTACAAGTCTTGTAGCTAGACTCAAAGTCATAACGTACTAGCCTATGTGAGTAAGCTCCTCATCGAGGACATCTTTTGGATCAAATTTTCCTTTTTGTTTTCTATTTGTACATTTTGTTCGGTATGACTTCTCAAACTTCTCTCCATCGAGATCATATATTATAATCTTTATGTGTCATGATCCATCTCCTTCTTTTGGTGGCTTGTCCCAATTCCATTTCTTCTTTAAACTCTTCTTCTTTTACCTATTCATCCCTAAGTTAATTGGCAAGGCTCCTATGAATTCAAATATAGCACTAGCGGTAGCTAAGAATCCTCTTCTAACTAAAAATGGGCATGTAGGGTCACTAGCCATATCAAGGACATGGAAATCCGCCAAAATAGTTAAATTCCCTATATTCACTATCATGTCCTTTAATATCCCTACCGGATATGCTAAACTCTCATCCGCTAAACCAATTATCACTTATGTTTCTTATAACTTCCCTAAGTTGAGACTTTTATAAAGGGGTAACAGAAGTAAGTTAATGCTTGATCCTAAGTTGGCTAATGTGTCAAAAGATTTTGAACCTCTAATGCCACAAGATAGAACGAATAAGCCAGTTCATTTAACTTCTTAGGTAACTTAATTTGAACAAAATTGGATCCATTTTACCAGTTAAATCTTTTCTCATATTATCCATTAAAGCATTATAGTAAGGTCCATGAGTTAAGACATCAAGAACCGGTCGTTTAATGTAGAGATATTTGAATTCATCATCTAAAGTTAATTTGGATTCTTGATTGGTTGGTGTTTCAAGAGTTTGATTCACCGACACTTTGTTTGGTGTATTTTCCGTATGTTTTTGGTCTTTTGAATTACTTTGAGTTTGCTTGAAACATATATTAATTGTATTGACCGAGTGAAATTGACGTGAAGGGATGGATATGCTCTTTCTTTTTGAGGGCAAGAACAAGGAGATGAAACTGTTGAAATAGAATTAACACTTAGTTTCGTGTTCTTAATGTGTCACTGGGAGTGCTCCCATTACTCAATCATTAAGAGCCTTTAAAAGAGTATCAATTTTATTTGTCATCTCGCTTTGTTGTTGTTTGAAATCGGCTTCAAACTTGGACAACCGAGCTTCGAGATGACATAAAATTCGATACCAATCCTTCAAGAGTGTTGTAGTTATTGGAAACGAAAGGAATATTAAAGGGACGATTCAAGGACGAACCGCTTAGTTGAAAACGATTAGGTGGATTTGAAAGATTGTTTTTAGATGAATTTTGGTTTTGTTTCCACCTAAAGTTTGGGTGATTTTTCTAAGAGAGGTTGTATGAATCACCTAGATTGTTTGGCTTGGGCTTGAAAGTGAGCCACTTTTCTCCCGCTCCGTCGGTACGCGAGGATGCATAGTCCGCAAAAGCCTGTTCGGGGAGTTCCATGCAATCACGAGTGTCATGAGGACCACTACATAATTCACACGAAGAAGTGATTTTGTTCACTTGACGTGAAGGTTTTGGAGCTTCGTAGGAACTCATCAAGAATTTAACTTGATCTTCAAGTTCAATGATCCTACGATCGGGAATGCTTGAAACATTAGAAATCAAGAATATTGCCTTGACGGTTTTTCTCAATTCACGAGGGTCATTCCAACTTCTGTTGTCATAGAGGGAAAGATCCTCTATAATACCACACAATCCTTTCGCATTCTTATCACGAAGCTTACCACCGGCCGCATGGTTAATGGTTTGCCTTGTGGAGGGATTGACATGATCAAAAAATTTGGACTTGGAGCCAAAGATCAATACCATGATGAGGGAGTTTTTGGAGTAAGTCCTTGAAACATGTCCACGCTTTGTAAAGAGTTTCATCTTGGCGTTGTTGGAACATCAAAATATCATTCCTTAACTTAGTAGTTCTCCTCGGTGGGAAACATTGAGCGAGGAACGGAAGTAAGATCATCCCAAGTTGAGATAGATCCTGCGGGTAGACTCTCAAGCCAATTGATAGCTTGGTCACGTAGAGAGATTAGAAGAGGCCTTAATCACGTTGTCTCCGAGTGCCAACATCAAGATCAATTTATGTAACCACCGATAAATTTCACCATGTATTAAATTAATATAATATTCTAATGAAAGAATACTTATTCATTTTCTATGTCAAATTTTTAAGATTAAGCGTTATCGCTTTACATGATGTGACATAAATTTTCATAAGGTAAAATGATGATTTTACCCTTTGACTTTTGACTATTTGACTTTTACCGTAGCGTAAAAATCAAATCACGTAATTGGTAGTTAACCGGTAACTTCCTAAGTTAATTGATTCACTCGATTGAATTATTACTCTCGAACATTTTCGTTCATACTGCTATTTAACGAGAAGTTGTCTCGTAAACGTGAATACTACATAATACGCCAGAACCGACATCGCATTAGTTATGGTTTAATCCGGTAATTATTTTTCGGACTCAATAATATTGTTTATATACTATTTTATAATAACACTTCGAAATATATTTCTCGCAATTACCAAACCGAGGTACCACATTTACACTTGAGCTCAATGGGACATAAAATACACGGAGTTAACAAATTAATAAAATCCTTCCTTATCCTTACCCACCGCCTCTCTTTTCTCCTTTTAAATCGTAGATAGATAAAATCTCATATTATCTCATCATCTTATCTCACTCTCTCAAAGAAGAAAAGATGTCACCTCCTACTCTCTCTTGGGTGAACGACAACATCACCACCATCCCACCATTTGTCGCTCCATAACCATTTGATAACACCACAACCATCACCAAGATGAGGAGTCTAGAGACCATGAGTGTTGTTTTGGTTCGGGTTAACCACCATAGCCACCACCATCATCATCATCACCTAACTCTTCCTCTTGTCCTTGGGTATGTCAAGCACATAATTAACTTTGATTGATTCTTTTTTTTTAAATCAACTGTTAGATTGTTTATATAAATTTCATGGAATTAAACCGGAAATAAAACAATTTTATAAAGATTCGTGTGGTAAACCGGATTTAATAGGTTATTTGTTTGTTTGGTCGAGCCACGGCAGCCCCAAGTGGGTGTACTTGGTTATTATTATTTAGTCCACCGCAGCCAACAAGGGTGCGAGGGTTTGTTTCTTGCTTTTGGCTAAAAACCACCCCAAATAAAAAGATAAACTACGAGAAAGTTAATAAAATAAAAATAAAACTCTCACTAGATAGGAATCTAGTGAGTAGACCTAAACGAGATACAAAACGAAGCCTAAACTATTCCCCGGCAGCGGCGCCAAAGAGTTGATGGGGATTTTGTAAGACCTCAACAAGTTTACAATCCTCCTAGGCAGTGTACCTAATCGTTGTAGTGTATTATAGGTAGGACACGGGGGACTGATCATTCTCTAGGGAAATAGTGTTGTAAAGGCGAAGTGTATGTCGAGATAGGTCTAAAGGTGAGGATGAGTCTTTTGTCTTTTATATTTTTAGAAAGCAAATTAAAATCTGGGTTTGGAATAGTGGCGTTTAACTACTAATTAGCTAAAACAAAACTAAATAACATAAATTAAATGCAAGAAAAGTAAATTGGTGGTAACTCTTATGATAAGAAAATGTGTTTAATTAGATTTCTTTACTCCTTGTTATCTCTTATTGATTAATCGAATTGTCACATCCTTGTTTTAATTGCATCGTTGTATTTCTTTTTATTAGTCGTAGGGATGTTGATGCGTGTTTCTTGACTGTGTCTTAATATTTATAGTGTCTCGCTATAGCTATGGTCTACTACCTAATGCACTCCCAAGGCGGTACCCGGTCGTGTGTAGTGTAGTAAATGGTAAAGCCGAGGTCGTCCCAAGAGCTATGTGTGTTGGATTATTACTAAGTCTAATTGTTACGAAATAATAATGGTTTTGATATGGATTTAATTAAACTACTAATGCATAATATAAAATAAAAGCAATTAAATGGTAAAGGAAATCAATAGAGGAATAGTGGTGCTAACCTAGTCAATCCTCCTAGCTAGCTATGTCTCGCTCTACCTACTTCCAATTACTTTAGGTGGGGTCAAATTCGAGAGGACAACATTTGGTCAATTCACCTAACCTATCGAAGAAAGATGCCACCACAGGAGAAATCGAGCACTGCAGTCATAAGTCCCGTTGTTCATGGTCCCTAGCCGAGTCATTAAGTACCGCTACATGCTAGATTCTAAATAGTGAGTGCACGGCCTTTAGGAACTTAGGCACTACACCCTCCAATTCTTAAGTTCATCCAAACGATAGGTGATCGGTTTGTCAAATCGCACAAGTAGAAAGGGTCTTGGGTTGGTCATATCTTACCCTTCCCGTCTCAGTCCGCTCACCTAGGGTCAGTTGGTCATATCTCCTAGGCAATTGGATTCTATCGCCATTCAAAACTACCGAACCAAGGGTGACTACCAAAGAACTATGAATGCATACACTTAGAAATAATTGTACGGAAGTAAAGGTAAACGCAAACAAAACAATTAAGGAATCATAACTAGGCTAGCACCAAAGGGTGCTTAGCAGCTGATAATGCTACACGGGTCGTTCGGGGTCAAAGGAACTTCCTTTTCTTCGAGCAAGTTTTATAACACCCTAGGCAGTGAACCTAATCGTTGTAGTGTAGTATTAGGGTAAGCCACGGGTATTGATATCGTTCTCTAGGGGAATAGGAATGCTAGTGAAAAGTTACTACGCTAAGGTTGGGGTTGAGGAAGATTATTTTTTTTTTATCTTTTTTATGTTTTTTAGGAAATGGAAAGGTACGAATCTCGGGGTTTGAGTTTGGAGGTTTTGGTATTTCTATCGATTACTTCTAATTATCTAATTATCTAAACTAATGGGTAGTCTATGTCTAATTATTGTGTGTTCGTATGATAGTTTAAAGATGTGTTTACTTAGGTTTTATTACTCCTTAATTATCTCCTATTGGTGGTTGAATTGTCACGTCCTTATTCTTAATCGCGTTGTGTGTCTAAAGTTGTAGGGTATGCGCTTATCCCTAACTCTTTGAACTTACCAAAGGGTCTCGCCTACAAAACCCACTAGGATTATAAACTCTAACTCTAAGGCCCTCTTTGGATGGTTTAGCCTACAACCGCTCTAAGTGCTATAGCTTAAGGTTCACAAAGATTAATCAAGCATTAATTACACAACGAATGACCTATCGCATTACTAGATCATTAACAATTAAGATAAGAAACAACCAATCAATATTTAATAATTAAGTTTCATATTCCTAAGCAAACACACAAGTAAATTAGCTTGACATGGAGAACATGCAAGCATACACACAAATAATCAAAGACATAATTGAATTAATGAAGTAAAACACTTATCTTGATGTAAGATAGGTTTGAACCCTAAAATACTGTACAAGACAGCCTAGGTTCGGTTTAGGTTTTACTCCAAAAGACTACTCTCTAATACTAAAAATTCGATTCTATATATAAGATTACATGTGCGACGGCGTCACCTTATGTTTTGTGACGCCGTCGGTCGCCGCCATTAGGGTTTCGCCTTGGCCACGTTAGTCTTGCGATGGCGTCACCTTGTGCTTGTGACGCCATCCTTCTTGACTTCGACGCCGTCGATCAAATCTAGGCCGCCCGAGACTCGACGGCCTACTCTTTAAAGCCCCGACACCGTCACTTGAAAATAGGAAATTTGGCTTTGTCTTAGTCACAAAATGCTCCGACGGCGTCAGCGTTTAAAGATGTGATGCCGTCACCTTGTCTTTCAAAGACTTGAGTGTCTCGATTCTTGACTTTGGCCATTTTCTTCAGATATCCGCGCCTTTTCGTCCAAATAAGTGTCATTACAAACAATTTGCCTTCAAGAGACCTAAAAGTGAAAAGGAACGATATTAAGTAATAACGGATACAAAAGTGATCAAATAAGGGCTTAAACGACCCTCAAAAGGTACATTTTAAAACCTTATCAAATATCCTTACACTTGGTATTTGCTTGTCCCAAGCAAATGTGCTTTTAGCCAATTAATTTATAAGTTAGGGGTCATGAAGCATTGGTTTAAAACAGTCCACAATACATATAAGCCCATAAAAGTCATAACAAGCACTTGAATTACATACTAGCACCTCACATGGGGTGTTTGGATACTCACATCTCTCTCGGTGTATATGAAATATAACAAGTTGAAATGGAAGATTAAACACTCATTAACCGGTCCTAGTACATAGATTACCATAGGCTTGAGAATAGATCAAACCTCCATCGCTTTGGCGAAGCACCTAGGAAAGACTATCAAAGAGGTCTTTAAAGGGTTGTAATGTTAGGCTTACGGTAGGAAACAAAGGGTTTGGTGGGATAGGCTATTTAGTGGTGGCAAGTCAAAATTTTTTTTGTTACAATTATACGAAGAATGGCGTTGCTAAGCCAAGACTTGACACTCTAGACTCTAGCTAACTGAAACAAACAAACATAAATTTAAAGGATAGATGTAGGATGGTAGCCCATATTTTTTTTTTTTTTTTTTTTTTTTTTTTTTTTTTACACTCTATTTTTTTCTTTCTCTTTTCTATATTTTTTTCGATTTTTTTTTAATCATACACTTTTACTCTACCATCCTCTACGGTAACATCAAAATGATAGGATTTATAGGCACATCCCTACACTTGAGTTTTATTACTCTAACACTAATTTGACCCGAATTGAAAAGATCAAAACACTTGGGGTATGTTATTATGCAAATAAAGGAATTTAACGCTCCTTCCAATCATTTTATAAACTTTAACTTTTCCCATGAGTCCCAATCATCCCAAAACGTGTACAAAGGATATGACTCGACTTAGCAACTCATGCAAGCAACTAGATAATTGAACTAAGGGTTTGGGGTGATAACAATAATGCACTAAAAGTGAGTGCATACAGGGTAGGCTAAGGCGATTTGGGTGTATATTTGGGGTGGGGTGTAAACAATGTTTTCATTGATATTCCGAAAAACCAAACATCATGAGAACCGCGAAATGATAGGCTCGAGGGTTAACTAGGGGTATCGTGTACTAAAGATGAGTACAACGCAGGGGGTGGGGGAATTACTCAACCGATGTGGAAGAAGTAATTATATTATGGGTATCAAACAAGGGTTATCCTAATGCCTCTTATCATTTAGTTATTCCTAACTACACAAGTGTAGTCTTACTAGCGATCTCGAATGCATCACAAAACAAGTTCTAGAATCTAATATACTACCGGTTCACACACTAAGCATTAAAGATGAATGCTTTTAATTCCTACTAATCTAAGGGCGATCCTCACATTTTGGGTGGGATTTAGGTGGTAAAGGGTTTTTGTGCTAGTCATGCCACTTCCTATCCGTGAGACGCTTTTGTTAAGATTGATGGCCCACTCCTATATGTCATAAAAAATTTTAAATTTGGTGCCAAAATTACCCTAACCGACATTTTCTCATGGTTTATTACACAAATACAATTGGATAAAGCAAATAATCAAGGATAAGCATAGTTTCAAAGTTCCCGCTTTATTTTCCCTCCCTACACTTAAACCGAACATTGTCCCCAATGTTCCCCGAAAGTATCAAAGTTATGATAATGGAAGGTAATTAAAACGAAAGAAACTAGTACTCGATTAGCTCGGTAGGATCCGTAAAGTAGTGTTTAAATCCTTTCCAAGAAGAATGTGCGTGAAAAGCTCCTTCCAATCTTTTGTTTCTTCTTCTTGATAAATAAAACCCGCACATTCAAGAAAACAAACGAAACCTTCGTGTAAAATCGGCGGTAATAATATATATAAGACTCTACTAAACTAAGATATAATGCTTGTGGAATGGATGTTTACTGAATTTCGGAAAATTAAGACCGAAAATTCCAAAAATTCATAAGTAGCTCGAAAACGAGAAAAAGTAACTGTTGTTTTACCCCTTCTTGACGCGTCAGTTATCCTTGACAAAACCGGTCTGCGATTTTCGGAAAAAAATTCGAAAATTTACATCGTTAGAATCGGAAAATTTCGCAAAACATCCATTATGACTCGATACAAGCATTTGACTCGAACAAACACACATATATATCTTTTAATGAATTGCTATTCTCATGTTTACATTTCTTTTGAAAACGTGTGTAATCCTCCCTGCACTTATCCTTTATGTAAAATACCTTTATATGCAATTAAGACGAGGTTAAAAACAAAATAAAGCATTTTTACAAATTTAAACATGATAATAAACGATCAATAAAAGATATACGACACTAACAAGCAAACAATTAAGCAAGGGTTGCCTCCCACGAAGCGCTTTTCTTTATTTAAGAGTCTTGTAGCTAGACTCGTAGTCGTGCTCCTACGTGACTTCATTACCGCCATCTCCTTCCTTCGCTTTCCCTTCGTCGAAAGGGCGTAGACGTTGTATGCTTACCGTGGATTCCTTGCCAACGTCGTCTATTATGGTGACGGTTTTATCCTTTAGATTGGTTTCCTTCACTGTGAATGGCCCAAACCATCTTAGTTTGTTTCTACCTTGTAATGCCCTTATCCGTGATTTGTACAAAAGTACTTTTTCTCCCTTAAGAAATTCCTTAGGGTTCCTTTGTGCCTTTGGTATCGAAGTGGGATTATTTCCTAACTTCTTATCGGGTTTCCACAACGTTGCATACAATCCTTGAACCATAAAGTCCCTAAGCCCCTTTTCCCAATCATTCATTTTCTTCTTAACAATATTGCCAGGGGCTTGTGGATTTCCACCCATAATCATCTCCATGATCTTAAGAGGATACCGAGGATACCTTGGAACGATGGGTATCCTAGCGTACCCTTTCCCACTTTTAAGTACCATGATGCCCTCTCCGCATTTGATGGTTGCCTTAGCGGTGGCCAAAATGGTGTCCCAAGAATGAGTGGCACGTTTTTATCTTCCTCAACATCTATGATCACGAAATCCACTGGATAAACGATATTAGCCACCTCTATTAGAACATCCATCGCGATTCCTATAGGGTAAACATAGGTGTGATTAGCTAAGGAAAGACTAAGATCAGTCTTGGCTGGCTTCTCCTTAGTCAACTTATTATAGATTGATAATGGCATTATGTTCACATCACCCCCGATCGCCTAAGGCATTTATATTATCAATATCACCTATGCTACAAGGTATCACGAAGTTCCCTGTGGTGTCTCGTTTTTTTGTTAATGGTTTTTAGAACCAACTCATACAGAGGTCCCATAGGCAAGGCGTCATACTCTTCTTCATCATTTTTCCTTTAAGGGATTCCCTAAGAACCTCATTGTACCTAAAGTTGTTTACTTGGTTTGCAATGGTCTTTCATAATTTCGTGCTTAAGGTAGTACTCAATGGTCTCGTGCTCATCATTAGGTTCACCTCCTCCCTATTGCTTTCCTCGCTTTTCCTAACCTCAACCTTTCCATCCTCGGGCATAATGGAAATGGCGTTAACAAACGAAGTGGGAGGACAATCGTTGTTTTACTAGTACCTTTTCGGGAACTTTTGTTTTGGTAAATTCTTTTACCAAGTTCATCATTTCCGTCATTTTGCTTGCATTTCCTCTCTCCTATAAACCTCCTATTCAAATTTGGCTAATCTCTCCGTATGAGCTACCATGTACTCCTCATTTGTTCCTTAAAGCTTGGTGAGAGTGGTATTGGGGAAGTAGAACAGGCGCCTTTCGAATTGGGGTTTTGCTCACGACTGGGATTCTCAAAAGGTGTTGGGTGGTTGGTGGAATTGGCGGAATTAATCGCTTCTCGAGGAATGTGTACGGAGCCCTTTTTTCCTTTCCATGAGATAATCAATCCTCTCTCAATAGCACTCATTTGCTCTTCTTGATGTCGGACGATTCAAGAGAAGTTGATATGGCATTAACCATGTTAACAGGGGTTTCAGGAGATTCATTCCAATCTTCGTAGCTTTGATCAGCGAGCTCTTCTATAATATCCCGAGATTTCTCTGCATTAAAGTCCCTGAGCCTCCCACCGGTGGCTTGATCAATAGATCGTCGAGTGATGAAATCAATATGGTCATAGAAGATTTGGATTTGAAGCCGCCATGATGGGGGAGTTTACGGAGCAGGTCCTTGAATCGAGTCCATGCTTTGTAGAGAGACTCGCCTTGAAGTTGTTGAAACGTTAAGATATCTCGCCTAAGTTTAGTGGTCCTCCCTGGTGGGAAAAATTGAGCAAGGAAGCGAGAGGTGAGATCATCCCAACTTGAGATGGAGCCATGGGAAGTCGCTCAAGCCAATTACTAGCTTGGTCCCGTAGAGAATTGGAAGAGACGCAGTGCGTGGTCTCCCGAGTAGTAGCATCAAGGTCGATGGAATCGACAATTTTAAGGAAATCCTTAGATGTCGATTTGGATCTTCTAACGAAGTCCATGGAATGCACATCCGCTTTGCACCAACCGGATGGTGTCGGATCGCAGGCCGTAGTTTTGGCTTGGTCGGGAAGCTCAATGGTGTTCCTATAGCCTAGGTGGCTTGGTCTCGAGTATTCACCAAGAGTACGGGCTCTTGGCGGGTCATTTGGTGGTAGGTTGATGAATGGTGGTTGGTTATCACCTTCCATGATGAAAAGTGATGGGGTTACGAACAAAAGTTACAAGAGAGCTAAAAAATGAGAAAAATTACTTGATAGGAATCAAGCAAAGAAACCTAAATGAGGTGGACTACTAACTAGCTATTCTATTCCCCGGCAATGCGCCAAAAACTTGATAACGCTACACGCGTCGTTCGGGTCAAAGGAACTTCCTTTCTTCGAGAAAGTTTTATAACACCCCAGGCAAAGAACCTAATCGTTGTAGTGTAGTATTAGGGTAAGCCACGGTATTGATATCGTTCTCTGGGGAATAGGAATGCTAGTGAAAAGTTACTACGCTAAGGTTGGGGTTGAGGAAGATTATTTTTTTATCTTTTTATGTTTTTAGGAAATGGAAAGGTACGAATCTCGGGTTTGAGTTTAGAGGTTTTGGTATTTCTACCGATTACTTCTAATTATCTAATTATCTAAACTAATGGGTAGTCTATGTCAAATTATTGTGTGTTCGTATGATAGTTTAAAGATGTGTTTACTTAGGTTTTATTACTCATTAATTATCTCCTATTGGTGGTTGAATTGTCACGCCCTTATTCTTAATCTCGTTGTGTGTCTAAAGTCGTAGGGTATGCGTTTATCCCTAACTCTTTGAACTTACCAAAGGGTCTCGCCTACAAAACCTACTAGGGATTATAAACTCTAACTCTAAGGCCCTCTTTGGATGGTTTAGCCTACAACCGCTCTAAGTGCTATAGCTTAAGGTTCACAAAGATTAATCAAGCATTAATTACACAACGAATGACCTATCGCATTACTAGATCATTAACAATTAAGATAAGAAACAACCAATCAATATTTAATAATTAATTTTCATATTCCTTAAGCAAACACACAAGTAAATTAGCCGGACATGGAGAACATGCAAGCATACACACAAATAATCAAAGACATAATCGAATTAATGAAGTAAAACACTTATCTTGATGTAAGATAGGGTTTGGATCCCTAAAATATTGACAAGACAAAGATTGGTTCGGTTTAGGTTTTTACTCCAAAAGACTACTCTCTATCTTGAAAAATTCGGATTCTATATATAAGATTACATGTGCGACGGCATCACCTTATGTTTTGTGACGCCGCCGGGTCGCCGCATTAGGGTTTCGTCTTGGCCACGTTAGTCTTGCGACGGCGTCACCTTGTGCTTGTGATGCCGTCCTCTTGACTTCGACGTCGTGCGATCAAATCTAGGCCGTCGAGTTGCGACGGCCTACTCTTTTAAAGCCCCGACATCGCCACTTGAAAATAGGAAATTTGGCTTCGTGCCATCACAAAATGCTCCGACGGCGTCACGCTTAAGCAATGGACGCCGTCACCTTGTCTTTCGCCAGCTTGAGTGTCTCGATTATTGACTTTGGCCATTTTCTTCAGATATCCGCGCCTTTTCGTCCAAATAAGTGCCATTACAGCAATTTGCCTTCAAGAGACCTAAAAAGTGAAAAGGAACGATATTAAGTAATAACGGATACAAAGTGATCAAATAAGGGCTTAAACGACCCTCAAAAGGTACATTTTAAAACCTTATCGCAATTTCATATTAATCATGTAAATCAATTCAATATTCAAGGGTACAAAATACATGAATTGAAAGTAAAAGAAATATAAAACGCTAAAGCTTATCGTAATGGTGTGACTTCTCCTTGAAACACTCCGTATGCTCCCTAGACCGCTTGAGCTTTTTCCCACGTTCTCGAGTGTTATGTGTGGAATGGAATGCTCAAATGTCGGAATTGTGGGTATTTATAGACCAGTCCGGGTTACGGCATAACCAATAGAGGAGTTACGCCAGTAACCTTCTATTTCTTCGTAAATGCACTAGATCCGCTAGTTACGGCGTAACCTTATAAGTGGTTACTGCCGTAGTCTTCAATAAACTCGGTTACATCGTTAGTGATGCGATGAGTTACTGCTGTAAGTATCGCCGGCGTGGAACCTCTTTTGACTTAATGGAGTTACGTCAGAACCTTTGGGAAGAGTTACGCCAGAACCTCTTGATAAGTTGGACTTGTGGGTCACGCAATAGTTACAACAGAATGTGAGAGACGAGTTACGCCAGAACTTTTTCAAAATAAGCATACCGTGATGAATCTTTAGTAAAGTTTCCATATCCGCGTCTCTTTAGCTCCAATGCTCGTAATTTACCCGAATGTGGAAAACAATGGAAAACAAGCGAAATCCATATAAATGATATAAATAACGAGCATTATCTGGGAAATTGACACTTAATATTCGGGACTATTTGATGTTATCAAATATCCCCCACTTGAACTCTACTTGCCCTCAAGTAGACCTTATTAGATAGATTCCTAAAAGATATCTCCCAAAACCGGAAAATATGAGTTTACAAATCCTTATGCTAGAATAAAACAAAGCCGAACACCTCACGAAGGGGAACAAACACTCAAATCTCTCAACTATTCTAAGTGTCAATTTCGGGGTGATCACTCAATCGCACATTCATAGCATGTATTCTATCAAAATCTTGGCAGTTACACAAATCTCCACCACTAGAGTTAAGGGCTAAACAATTCTCAAAGGCAATATGGGTAGACACGACAAAGGTTAAGAGGTGACTCGTCATTACTAACATGTCACGACGAAGTGGAAAAAATCAATGATACATGACCAAATCCATGGCCAAGACACCAAAGATTACTCGCTGCATCACCTAGACACGCTTCAAGACTAAAGGGTAGGATAAGACATGGGATATATAATTGGTGTAAAAATGAAAAACAAGCAGGTAGTCTAAATCTATAACCAAGTCATCACCACTTACCGTCCGCCCAAAGTTCAAGCTTAGAAGTCTAGAGACCGGATCATGAAATGCAAGGTAGATGCGTCATTAGAGGACGTCGTGATGGGCACACTACCTTTTCTTCTTCAGTTGGTATAACTCCAACTCCAATCTTCTAATGTGACCGAGGTGGCCTCCTCGATACTAATCAATAAAGCTCATACTATAGTGCTTATAACATCGCACTTTACAATATCATAACTCAATCAATTTTTTTTTTTTTCAAATCATCATTTTTTTATTATTATTATTATTATTTTTTTCCAGCATAACATAATAACATAATACCCCCCACTTGGGATTTCAAGGGTCTTCAATGATCTTCATAAATGTTGTCGATGAAAGCGTGATTTCCAAACCTTTCCACTCGAACCTTGAACTTAGGCAAATGATGACTTCCAATCACAAATAAAGACTACGGTGGTAGGCTAAGGTGTATAGGTGTAACGAAACAATATATTGGGTTGACAAATGAAAGGAATGGCTCGGAAGGGTGTATCTAGGGGTATCTTGCACTAAAGGGAGTGCAACAAAAGGGTTTCACATGGGGTCGAAAAGTCAAGGTGACTAATCGATAGACTCACAATGGTAGGTCGTTTGGGTGATAATCCTATAATATTGCCTTCTAAAACCGAAAAGTCCAAATACATTGAGCTAACTCAACATACCTCGCCTATGGTCTCGAAATGATGCAAAGGCCAAGTTCTAAAGTTTACAAGCTACCCAAGACACTCATAATTTGGTGGATTTGGGGTAAAATATTGGAAGCGGATAAGGCTAATCTCACCATGTAATGTCAAAGGGTTGTATGTGCTCGGCTAAGGTCTAATCTAGTTAGGTTCGGAAAAACATGTCAAAATTTTCAAAATGGCATAATTTTTCAAAATAAACTAGAAAATGAGGCTAAATAAAGTTCAAGAGATAATTCTACTCCGTCTCTACTTGAATTGTACAAAGTCCCTTTTGTACAATGCATTAAAATAAAGGTGAAGAGAAAGGTAGAATTAGAGCGAGAACTTCCTCAAATTTGTTCCAAAAAAGAAGGCCCACGAGAAAGAACTGTGCCTTCATTTAAGCGCCATGAACAAACTTCAATCCTCGAAATCACAATACCGACAAGCATAATTCTAAAAGAAAATAAAATGAAATGAAAAACAAACCTAACTCACTTTCAGAGGAATCACGGTTGCATTTAGCGAATGCAACAAGTTTTAAACCACTTGGTGTCCCAAGTGGACGAGTGAAGTCTCGTGAGGGTTTACAGAACACACCCATAAAGTTCATTTAAAACTAATACAAGGTTATAGTGTTTTAAAATGAAAGAATTAAAGAAGAGAGAGTTATGTCGTAACTCCTATGAGGAGTTACGCCAGAATCGAAAAACCTGTATGAGTTGTGAAGCGAATAGTTACGGCGTAACCACGAGATGGTATTACCCGTAATTGGTAATGCGTCAAGAATTTCTGCTGCTAAAATGTTGGTTACGACGTAATCACCAAGATGAGTTACTGTAGTAACTCGCTCAAATCAACAATCGCAGCAGAGAATTAGTTCCTCATTTCTACAAAATGGTTAGAAAACACAAACCCAACAGAAAAGGAAATAAAACAAAAGATTCGGGTTGTCTCTCGAAGAGCACTTTTCTTTATTAATGAGTCTTGTTAGACTCGAGTCGCGGCTACTATGGGGCCTTTAAGCTTGCCTACTTCTTCAATATCCTTCATCAAATTATGTCTCATCCATGCAACATTTGAGGCGCTCAGAGGTATTCAACGGTTTCGATTTTTCTGACTTTACAAAATTTCTTCCTGACCTAGGTGGTAGTGAGTGAATTCATATTTTCGACTATAATTGGAGGTGGTCTTTTGTAGAATTCCTGTGAGTTTGCACCTCCTTTGTTCGTAAGCCTCGTCATCGGGATCAGTGAACTCCTCATTTCCTTGCAATTCAAGGTAATCTAGGATCCCTTCAATATCATCGTCATCAGAAGCTGTGTCTTTGAAACATTCTTCATCGAGCAGATTTTCCACCAGAACGCGCTTGCATTCTTCTTTATTATTACAAACCATCTCCTTCTCATTGTCAACAGTTATTTCGCTCGTGTTGTTGAGACTTTTGTCGTTTGAGTTTTCTCGATCCATGAATTCCTTCCAAATTTTCTCTTTGGTTAATGCGTCCACATGTCCATACTTAATTTTTACCCAACTATCGAATCCTAAATTGTCCAGCAAAGGCAAACTTGTCCTTTCCTCATCATTGGTTGAGGACCAAAAGAATTCATCTTTTCCTAATCTTCCAGAGTTGCTTCCCCCATTACACATATCGTCATACGGGTTGCATGACGCCCATAAAATTTCCCTAGGAGATTTTACTCTTTCGCACCAATGATCGCGTAATTTCATGTTGTCGCTTTCACTTAAATGCCCATCCGCAAGACATGTCTTTATTAGCCTATTCCTTTTCCGAATGTGCTCGTAATCAATTTTAGCTTTTTAAGGAGATTCGGGTCAATCTTGGCATCCCAAATTGAATTGCGTACCAATCTTTAAAGGCTAAATCAATTTAATACAATGTCTTTCACGCTCACGAGGGCACGCCCATTCTTCCTTTCTTTCATTGTCTCCGCCATTGCAATATTCGTGAAAGGGGCTGCATGTAGGCCATGCCCTTGTGGTTTCCTTATCGGTAATGATGACGGAGCACACCAAAGGAGTGATAAGTGGTTCATCTTCATCTTCAGGAGAGTTCCTCGAGTTTTATGACTTGTCCAAGACGAATAATTTTTCTCGCCCATGTATCCCGCTTACGCCAGAATCGAGTTTCTTGGTTACTGGCGTAATTCATAATAGTCTCTTTCCTCAATATTAATCACAACCCGTTTGTCATTAAACACAAGGTTACGTCAGAACTCATTAGGCATGTTACGGCGTAATCTCGGATCTGCTGACGAAATCGTCCCCAAATTCGTATTATTGACCGAACCTTTGAGTTATCATCGGAAAAAATTACCTTACATTCCATAGCTAGTTTAGATCCTTCGTGTTTATCGTTATTTCTCCTTACTTTTCACCGAGCTTTATCACCGTGGATTCAAGGTTCTTCGAGTCGAGTCGTGTTTGGAAATGTTTCATCGGTGTTTTCTGGAATTCCTTCAACCACTCATCTTACTCCTTTTGTCTTTGGGTGAATTTTCCGAAACTTATTAATTGTTTCTTCAAGACCGGGCTTTCTTTCTCCATAAGGCCCACGGTTGTAATTCCACGATAACCATTACTATTTTGATTATCACCGTAAAATGGTCGATTTTCTCCATACTTAGCTTCTTCAATATCCTCTTCGTCCATATGAGGACAATTCTTTGTAAGATGTCCTCCTCCACGCCTTTCACAACCTACTTGGATGGCATGAACGGTTTCTCGACCTTCAAGATATCTCGATGAGACTTTCAATTTTACTAGCGATTGTCGCAATTCCGTCGAAACTTCCGCCTTGGTTTCTTTTACTCCCACCGTCGTGCCATTTTTGAGAATGGTCCGCCATTTTTGAATGACTTCATTTGCGATAGTAGGAGTCATGTTCGGGATAGGTCCTTGATAGTCCAGATCCGCCTTGTAGTTACATTTATTCCTTTGTAGAAAATATTGACCTTCTCACCGGTTATTTAGATCATTGGTAGGACACTTATAAAGAAGATCGTTGTATCTGTCCCAAGCTTGATACGTAGTTTCGTCGTCTTCTTGTTTGAAGTTATGGATCTCCAAAAGTTGATTAGAAATCTTTGATGGCGGGCAATATCTTTGGATAAAGTGTTTCTTTAGTAGTGCCCAGTATTAACCGCCCCAATGGCAATCTTCGATCCATCTTCCGCCGCCCAAGAAGAGTCATTGGAATACCCTAAGCATAACAAAGATCATGAGATACGCCAGAATGTTGAAAAGGCTAGCTATATAGGACATTTTCAACGTGCTCATACGCGTCTTCGCCCCTCGCTTCACGAGAAAGGGTTAGCGAAGCTCCCTCATAAATTGGTTTTAATTTCGAATCGAACATCCGCTCCGATTGTTGGTCTTACGAGACCCGACCCTTGATCCGCTCTAGTCAACGCCAAGTATTCCTCAAGAGTGAGGTCATCGATGTTAACAACTTCCATGGTACCGAAAACTTGAAATATTATCGTGAGAAAAGTTTAAAATGAAATGAAAGACTTAATATTAATCCTAATATAACTCCCAAGAACGGCGCCAAAAACTTGATGCGGGTTTTAATGACCGTGTCTTAATATTTATAGTGTCTCGCTATACCTATGGTTCACCTAATGCACTAACCGGTGCAAAGCCGGTCGTGTGTGGTGTAGTAAATGGTAAAGCCGAGGTCGTCCCAAGAGCTATGTGTGTTGGATTATTACTAAGTCTAATTGTCACGTAATAATAATGGTTTTGATAGGATTTAATTAAACTACTAATGCGTAATATAAAATAAAAGCAATTAAATGGTAAAGGAAATCAATAGAGGAATAGTTGTGCTAACCTAGTCAATCCTCCTAGCTAGCTATGTCTACGCTACCTACTTCCAATTACTTGGGTGGGGTCAAATTCGAGAGGACAACATTTGGTCAATTCGCCTAAACCTATTAGCAAAGATGCCACCACATGAGAAATCAAAGCACCGTCATAAGTCCTGTTGTTCCCGGTCCCTGCCGAGTCATTAAGTATGGCTACATGCTAGATTCTAAATAGTGAGTGCCCGACCGTTAGGAACTTAGACACTACACCCCCCAATTCTTAAGTTCATCCAAACGATAGTGATCGGTTGGTCAAATCGCACAAATAGAAAGGGTCGTCATTGGTCATATCTTACCCTTCCGTCTCAAATCCGCTCACCTAGGGTCACTTGGTCATATCTCCTAGGTAATTGGCCTCTATCGCCATTCAAAACTACCGAACCAAGGGTGACTACCAAAGAACTATGCATGCATACACTTAGAAATAATTGTATGGAAGTAAAGGTAAACGCAAACAAAACAATTAAGGAATCATAACTAGGCTAGCACCAAAGGGTGCTTAGCCGCTCATATTAATCATGCAAATCAATTCAATATTCAAGGGCACGAAATACATGAATTGAAAGTAAAGAAATATATAAAGCTTATCGTGATGGTTGACTTCTCCTCGAAACAGCTCAGATGCTCCCCAGACCTCGCTTTGAGCTTTTTCCCACGCTCTCAGTGTTGTGTGTGGAATGGGATGCTCAAATGCCGGAATTGTGGGTATTTATAGGCTGTGTCCGGTTACTACGTAACCAATAGAGGAGTTACGCAAGAACCTTCTATTTCTTGGTAAATGCACTAGATCCGCTAGTTACGGCGTAACCTTATAAGTGGTTACCCGTAGTCTTCAATAAACTCGGTTACATCGTTAGTGATGCAAGAGTTACGGCGTAAGTATCGCCGGGCGTGGAACCTCTTTTGACCTAATGGAGTTACGTCAGAACCTTTGGGAAGAGTTACGGCGTAACCTCTTGATAAGTTGGACTTGTGGGTCACGCAATAGTTACGGCAGAATGTGAGAGACGAGTTACGCCGAACTTCTTCAAAATAAGCATACTATGATAAATATTTAGTAATGTTTCCATATTCGTGTCTCTTTAGCTCCAATGCTCGTAATTTACCTGTAAGTGGAAAACAATGGAAAACAAGCGTAAATCCATATAAATGATATAAATAATGAGCATTATCGGGGGAAATTGACACTTAATATTCAGGACTATTTGATGTTATCATATGTGTCAAATGCCCCAACTCTATGAACGTATAAGTCTCCCCTAAGAAGCTTAAAGTCTATTATGTCTCCTAGGATCTACAAGCCACAATTCACACAATAAATACAACAAGGAAAACCAGCAGTGCACTCTAGGATTGTGTTTAATAAGATGGACAAGCTAGTTACATATAAGAATTAAGCTAGTTTTCTTACCCTAACGGGAAGCAACCAATTCAACAAGAGATTAAAATTAATAATTAATAACAAGGTTTCATTAGATCTAAGGAAACACTAATAAATCTAGCCTAGCATGTTAAAGTGAAGAAAAGAAAAGCATATAATTAAACAACACATAGACATATTGAATGATTAAAGAGGATTACTTATCTTCAATTAAACATGAGCCAAAGTGGTGAAAAACCTTCACAAAAGTGTGAATCTCGTCTAGGGTCTTGCCTCTTCAAAGTGTTACACAAATAATGGAAAACATGTGGAAATATATATAGTATTACACTTGTGACGACGCCGCTTATAGGTTGTGACACCGCCACCGTCGTCATTAAGGTTTCGTTTTGTGCAAGTCGTCGTTATGACGCCGACGCTTTGGATCTCTTCTGTTGTCATGTGATGTCGACACCGTCCCCTTGTAAATGATTTGGGCTATCTCTTGTTAGCTTTGTACGTGACTCTCAACTTCAAATTACACTTGACGCTTCATGTTGTAGTGTCTTGATTTCTTGAGGTGTCGCTTGTTCATTTTCACCAAAATCCATCTTAGTAACAAGTGACGCCGCCACTTTGTGATGTGTGACGCCGACTCCTTTATCCGACAGAATTTTGCGACTTGCTGCTTTATTCACCTTTTCGTCCAAATAAGCCATAAATGTGCCGATTTCCGATTTTTCGTCCCAAGTACCTAAATTGCAAAAGAAACGATTTAGGGCAATATTTGATCATATTCATACAATTTTGGGCTTAAATGAACCCTTAAAAGGTACCAAATAAATCTTTATCAAGATCGCTATAAAATCTCGTCATATATGACGCAAGACTCATATAGATTTGTAACATCTCCTTATTAGTATACAAGCTTACAACATCAATTCATGGAGATTACATTTACAAAAAAAAAAAAAAAAAAAAAAAAAAAAAAGGAACAATGATAGACGTTCCTACGGATATTGATGATAAAGTTGTCAAGCCTGCTAATGTTTCTCTTGATGTTGAGGTAGACAAGATATACCATTCTAAATGCCATTTTCAAACAAAAATAAAATGCATACCACATCATCTATTTGTGCACTACTTTTGTTCGTTGACATAACAACTTCATGTTCATTTGTTGTTTCAGTACTTTTGTTTACTTATTACATATTGTGTTTTTACATATCAATCTTATTCTTGCTCCTAATCCAGCTCCCATTGGAATTGTTAGCAGTAGTGTCACATTTAACGTCCCCGTAAAGAAGCATTATGAAAGTTACAAGCACGCTGCCTTCTAGGTCACGAGAGAGTCTTATAAGGTGGTGATTGTCTACTTTGTCGTATATAGTTGTACCAAAAGAGATGGAGGGTTGTGGTGTTGAATGAGTACGTCTGCATATATAAGAAGTCTAAGTAAGGGAGATTAACAGGACGATCGTGTAGAAGAATTCCACGACGAGTATGTAGGTGTGGCCTCCTTTGTGTTTGGGGTGAATGGTGGTTCGATATGACATGTTGTGAGATTC
Organism: Chrysanthemum lavandulifolium; assembly: GCA_022545495.1. Classification (NCBI taxonomy): domain Eukaryota; kingdom Viridiplantae; phylum Streptophyta; class Magnoliopsida; order Asterales; family Asteraceae; genus Chrysanthemum; species Chrysanthemum lavandulifolium. The sequence continues at coordinate 25,279,981 of CM040243.1, forward strand.
ATTTTGAGTGTTGGAATGTTTGAGGGTACTAAACTTTGATGTTTTATGCGAGAAAGATATGGTATATGCCTTTGAGCTTAGTCAACCAACATATAGAACATTACAACAAGTCTTTCAAAGAAATACATTTTGTTATTATTAAATTCTATGTAAAGGAAATGAAATTTCCTTGTTTATTTATGCTTACTTATAAAGCATTTTTTACCTTTTCTCCAAACAATTTTAAGATTTCTATATATGGAATTTAAGCAAATACTACTAACCAAGCATCATGTACAATCATTTAATACAACAACATATTCAACCATTAAATTTTCAACTCTTTCATTAAATGTAAGAAAAATACCCGCTCAATAAAAGTACATTTTATTATCCATATTATACAAACTAATCAAACATAAAGGCTTCATATAATTAACTCATATGAAAATGTTGGTTTGTGACTTAATAGACGAATATCCCAAGACAAAGAACGGATTTTATAATGACATTATTTTGTATAAAAAGAGTTTATGGGTTATAAACGAAAAATAATAAAATTTTGAAGATTTTGGGATTAAACATGATGTTTTGAACCCGATCGACCCGGTGGTTCAATCGGTTGAACCGCTCCGTCGAAAAGAACGGGTTGATTTAAACCGAGCAAACCCGACGGGTTGGGTCAAAAACGGATCAAATTAAACCGGGTCAACCCACCAGGTTTGAAGTGTCTCGGGTTAACCCGGTTTTCGATATGTATTAATAGTTTTTTTTGAAATATATGTTTTCAACATTTCCTTTTTTAGTTTTAACTTTTCACCTTTTACTTTTTGTTTTTCCCTTTATGCCGGTACCCGTGCGTTGCGGCGGCGGGTACCCTAGATTAATCGGAGAAATAAATCTCGATGAGACATTATTCACCAGTTTGTATCGGTTTCAACGGGTCCTGTCTGGTTCGTTTTCGGATGGCTTTTATTGGTTAGCCGAACTGGTGGCGACACCGGTTCCCGGTTGAACCCGTTGGTCCGGTCCGATTTTCAAAAATATATGTATCATCAACTGGTTAGCTTGTATGAAGTTTTGTGTGTTTTATTAATTTGTATAAAGTCTATAATAACATGTACTTTTCGTTTTAGGATGTTTTAAAAATAATATTAATTAGTGTGTTAAATTATTTTATATTTTTGTTTATGTTGTAGCTTGTTTAATTATACATTGTGAAAATTTTATTATACTTTTTAGTAAGGGGTGTTTTAATTAGTTGTTTTTAATTTGGTAGATATGCTTTTAGTTGGTTGTACAATGTGAATAAATTATTGTACTTTTAAGTAATGGGTGTTTTAATAAGAGTATTAATTACACCATACATTTATCGCACATTTGACTTTCAACATTTCACTTTTCAAGGTTTGACCGTTTTTCTTATATATGTAGTATAGATATACAACTTTAACCACAATGTACAATCTAATTATGCTTCCAAAACATAAATTTGAAATCAAGGAGCTTAAAATAAAATAACATTTGTTCGCTGAAAAATTTAATCACATGATACCGGCCGCCGCATCACGCGAGTACCCTGCTAGTATAAAAGTATAATAAAAGTGATCAACTTAATTAGGAGAATCTCACCCCCATGACTTTTTCTATAAGGTCATCTATATATTTTAAGCACCAAACAAAAATTCAATTAAGAGAAAATTACCAAAAGGGACTTTTTCTAAGCATGGTCCGCTTTTTAGACTTTTTCTAGCCATTTCCCAAAAGAGCCACGCCAACCGCTCAACCTTTCAACCCCATACATTTTTCGACACGTAGCAAACCGCATCGCTCAAATAGTACACTAAGTGTCAAATCAAATCTTAAAGAAATCTCTTGTTTTGTTTTCTAGATAATGTCAACGCCAACCGGCCATGGCTAACCGACGGTGCTCAATCGACCCCAATATTTCACCTAGGAAATTGAAAAGCAACCCAAAAGATTTCCCAAATCCAATAGATATGACTATTTTTATTTTCTTTTTTATTTTCTTTACAACTTTAATCATTGAATATCTTAAAAACACACACACTCAACACACACAAACACACATTAACAAAGGCATGGATCCGTGTTGTTGTTTAGATCATTTCCATGATCACACAACACCAAACTTTGATCACACAACCGCTTTGTTGTTTAGATCATTTCCGCATTTAGATCCGCTGATGTTCGACTCGCAAAGATAAAAATGGTAAGTATTCACACTTGATTAATTTCGCTTTCTTCCTACAACTTACGGTTTTGTTGGATCCCTTTACATCATGTTTTGTTTCATGCGTTAAATGAGAGGGTTGAAAACTCGATTTGTTGTTTTTATAAGAGTTTTAGGTTAGTTGTCAAATAGGTGTAATTAACGTATTGACACTTGATCTTAGTCCCGAATACATCGGGTTTTCATGGATATGCTTTTACTTGTAGATACTTGTCGAGTGTGCTTGTAGACACTTCTTGTTTGTTTGTAGACACTTGTCGAGTGTGCTTGTAGACAATTCGTTTTTCCGCTGTGTTGTATGCCCGACTTGACGAGTGTGCTTGTAGACACTTCTTGTTTGTTTTAACTTTTAATATGTTATTTCTTGTAGGCGATGATGCTAGAGTTATTGTTAAAAGCAAAGTGCATTACTTACTTATGAATGATCGATTAGACCACCATTGCTCCATGTTTAAAGCCACATGTTTTCGACCATGGCTTGATCTTACCTATGTCGATAACGAGGAAGGTCTTGTTCATTACATGCTTCGAAACAATTCCATCAAAACAATGATAACTATGATCTTCCACTTGTATACTATTTGAATGGACATTCTCTCTATTTTGGTCGAAATGAATTTCGCTGGTTACCGGTTTTAGATTTGGTATGGTCATTTTAGGAAATGGCGAGTGGTGATATCCCTTCCGTCACCGAGTATTTCCAAACCATGTAGGTCAACATGTTAAATCAATTGATCTATTATCTGTTATTGAAGATGAAGAGTCGCTTTAAATCATTCGATGAGGATGCGATACGTGTTTGTCTGCTGATAACGCTGAGGTGATATTAATGGGTAAAGACTTGGGGTCTATCATTGATGATATTTTCGAGGATGGTCGAGGATCTTGACGAATGGAATGCATTTCCATGGGGAACTCCTTTGGAGGCGCCTTTTACGAGTCTATTAGAAATGTCTCTTCAAATCATCCAATGGTTTACCGTCAAAGAATTGGTGATAAAGAATCCAACGATGTTCCTACCTATAGCTCAAGGGATTCGTTGTTTTCAAGGTTAACACCAAAAAATTTGCTATCATTAGTTTACCGTAGGGCTTGAAAATTAACTTCATATGTTTCTCGTCCTCGTAATTTATATTTGTTGTGTTAACTTTTGTAGATATGGATGATAGAGTGTACGACACGTAAAAGTAAATGGCAGGAACAAGGCTCCGTGGGTGATCCCAAGAGACTTGCATGGTCGAAACACACACCATTTAGAAAGACCGATTATTTCGACCAACTGCTTGACAAGGTAATTATATATAGTATTTTATTGATTGGTTAACTTTAAACATATAGACAATTTTAGATACCATATAACTTATAAATCTATTGTAAGGACTCAAACCCAACGTGATTATGCCAACATGCTTTGAGGTCAAGTTGAATGGTTCACACGAAGCATTGATTTTTTCAAGTGGTATACCCCGAGAGCGCCTTGCAGTGGGGACCCCAGGATGAACATTTTAAAGTGGCCGCGATTAAAGCTAGGCGTAAATTGGTATACCCCGAGGGTTATGATATGGAGAGTACGGGTAAAGAGGTAGAAGTTGTTTCAGTTGATGAACGGGTTAAGGCTTTGGAAGCCCGCACTTTGAAACTCGAGACTATTATTCGAAAGTTAGTTTTTACCTTTATCAATTCCTCAGCAAGTTACATTGCTATCAAACAATTACCATGTGGTATGCTAATACGCTGATTTTGTTTCTAAAAACTTTATTCGCAGTCATAATGAGTGACAGACAAATGAACCAAGAAACCTATGAAAAGGTAAGTATAAATTGTAATAATGTGACTAAACCTTTAATTCTAATGTTCTACTAATAGTGTTATAAACTTTTGTATGTAGGTTTATGGAAACAAAGTTAACACGATTGATGGAGTCAAAATGAAGAATGATGCATATGAAAATGTAATTAAATGGTATTTATATGATTATACCTTTCATAATAATTTTATACTAATAAGTGTCGCCACTATGTTATGCGAGTTTATGGAGACATAGTTAACACAATTGACGGAGAATGTGTAATTTAATGATATTTTGTTTTGTTCTTATTTCATTTGTGATATAATTAATAACTTATATAATAAAATTTTGTTAACCTTTTCATATCATCCGCACTCAGATCTTGCTAATGAGTATTGCGGTCAAGTCAATGATTTTTCAAGTTGTTTGATACGCCACATGTTGACGGGATGGGGAGGCAGAGGGAGCGAGTAAGAAGTTGAGTGTTGAAGCCGAAAACACGAGGAAGAGGAGGAGCAGGGAGCGAGTAAGAAGTTGAGTGTTGAAGCCGAAAACAGATTGAAGGTTATTCAGAATCGAATTCAACGCCTTCAAAAGGGCTTTAGAGCAAAGGCGAAACAAAGAAGAGGAGACTTGAACATGTTCCTAGGTCACCCTATGTGGAGAAGAGGTAAAACTTCGATGTTACTAGCTTAGAAGATATGTTGAAGTGGTCAGTATTTACTGCTCATACTCCACTTATGGTCGAGATGTTAGTACAAGTCAAACCATGGGTGAGGTATGAGAAATGATTCATTTGTTTGATATATCGCCAAGTAGTTAACCGTCAACGGTAAACGATTATTACATGCATGATTTACATTGTCTTTATTTTTAGGTTCTAGAACCACCATACCAAAACCTAGATAAAGTTTATGTTAACTTTGAAGTTGATCGATTCCCGTTAAGGACGGTTGGCGAATCGGTGTTCCCTTGGTCTCGATATCGCTGTTGATCGCCGCTTCGGGATGGTTTAACCGTTTCGACGATAATCGTAAAGATGGTTATGCGTGACGAGGTAAAGTAAATTTTATTTACTTTACTCGCTTTTTATAAAACATGCTTTTGGTTGTCTCTACTCGCCATTTGATTATAAGTAATTTTACATTTTAGTGTTACATGAGATACTAGATATAAGTATCATTAATCCATCATTTACTTTAACCACTTTAGGTATTTTAGTATAGCATCCACCAAATCCATTAAATTCTTTCAAAATGACATTATTATTTGTTAAAAATTGTAGTGTAGCCACAGAGAAGAGTATATTATTCATGACTTTGATGCTTTTAAAGATGCATTTTACAAGTCTTGATTCACTTCATTTTTTTTCTTATACTCAACAATATTTTGAACCAAGAGTGATATCATTCGAGAAATGATTTTTGTGAATTTGGTGGATGTTATGCTAAGATGCCTAATTTACTTGAAGTATTTTGATCCAACTCTATTTTGAGTTTCCCTAAAATCCATTGCCATGACGACGAAGCAATGGGTGTTGGTGTAAGCCATTGTACATGTTACGTCGCTACGGGACGGGTTTTGAGCAGAGGCTAAAAGTAGGAAGGTGTGGCAATGATGCTTGTCTCGTAACACTATCTTACTTGATATCTAGTACAGTGCAGAGAAATGAAAAGCACGCTTTTTTATAATGACCGAATATATATGTCAATTTGTTTTACCTACAAAGACATTGATGTTTCGATAAGCTACATGTGGCATACCGCATCATCGATATGGAGTGGTCTATGGTGTCGCTTCCTACCATTACCGATGAACGGACGGATGCCTGTCTGCACGCAACTAAAGAAACTTACCCTCCGGGTCAGTGATGTTGAAAGAGTTTTCATTCCCATAAATGAGCCGTAAACACATTGGTCCCTAGTCGTATCATATCCGCATCGGTCGAGTTACATTTTACGACAAGGGACCCAGATATGATCCCTAGACTCGCCCATTCTATTTGAAAGTGAGGAAATGTCTAGAGACTAGGCTTCGTATGTTGCAAGAGGTGTGTTTTCGAGAAGAAGGGAATTGATCCCAACCTATAGGATTACTTTTAACAATGCTATGAATGTTCCCAAGCAGGTGGATTGTATGATGATTGTGGTGTGTGGCTCGCATCTTCTTATTCGTGTCTCCAGATCTTCTTTTAATGTACTATTTGTGATGTTAGTATGAATGTAATCTTGAACGTAAAATAGGTGTAGTAGTGGATTTCAGGGTGTCTAATTCGATTGATATAATCAGAATGTGAAACGAAACATGTTTACTAGTTTAGCAAATACATTAGGTTAATATTGTTATAGAGGTGTCCAGCTCAGCCGCATTACGCATCGAAAATCACACTCGAATCAAGCGTATAAATGTACGTGTTAGGGAATATTTTTGAAAGTAAATTAGGGTTTAGTGTGCAGAGACGGTATGCGTTAATCGTGCACATATACTATTGGTTTTAGTCATTGTAGCGAGATTGTTAATTAATTAAGAATGTTTTAATTATAGTGATACGAAAGTTATAATAGAAGGTATGTCAATGATTGTGGAATGCGTTAGGAGTATAAGTATGATCCGAGTTTGAGTGTTTTTAATCATGTCATGACTCCTAGGGTGTTTGATAATGTTTATTTTCGAATTTGCCCAAAAGAGTTAGGGGTGTATGTTGAAGTCGATAGGGCTTGGTATGGATAATAGGACCAGATGGTATGGAGTGGAACGCGAGGATCGAAGGCTTTTTTTTGAGGTGTTTGGGGAGGCTATGGAGAAGTTGAGTTATAGTAGTTAATATTTTTGAAAGTTATGAATATTGTTATGAATATTGTACAGGTTAAAGTCGTCCTATTATGCAGACGTGTAAAAATCACACTCTTAACTGAAGCGTATAAATGTACAGGTTAGGGAATGGCAAACTGTTGGATGTGGATGATCCAGCTTCAGCCGCATTATGCATCGTGAAAGAATGGTTAGGTTTTATTACAAGCACAAGATCCATGTTGGTCAATGTTTTATGTGCTTGTTTTGTTAAACATTTAGGTGTCGAATTTGTAAACAATTGTATGGAGAACTAATGGGTCTAAAACACGCCCGCATGGTATGGTCACTTTTGTGTTTTGTCATTGATAACTTGTATGGTTTATTGGTGAATATTGTATGAATGTATGTATCCTCCTGCTAACTTTGGCACCTAATTTTCTCAGATATATTTTGTTGTTTGTATGTTTCTAAATTGTTTCTATTCCTCTTGGATTGTTAGATCGAGTAGGTGCAACATAAGCGTAGCAAAAAGGTTCAACATTAAGCGCCTAACATAGTCAAACTAAACAAGTACATTAAGCGTGTTACATCCCGGTTATAATCCAACAGACCCATAGATTGTTTTACGACTAGTACATATTCAAACTAAACAAAAAACAAAAGCGTCTTACATGATTCCAGATCAACGAAAAAAAGGAAACTAACAACCCATCAAATGTTTCCGCTAGTTGATCTTACGGGTCAGCCAAGTTAATAGGATCAAAGCTTTGCACCATATCAATCTCCAACGATGGTAGTTCCCTACTTGAGCTTCCTCTGTTAGATACATTTCCCTACAAAGTTTCAACATTTGTGAGATTTCTTTCTTCGTTAGTTACCAAGCAAAATTGTGTTCGCCTGTGTCCAACGGATTGGCACCTTGAACACCTTACCAAGTTAGTTCCTCTCCTTGAGATCTTATACGATATTTGTTTTTGGTCTTCCGTATTGACGACCACGAGTATTGGTGGCTTCACAACTTGCAAGCCATCGTGAAGTTCCCAACTTGACATTTCTCCCACTGTGATAAACCAATCCTTGGTACGCACTCTTCCAGTTGTTGTTTTCTTGAACCAATCAAAAGCCAAATTATTACAATCGATAATCTAAGAAGTCTAGTTACCGCTATCGCATGACCACATGGTATGCCTGAAAGTTTCCATTTACGACAAGTACATGAATTACTAACTAGATCGGCAGTATGTTGTTTTCGATGATCATCTACCATGTACGCTTTAAACTGCTCAATCCCATACACAACCCGCTTAACGCTTCAACATTCTCGTCCCTAACTTCGCGGAAGCCCAATCACTAAGTTCTCCTCAGTGCATCCGAAATAATTTTACAAGATAAAATAACATAATGTTCTCTTCATCTTATATTGACTAATAAGGAAAAAGAAAACATATTTTAAAAGTACATTACGTTGATATTTGTGTCGACGGTCACAAAACCACCGTTGTAAAAGCTTTCATGCACCACCCATAAGCATTGTTATTGGTACTTTTCTCACATCCCTTGTTAATGCATTTATTGACTCTGCACCGCTTGAAGTCATGTAGTTGTACCGATTACCGGTAATGTGCCCTAGACCATTTATCAAACCCACTTCAAGAAGTTTGTTGTGTCGTACCATTTCTATATACCCTAATATCCAAATCGCTCTATCAAATTCTTCCGTGTAAGCTTTGCATGTTTTCCAATATTTTGCCTTTAACTTTTACTACCGCTCAAACCGCAGCTCATCATCAAATGTCTACAACAAGAACTATGAAATGAATTTGGGAAGACCGTGTTACACGCTTGTCCAATAGAATAATGTCTATCCGATATAATAGCCAAACCCGGTCGCCCCTATGCATTCTTTCAATTTGGACAAGAACCATGTCCATTCCTCCCGCCTCACCTTGACAAACACCGGTAGCAATAGGTATAATTTGATTGTTACCATCCATTCCAACGACAAGCAAATTTGTCCCAAGGTACTTCCCTTTAAGATGTGTCGCATCAATTATAAGCAACGGTCGATATACCGTAAGAAACTCGAACTGCTTTTATGTAGAAATTATTAGTGACACAACGATAATATATTAGAAAAATAAATACAAAACATAAAAGGAAAAAATGTAAAAATAAATACAAATGCATACCGCAACACCAAATGCTACAAAACATATTTTAAAGTGTCCTTCATCATCAGATCAATATGTGTTACCGCACTGCTCTTCATCTTTAAATTATGACAATAAATGGCAACTGCTCAAACGAAGTCGTTAGGGCAACCATTTACCAATTCCAAAGCTCGGTTTCTTCCACCCCATGCTTTCTTATAAGAAATGTCAATTTTATACTTTTGACTAATATCTTCCATTATGTCCTTTGGGGTATAAATTGATCGCTATCTTTCATTTTGGGTTCGAGTAAATGTCCCAAAAGTTTTTGGTAGCATTACGGTGATTAGGGTGAATTTGTGTTCTTGAACAAGTGTGAACATCGATACTCTTCCTAACCTCCATTTTACACCGATTTGTTCATACTGCATAATATCTTCCATTTGCACCCATCTTGCACACAAATTACATCGCACTCTAGACTTATTTGTTTTCCTAGCCTTAAATTCAAATCCATCTTTGATAGCTTTTTAGCAATTGCAAACATGCATAATTCTTTACTATCAAATTCATCACCCTCTTCGAGGATTATAGAGTCATTGTTGTATTTCAATGTATTCGTATCTTAGTTTCAAGACTTGGTGGATCGTGGTGGAGGAGGCATATTTCAAATTATTTGTTGTTTGCCATTTAAGCATAATTTGATAATTTTTTGCTGGTTTATATACATATTGGCACATTCATTGTTAGATTGGTTGAAATTGTCAAAAGGTTCAGAATTGTCAAAAGGTTCGTTTTGTGGTATTTCCGAATGATTATCCACACATTGGGGATCAAAATCATTACGAATAAGGATCATTAACATCAAAATCATTAGAAGAAGATGGATTTACCTTTGAACTTTTGACAATCATTTTGATTAAAAGTTTAGGCAATGCAGCGTTTGGTTTACAAACTTCGTTAACAAAAATTCAACATCATCGTCATCACCTATGCGGACCGGACTGTGGCATTTTGTATGAAAACCTAACTCGCATCCTTTGCTAATCTTCAACTTTTTCTTCACAAATGAAACTAACCCAAAGATATCTAATATCTCTTTTAGCGAAACACCATAACTATTGCCATCTTCAAAGACAAGAAACACACGAAATTTTTCCATATGAATGTTATGGACGTGTGAGAATCGGGCCAATAATTTTCCGCTCTAATATATATCTATTGAAAATTTGGTAAAAGTTGAGCATTGAGTCGAGCATTGATCGCTTGATCACTGAGCGATCAATTTTAATTCCACATTTTATATTAACATATGGTTGGGGAGATGGGGATATTTAATGCAACAATCAAGCCAACCGCTTAACCGCTTAACTCAATCGCTTTAACTGTAGTTGGGAGATTGATATTTAATACCACATTAAATTTTTTCACCACCTCACCACATTTATATTAATCGGTAGTGGGGTCATTTAATGCAACACATTAAATATCCATCTCCCCAACTACCAGCAATGAGCAGTGAAGGACACGTGGTCGAAATATGACTGGTTGATTGCTTAACCTGGTGGGGAGATGGGGATTTAATGCAACAACCGCCAACCGCTCAACCGCCAACTCAATCGCTTAACTCGTAGTTGGGGAGATGCATATTTAATGCCACATTAAATTTTTCACTATCTCACCACATTTATATTAATCGGTAGTTGGGGTCATTTAATGCAACACATTAAATATCCATCTCCCCAACTACCGCTTGAGCAATGAGCATGGACACGTGTAAATATGACTTGGTTGATTGCATAACCGGTGGTTGGGGAGATGGGGATATTTAATGCAACAACCGCCAACCGCTTCAATCGCTCAACCTGTAGTGGGGAGATGCATATTTAATGCCACATTTAATATAACCAAGAACTACATTAAATTTTTCAAATACTCACCACATTTACATTACATTAAATATATCCATCTCCCCAACCACCGGCCGAAAGCAGCTTGAGCACGCTTATATTGAATCTCAAATAAGTGTATCCCAAAGAAATTGCATGGATCGATATATGTGTCGATGTAGAGTCGGAAACATAGTGCTACGAAAATCATACAAGGAGCATAGTTATGGTCAACTTTTCTATTCATGTCCTCTTTCAAAGGTTAGATATCTTATGTTTCCGATAGTTAAAATGTTATTTCATAACCATCTCTTATTTTGCATAACCTAATGTACCAAAGAAAAAAGAATACGGTGTAGATTTTTATGTGGAAGGAAGAATTTGATAACAATCCCTTTATAATCCTTCACAACAAGCCAAATTTTAATTCTCCCGGACCTTCAACTCGGACCTTCAACTCCAAAGAGTTTGTACATCCGAACTAATGAATGTCAATGCCAGCTCAAAGATTTGCAAATAAGCATGCTAGAGACAAGAATAAAGATGTTAGAGACCAAACTCGAATTGGCAACGAATCTAGAAAACCACGCATGTATGTCAGGTGCATTGCTAAATGAGCTGTTAGATTTGGTAGGAAATCTTAGTGTGGGGTAGTAACAAACCTATGTTTAATGTGTTGACTTATGTTCTACGTTAGTCAAATTGGAATCAAATGCGTCCTATCTAGTTATTTTATATCTTATATTGTTGAATACCACATCACATTTAACCAAGTCGATTAAATTATTGAATTAATAGAAAATTACATGGATAAACATGTAGAAAATTACATTAATTAAAATTCAGACACACTTCCACTACTTTCAACTCCACTTTCATTGTTAGCAACACTATCCTGGAGAAAACCTTAACAACATTTTTAAAGTAATATTAAGATAGTGATTTTATTGTTTCGAGAAAACACAAACATTATGAAGGATCAAACGGCTCGATAAAGAAGCGATTTTTCATACCTCTCGCCATTAACCACTTTGTGATGTATTGAACCCGATATAAAACCCAAACATCTTTCAACGACATCGTGAGATCACCCAAGACGTTTGGGGTACAAGACTTAATTATAGCAACAACGATGTCAAGTTTCCTTTCTTGGTAAATTTTTCGATATCGCGAAACAACCAATCATGATACCGCAATCGTGTTTGATATACTCAACCGCACTAACCCATGGCCCACTATTAAAATCGGAATCCTCTCCCACATCATACACTACTTGTCTAATGTACTCGTGTCGCCATTATACCATCATCCACACCCACATCATTCGCTTGAACAATACCGCAGACCTCGACATCGTAACCGCATTTTAGCATTATTTTGAGATGTAGTGTTTCCATATGAAATGGTAGTTGGGAGGTGGCGACATTCTCGAGATCGGAGTCATCTATATCAAGTAATTCTTCCCAATTTGGGGTGAATTCATTTTGTTGTTTACTTTCTAAAACACTATAAAGTATATAATTGTTTGTGGAAATTTCATATGTTGTTAACTTATATTTATATCGACAATCACACAAGAAACATTAAATGCACCATCTCCCCAACCACTACCAATTTATATCTTATATTGTTGAATACCACATCACATTTAACCAAGTAGATTAAACGACCATACACTAGCAACATGATACATTAGCAACATAAGTTAAATATATAAATATATACATATTAATGTTTGCATAACTGCCTACATAAAACGCACCATAGTCTAGCATATTAATGTTTACATAACATGTTCAAAATAAGCTATTCAGAATGGCAACCACCATACAAGAGCATACCAATAGCGTAAGTTATATTGTTTACATAAGTTAGATTGTTTACGTAACTTGAATGTCAAATGTCACCAGAATCGAATCTTGTATTTCCGTAAATATTCACCAAATACTCTTCCAGAAGCCAAAGCACTGGACAGATTCTTCACCTTCAATGATAGCTTATGAGACAACCTGCATAAAAGTATATGCACTCCAAACACCACAATCCCCATAAAGACCACCTTGTTTAGGGACATCAGTATATCGAAGGAAACACGATACTTATTGGCATCGATTTTCTTCTTTTCATCACCTCACCTCAACAAGATATGCGGGTAGTTGATAAGCAAAACTTCCTCAAAGTTAGCCACCACCCACGTGTTTCATCTTTCGGCCCCAAGGCTATCATATAAAGTTATAACACTGCTTTGATAGATAGTTCACCAGCACCAAAGGTGTTTCGTTCATTGATGGAAAGAACACCTAAAATGTAAATAGTTGCATCGATTCATTGAAAGCAAAATGATTATATAATGTTTACAATTACAAAAGTGATCATATGAATTGGAAGTTTTACAACAAAAGTAAGGCTCAGATCTTAAAATGTATAAACGGTATATTAAATGTGGACAAACCACACCAACTTGAACACTTGCTTTGACTCACTCTAGAAGACTAGAAATAATAAGAAGAGAAAATTACCAAAAGGGGACTTTTTTCTAAGCATGGTCCGCTTTTTAGACTTTAAGTATAAAGGGTACAAAACACCCGCTATGGCTGCAACCACATGCCCTAAGACCGTGGCTACTCGCCAAGATACTTGTCATTGAATTATAGTCCGATAAACCATTTGCGTAAAAGGTTCATCATCGCCTTTCTAAAACTAAAACTGCTTGATGGGTTCAAAAGTAAGCCCCAATTACAAATGTCAATTTTATATCACCGACCGCTAAAAGTAAGGCTCAAATCTTAAATGTATTATCGGTACAAAATACCGCCATGGTCGCAACCACATGCCATAAGATCTGGCTACCCCGCCAAGATACGGTGTCATTGAATTATAGTCCGATAAACCATTTGCGTAAAAGGTTCATCATCGCTTTCTAAAACTAAACTGCTTTGATGGGTTTGAAAAGTAAGCCCCAATTACAAATGTCAATTTTATATCACCGATCGCTAAAAGTAAGGCTCAAATCTTAAAATGTATTATCGGTACAAAACACCCGCCATGGTCGCAACCACATGCCATAAGATCGTGGCTACCCCGCCAAGATACGTGTCATTGAATTATAGTCCGATAAACCATTTGCGTAAAAGGTTCATCATCGCTTTCTAAAACTAACAACCCATCAAATGTTTCCGCTAGTTGATCATACGGGTCGCCCAAGTTAATACTTGTATCCGGGTTTCGAGTTGGATACGCTTATTCTATCATGACAAACATGAATGAAGGATGAAAGATGGATGAACAACACCATATCAAGTTTATGTTGATACCGAAGTGGTGTCTGCTCATCCATCTCTCATCATTCATCCATCTTTGATACTTGTAGCTTTGTTATGAGTTTGATCATTTTACTAAGGTGTGGTTTGACTTACATAATATTTGTGTGGCAACTAAGGTGGGTTTGATCATTTATAAGGGGTAGAGAAAGTATTAAAGGCATAACCACATGTATTATATCAACCGAAAGTGCTAAAAGTAAGGCTCAAATCTTAAAATGTATTATCGGACAAAACCCGCCATGGTCGCAACCACATGCCCTAAGATCGCGGCTACCCCGCCAAGATACGGTGTCATTGAATTATAGTCCGATAAACCATTTGCGTAAAAGGTTCATCATCGCCTTTCTAAAACTAAACTGCTTGATGGGTTCAAAAGTAAGCCCCAATTACAAATGTCAATTTTATATCACCGATCGCAAAAGTAAGGCTCAAATCTTAAAATGTATTATTTGTACAAAACACCCGCCATGGATGCAACCACATGCCCTAAGATCGTGGCTACCCGCCAAGATACGGTGTCATTGAATTATAGTCCGATAAACCATTTGCGTAAAAGGTTCATCATCGCCTTACGCATAAATATGAATGTGTCATTGAATTATAGTCCGACAACGCCAACCGCTCAACCGCCAAACTACATTCATATTACCAAGTGTGCTATTTTAAGACTCTTTTCTCATCTCTTGATTCATCGAAAGGCCGTGATAATTAATAGAGAAAATTATCAAAGGGACTTTTTCTAAGCATGGTCCGCTTTTTGACTATTTTCAGCCACTTTCCCAAAAGAGCCACGCCAACTGCTCAAATAGTACACTAAGTGTCAAATCAAATCTTAAAGAAATCTCTTGTTTTGTTTTCTAGCATAATGTCAACGTCAACTCAAGGCGCCAACCGACGGTGCTCAATCGAATTTCATTATTTCACCTAGGAAATTGAAAAGGGTGGAAAATACAATATGTTCTCAGACATGCTTCGCTCCGCCCACAAAAGGCCCCGATCAATAATACACGAATTTCAAAGAAAGATGGAAACAAAAGAGGATATTGCGAAAAGTAATCTGCACCAAATTACTTGCCACATCATTCTCTTCGTGTCCCATCTTTCTTTGGTGAAATGCACTCACCGATCGTGGCCTTTTGGGACCGAATCTAGCAACATGCATAAAACAAGAGAAATTTACCAAAAGAGGCTCGATCTAGAAATGTATGAACGGTACAAACACACGCCATGGTCACAGCCCACATTCCCCGAGGTGTGCTACCCACCAAGATACGGTTATGAAATTGTAGTCCAATCAGTATTATTTGAAGAAAATAGTCATCATCACCGACTAAACCATATACAATTTATGCACATTCGTGAGGCTTACTTTTCACTTAGACAACCGATAAAGCAAACCAAAAGATTTCCAAATCCATGTGAACCAAAAACACGCACACAACACACCCATGGCTAAACCAAAACAAGGCTCGGATCAAGAAAACAACATCGATGTAACCACCCATGGTCGCAAAAATAATGATATTAAATTGCCACGCCAAGATATGGTACATCGCATCATTTGATTCATCGTCATCACACCCTCTTAATTCTCGCATCATCGCTTCCAAAGAAAAAGCAAACCAAAAGATTCCCAAAATCCAAGTGATATGACACACTTGTTTTTCTTTTTTTTTTCTTTGCAACTTTAACCATTGAATATCATCAAAAACACACAAACAACAAGGCTCGGATCAAAAACAACATCGATGTAACCACCCATGGTCGCAAAAATAATGATATTAAATTGCCACGCCAAGATATGGTACATCGCATCATTTGATTCATCGTCATCACAACCTATTAATTCTCGTGATCACTGCTTCCAAAGAAAAAGCAAACCAAAAGATTCCCAAAATCCAAGTGATATGACACACTTGTTTTTCTTTTTTTTTCTTTTGCAACTTTAACCATTGAATATCATCAAAAAACACACAAACAACAAGGCTCGATCAAGAAACAACATCGATGTAACCACCCATGGTCGCAAAATAATGATATTAAATTGCCACGCCAAGATATGGTACATCGCATCATTTGATTCATCGCCATCACACCTCTTAATTCTCGCATCATCGCTACCAAAATGTTTATTTTGTTTTTACCTATTTGAAATGATACAAGATTTGACAATAATATAGAGTATATATCGTATTGTTGATCGTGAATATTTGCATGTGATTTCGTATATTCAACTGGGCTTTGACAATAAGAGGAATCAATCATCATTCAAAACCAATCAAGATTGAGATATTCACCGCCGCCAGAATCAATGTCATTCAAAACCAAACAAGATTGAGTGTGGTTTTTCTATTTAATAGTGGACACACTTAATTCACCATTAACCCTACTTCACTTTATTCTAAATATGTCAAAACCTAAAAATAAAAAGTTACATTCAAGGTCGATGTCGATGATATGGAATGGTCAATCAAGGCACTAAGAGAGGTCATATTTCCCGAGATTGAAGAGAGATATGGCCCAAATGTCAACCAAGGGACCGATTACCACTAAAATTTAGAAGAGCTAAGACAACAAGTTTACATGGATCAACAAGTACAGGTGGTAAACCACGTGGTACTACTAACATCAAGGTACCACATCATGTAGAAAGTCAATTCAAATTTATAAAGATGTACCATGTTTTCCAACAAGGATCCGACTATACGGGCCATAGTTGTCTAGGATCTTTTCATCTACGGACGTAACTGCTTTGCCATTTATGTTCTTCAAATCTTTGTACATTAATTGTTAAATACCGATGCTTATTTAGAAGTAAACTGCTTGCCATTTATGTTCTCACATAGTCTTTTTTTAAGTAATAAAAGTAACTGCTTATTATACACTAACGCAATGTAACACGGAGATTTGATGCGACACTTTGTGTACAATTGGTACAAGATCGGAAATGCCACATGTAGTAATATGTATGGGGTCGAGCAATTGAAGAAGTTGATGGGCTCTTTGGGAAAGAGCCCAGAAAAAGTCTAAAAACGGACCATGCTTAGAAAAAGTCCCTTTTGGTAATTTTCTCCGAAAGGAGAAAATTAACTGCATAACACACCCGCCATGGTCGCAACCACATGCCCTAAGTGTGGCTACCCGCCAAGATACGAGTGTCATTGGAAAGTAAGGCTCGTGATCTTAAAATGTATTATCGGTACAAACACCCACCATGGTCGCAGCCACATGCCCTAAGATGGCTACCCGCCAAGATACGGGTGTCATTGAATTATAGTCCGACAAACCATTTGCGTAAAACTTTCATCATCGCCTCACTAACTAAATTATCGCTACTCTTAAGCGTAATAATATATCATAATATGTGATAATTAAAGAAAGAGACACCTTATTGACGCCTTCACGAAACCACGGATGCCGTTCGTCACTCCGTCTGCATAATAGAGCGGCATTTGCTCCTCAAGGATCATTGTCGCCCAAAATGGGCTAACCATGACCCAATCAAGATCATCGGTCGAAATGCATCATTAAATCCACAAACAATCCAACATGCCGTGATTTAAAATTGAAACAGATCATCTATTAAGTACGAACCACCCGCAATAAAGCTTTGAACTGCATCCACATCTAATAAATACGCACCACATCACTTAGCCAACCTCTGTGTCCCTCGCCTCTAATAATCCTAGCCAAAACTTCGGATTGCAATGTCCCTCCGCCGCCCATGGGAACATAAACAACTCCTTGTTCTTATTCTTTTTGTTTATCCAAAACAATTTTATTTCGGATGCACAAAGGTCCGAACATTGTCCCTAGACCAAGACGACATAGATTCGCATGATTGGGCAATGGAAATAAGGAATATAATAAAATTATAGAAGCTATATCATTGTTATTAACATTATCAAAAAATGTTATCACTAAAATACCTCTTTGAACGGTTTGAGTTTGATTTCTTTCCCATCCGTCCAATGACAATGGAAATACAGTGTTTCAATGTCGCTTAGAGACCTTCTTGGTGTGGTCGGGTTGTCACAGATATGGGGATTGAAGGAGCTTGCCTCCTCTCCCCGCTCAAAAGGAACGCTCATGCTTTTACCTTCTTTTCATCACGATCAAACGCCTCAACATACTTCACATCAACGGAGTGCTAATTCTGTGGCTAGAGACGGACTCTTGCGTCTCTTGAACATGTTGGTCCTCGTCAAAAGAAGAACATCCCGAAAATGCAGTTTATCTTCGGTGAGTTGGTTAAATTTTATTAGATTTACATCTACAACGAATATTTACCGGATTAAAGGAGAGTCCGATATTTGTGCCTCACCATCACGACATTCTCATCCCAAGAACAGAGATCATGAGTTTTGTGCCTCACTTGTCGCACCCTTCATTTGCACATCTTCATCAACTTTACACTATTCTCAACCCGAAAACAAAAACTGTGTCAATATCATGTCCGAGTGAATGGTCGGTTCGTTTTTTTATTATATTATAATGTTACGAGTATACTCACCATGCATACAGAGACTGAAGCTTTTGTCGTCACCATAACGGCCTTCATTTCCACATCTTCATCAACTTTAAGAACATTATCATCCCGAAAAGAAGTTTACATAAATATTTTTGAATGTGCGTTATCGATTAAAGGTGAATCTCATTATATAAAGCGTATAACACATACTTACCGAATCAAGAGTCAATCCATCTGTTGGGGCTCGTTCATTTCTTACTTGTTTGGCACATCTTCATCAACGCCACAAAGATTCCCATCCTAATCAAATGCACGTGTAAATATCTCAAATTTTGGGTATGTATTAACTCATAAGATTCATATGTAATTCCTATCATACATTACCCGAACATCTCAGATGATCTTGCGTGAGTCAAAAGTCATTTATTACTTGCACTTGTTGTGAAGATAAATCGTTCTTAGAACTAAATATATCTTCTTGCACATTCATATTTGCATTAACATTAACATCCTTCACAACATCATCTACATCCATATCACCGTCATTTTGACCACCGTCGTCGAAAAATAAATATATACTTATGTTACGTACTTGGTCAACTAATTGATGTGTACCGAATCTTGAAAAAACGTTGTTATAACAAACCTTGAATCATCATCTACATCCATACTACCATCATTTTGAGTACCGCTCGAAAAATTAAAAGTACCGAATACATTTGTTAATTAGGATCGAGATTTATTATCGCTCACATAAATAATATGGTTTTATTATACATAACAAGTACGTAAAAACTTAGAAACTAAAATACAACCTACTAGATAAAACATACAAACTATAACATACAAACAACTTAATAAATCGAATAACTGACGCGTAGGTAAGTAGCGATTCGCTGAAAGGACTCATGAAGAAGGACCCGGGTCTCCTTCAACACGAAGATTAATTAATCCTTGTGACCGAACTTGGAATACTTCAAGAGTGTGATCCATTTGGTAAGGCGATCAGATTCAAAACCGGATCCCGAACTTCAGAATCCAATTAATTTTAGTAAGTGAGGAGTGAAAATGTTAAATAGTGTTTTAAAGGATTTTATATTGTTACCATCCAACAATATCTCCCATATACAAAGCCGTACATCGATCTCCAATCATGTTGCAAAAATGACAAGAGAGTCTCTTAGTTTTGAAATATAGAAAGGTCTTGCAATCCGATTAAGTAAGTTGTATGGTATATCTAATACCAAAAGTCGTGGTTAACCAAATCAAAAGAGACGATCATATAAGATTTTTCGATGAGCCTAAAGTCCGCTGAGAAGCCACCCAAGAATAAAACTACCTAATACAAACCGACTTGACCGTTTAAGTCGGAATGAAAGACAATGCATATGTTGACTTTCTAACTTCTTCCAACATTGAGCTCAATGTAAACATCAAACATTCCATGGTCCGTGTCCATCAAGCGGATATGAAATCCTTAAAATGGTAGGGTCAAAACCGATCGGATTAACACCAAAACCGATAACTACTTTCTCATATTCGATTGACTTAACCAACAAGTGGAGAACTATAGCAACGATTTTCTTATTGACGGGTTCCAAAGAACACCATCTTATAAGAATCGAAAAAACACCACAAACCATGAGAGGTGCCAATAGGCAAAAGATTCAAAAACATGAGACTTGTATTAGAGATGACGTTAGGAAAACTTGGAAAAACATACGTCGTTGGAACAAATTGACATTATCATCAACAAAAGCTAAAACTGTGACTCAACAAATCTTGCCGATAGTGAATAAGGAAACTACAAGGCAAAGACGATAACACACGAAACCAACAAGGAATTTGAGTCATCGATGAACGACTTCCATGTCTTTGAAACAGTTCTAAATCAAGTAAAGCATGTATGTGAAGTTTAGAAATGATTTCATTGAATTTCAAAGGGAATGTTGTCGGACATTTTTTGAAGCAAAGGAAAATAAAGACGTGAATGTGTAGCATTATGAATGTGTAGAAGTGTAGAAGCCTTATTTATAGAGTAAGTAGTTTAGGTGAAGTTAATGAACCAATAGTGTAGGTGAAGTTATTAATACAATGCACTAGTGTCATAAATGAACTACTAGTGTAGGTAGAGAACTAATAGTGTAGGTGAAGTTAATGAACTACTAGTTTAGGTGAAGTTTTATTAACTTTTACAAAACTAAAATTTATAATTTACGCTTAATTTTATTAACAGATTTTAACAACATAAACTATAGTAGTTTACGTGAAGTTTTTAAATGCATATCCAAAATGTACCATCATACCACATAAAACACGTATGAATAAGTAATACATCAATAGAGTCGGCATAGAAGCAAAACAAAATATAGATAAAGATTAAAACAATTGCAAGAAATATAACCTTTTCAAGCAGACACGCTCGGAGTGCGTTTCACCCCATTCTTCTCACTAACCCCATCAAGCTTCAAATTGTATGGATAAATTTAAAGTTCATCAATTTGCCGCTGCATATTAGCCATCCGATCTAAAATGTTGCACTAGGTGGCAATTCTCCATCCATACCCGAATCGCCTATCCCAATCAGCCTCAAATGCTTGACAAATTTATGTAATTGATTAATTTGTTGTTGCATTTTAGCCATCCGAGAAACAATCTTGTCGAGATGGCATCAAATCCCATATCCGGCATGCCTTGTCGCCTTCCTAATGACCGGTGATGTATCCGCATTTGAGACCCAACACCTTCTCCGTGGTCTCAACTTCTCCGGTCACGGATATATTGACTGGTGTGTGTCTGCGTTATACTTCTTGAAAAACTCTAAACTAGATGTCCACCAAAGTTCTTTCATCTCGATCACTGACATAAAAAATTATTATACACTAACGCAAATACCTTAAAAATCATAAACAATTTTTCCAAAAGAGTAGAGTATAACCCGCTCAAGCAAAAGGCGAACCATTTCAGCATTACGAAAAAGAAGATCATAATCCGTTTTTTCAAACCTGTGCATCCTCCCATGCAACACCCGAGGATCACATTATCTTCTTTAACCCACCAATTTAGTGAATTGCGCAGTTTCAAAAGCCAAATCAAGGAATTATTATTACTATTAGCATAAAAATTACTACAATACCGATTTAAATTTTAGTATTTAAACAATAGTTACGCACCTTCAAAGCGAACACAAATCCATTCAATGTATAAGTTGCAATGTAACCATCGCCCTTAGTAGCCTTTTCAACAAATGTCTATCTCTAACCTTTGAGATAGCATTACAAATCTTATTGTGAAACTCAACCCAAATGTACTCGCCCTATGGAAATGCATTCCATGCATAAATGTCATCTACTAAAACCAATATCTCGGGGACACCACATTTCTTTCCTGTTTGCGATAAAACATTCTCTAACATCGTAACCGCATAAAGGCGAACAAAGATCATCATCCGAAAGTTCATTAAACTCAACTTGATCAAGAAGAACCCTAACTAGTTGTTCACTTTTATATTGTTGATTCTCTCGTTACGCCTCTCTCTAAGAAAACTTAGCATACGTTTACCAAATCCAGATTCCCGTTTTTTAAAATGCTCTAAAGAAACATCACCAAAGCGAAGACCTAATACTAGACACATATCTTCACGGCCAAACTCTGTTGTTTCCCGTATATCAAAATACAATGGAGTGTTTATATCAGGGTTTTCAACAAAGCGTTGATGTTGGAGCAAATAATGAAGCAAATGGTTATCAAGCTCATATGTTTTTATGTCTAACCATTTCCAAAACGTGGTTTTAAAAAGTTCAAGACGATCGCTTGAAACTCGACTTTGTCTTATAGTTTTGATATAGTGCAACTTTGATCTAGCAATCGAGCTTCGCAGAATACACCTATACACAAAATATAAAATAAACATTAGATGCATACACATATTAGCATATGTTATAAACTTATGACCAATAAACAAATAGAGTCATTGACCAATATCTTAATAACCTAAACATCTCACGATGCAGTGTCCAATTTTTCGATAATCAATATATTTCATATATGTTAAGCACAAAAACGAGGGTTATTGTGCAGAAATAAGCATACCCTAACATGTATACTAACGTAGTCGGTTTTCTAACAATAATAGTAACAATAACCACACTAAACATCAAATAACCCTAAAAATTTTTAAAAACCCTAAAACAAATATATAATCAAAGTTACTGTACAAATCGAAAAAAATCGATTAAAAATCAAAGGGTATAAAACAGATGTATGTGTTACTGTGAAAATCGCACTTTTTACTTACTTGTCTAGAAGCCATTATCATATAATCGAGTCGAACATCAACGGATCTCGTCTGGAAATGATCTAAACAACAAAACGGTTGTGTGATCAAAGTTTCGGGTGTTGTGTGATCACTGGAAATGATCTAAACAACAACACGGATCCATGCAATCGTTAATGTGTGTTTGTGTGTGTTGTGTGTGTTTTTTGAAGATATTCAATGATTAAAGTTGTAAAAGAAAATAAAAAAGAAAATAATAATAGTCATATCTATTGGATTTGGGAAATCTTTTGGGTTCATTTTTCAATTTCCTAGGTGAAATAATGAGGGTCACTTGAGCAATTTATCGGCCGAGCCCAGCCGTTGAGTTGACATTATGCTAGAAAACAAAACAAGAGATTTCTTTAAGATTTGATTTGACACTTAGTGTACTATTTGAACAAGATTGACGGATTTGCCACGTGTCGAAAAATGTATGGGGTTGAAGCGGTTGAGCGAAATGGCGTGGCTCTTTTGGGAAAGTGGCTAGAAAAAGTCTAAAAACGGACCATGCTTAGAAAAAAGTCCCCTTTTGGTAATTTTCTCTTCAATTAATGCCTTAATAAATTTACTTATTTATATATTAAAACTCTTTAAATCGTTATCAAACACTACCTTGATCTTCTTATTTAAACATTCGTATATGCTATACTTATTTTTTATATAAATAAAAAAAACAAAATAATGTATTTTACTCTAAATAATAAGAAAAAACATGTGCATATATGACTAGTTTTTTTTTTTTTTTTTTTTTTTGAACTATCATATATGACTAGTTGGCGTAGACCGCCACAACTTACTGTATACTATCCTATATGAATGTTTGACTTAGTTTTTTGCATTTGAATCTTCAAAAATTGTTCAAAGAAGTGTGACTTTCATGACCACCATTCGCATCAACAACTTGCATCAATTTATGCATTTTTTTTAATATTTTATTTAATAATATTTGTTTTTTTAGATAATCTAAGGTGTCGTTTGGTTTGTTGTTTGGAATGATAATTGATATAAATTTGATATAAAGGTGGAATAGGAATAACTTAAAAAGAAGTGTGACTTTCATGACCACCATTCGCATCAACAACTTGCATCAATTTATGCATTTTTTTAATATTTTATTTAATAATATTTGTTTTTTTAGATAATCTAAAGTGTCGTTTGGTTTGTTGTTTGGAATGATAATTGATATAAATTTGATATAAAGGTGGAATAGGAATAACTATAAATTAAGGTATTCATCTAATAAATGTTGTTTGGTAAGATAATTAGTTGAAAAATATAGTATAAATTATGTGAGGGGAAGTGGTAGTCACGGGAATCAACTTTGAAACCACACCTAAGAGGTGACTTTCATGTATAGTTAGATATTTAGTATCATTCCGCTTTTGGATTCCCATGTTAACTAACCAAACATCAATACATGAAAATCAAATTATTCGCTCATTCCGATTGGCACACACCAAACACTTCCTAAAGCTATATTGGGAATGACAATAGGTATGGGATTGGGAATGAGTTTAAAAACCCACTAGCTTTGGCGGGTTTCGAAAATGGCTTGTTTTGAGGGTTTGATATCTATTTTTAAATATCAAACCCACTAACCAAACAATTATAATGAGAATGAAAGTAATTCCTTAATACCTATACCCTTAAATCAAACGCTCCCTAAACATAGAACTTTACTTTATTCCTTCATAGCCTATCAACCGCAACAAAAGTATCAATATTTTTTCTTTTTTCTAGAACGACAACTATTTATATCACATAATATACATCAGAATCTATTTCACACGTCCTAAGCAGGCTTGAATGCACAACCATCTAGCTGGGGAG
This sequence comes from Chrysanthemum lavandulifolium, assembly GCA_022545495.1. NCBI lineage: Eukaryota > Viridiplantae > Streptophyta > Magnoliopsida > Asterales > Asteraceae > Chrysanthemum > Chrysanthemum lavandulifolium. Next base: position 25,304,777 of record CM040243.1, read on the forward strand.
TTTCTCACACATGATGAGGTATCATTAAAACACAAGTCGTTTGATAAAGTATCATTTTCTTTATAAACATTTTTATGTAAATTTCTATGTTTAATTCTTGTTAAACTCAAACTTTAGATTACAACAGTTTATTTTTAAAACTTATATAATTACATGTGGTAAAATTCACATGTGATAATAAATCATTTTTTTCATGGGTTATTACGTGCTATTAAATACGCACAATGTCTAGAATATTTTAAAGTTGGTAATGATTGTACGACCTGGTCACCCCAATGGAGGACACATCCTCCCTTGTTACTTCCCCCTCCATGGACGCATATCATAATGAAAAATGGGAGGACTCGGTCTTTATTTCGACTAAGTCATGTGAGATGCTTTGCAAAAAAAAAAAATAAATAATAATAATAATAAAATAATAAAAAAACGGTTAAAAAAGCACACGTTGGGTAATTTATTAAAAAAAAATCTTTTAAAATTTATACTTATTGGAAGTGGTTGCTTAACAAGACTTTTGGATTTGACATGCTTTCTTTTGTGTTTCCGAGGAGAACATCGATGTCAACGTTATACGTCAATCGCCTATTTTAAACGATCTCAAAGACGGGAAAGCACCTGAGGTTTCGTTTGTGGTTAACAACATGACTTATAAATAGGGATATTATCTTACTGACGGGATATATTAATGGTCTACTCTTGTTAAGTCTATTTCACAGCCATGCTCGAATGATACGAAGCGAATATGATATAAGCAAGCGTATGAAGCAACAAAAAAAGATGTGAAACGAGTGTTTGACGTACTAAAAAAAAGTGGGCTATAATAAAAACTCTCGCACAACTGTTGTCTTTTAAGAAAATAATGGATATTATGTACACATGCATCATATTACATAATATGATAATAAAGGACAAAAGGAAGGCAATCTTTCCCGACTTTTATCTAGAGGAGCAACATCGTGATGATGATCTCGTACGAACGCATGAAGAAACGTTACAATTTGTTAGAGATTTAGTTAGCGAGAAAACTCGTATAAGCGTTAAAGCCGATTTAGTAGAACACATTTGACGTCGAACAAATGAAAACTAATTTGTAGTTTCATGTTATTTGAATTTTTTTGTTAATGTTTCTTAATTTTATTTTATTGACGGAAGTGTAGTTAGTGAGATTTTTTAAAATTTTATTAATTATGAAAATGAACAATTATTATAGTACGAGAGTGGTATATTATTGCTTCAACGGGAGTATAGTAGTATATTATTGCTTCATTAAATTTAATAATTTATCATTCAAAATAACATAAAGTATAAATAATATTTAAAAGATTAAATGTAGAAAATATATTTTTATATTAGAGACATGGAGTTATGACTAGATAATAGATATTAAATATGCATGACCAGACTTATATCTTTACACTTACGTGTGTAGTAAAATTTGTCACACCTATTATTACCACACTTGAGTAAGCGTGTCATTTATAATTTTACACATTTTTAACCGTGACTAATTGGTCTTTATAATGTGGAAATTGAACTTGTTTTTTTGTAGTGTATATGTCGAAAATATTTTATCATTTATTTTGACTATCAATTAAGAGTGCAAAATGAAATGGTCAAGACTCAAGAGTGTATTTAGTCTGAGCCGGTTTGTTTCTTAACAATTCAATAATTTCACACCCATATCATCCTATATTCATTATATATCTGTCATATATATCCTTTTGTTCTTCCCATCATATTCTTCACTTCTTCGACAATGGCTGCAACAAAATTTAAGTTCATGTTGGTTGTAATACCAAGTTTTGTTATGTTGCTAAGAGTTGTTGAATCGGTTGTGCCACAACAAGAAGGTAACAAAGTTATCTTTTCTACCGCCATGATTTAATTTGCGTTATAGAGTTGTGTTATTGTTTCTTATAAATCTTTATTTAGATGCTTAGTAGCGTTGATTAATTTATCCCATTACACATGTAATATGAACGATCAATAACATAAAGCATAACATTAAAACTGACTTACTTGATGTCGAGGAACGAAATAACCATGCACGAAGAACACCGATAGAGATGAAGATTTTCTACTTAATCTTCTTCTTAGTGATGGATCATAATATTTGTGTATATTGTCATGAGACGAATAATCCTTTATTTATAAGAGATGTTCTTCTTAGTGATGGATCATAATATTTGTGTATATTGTCATGAGATGAATAATCTTTTATTTATAAGAGAGGTTAAGGAGGGATTAACTCATAATTAAGTTATGATTATGTAATCATTACCATAATTAAATAACCTAGTCATAAGCTTTTAAGGAAATTAGATCTTTCATTAAGATACAAAATCCTAAGGAGTATCATTATGGTAAGTGAATATCACACTTTATATTACCGTGATAATGCATTAAATAGGATTGGCCACCCTAATACATAAATATATTAATAAGAAGATATTTTTTTAACATTCTCTCACTTGGTCGTAAATTTATTTAAGCTTTGTACTACTTAATATTGGCTAAGTATCACTTGCATCATTATTAATGCAGGACCCTTACCAATTACAATTAGTTTTTCGAAATGAACAATCATGATTAAAAGTAGGGTGAAACTATTTTATATAACACTAAATTAACTATTTTATAAAACTAAACAAAGTTACACATGAGACCTCACGAAAAATATTGCTAGTTGTTAAAGAACTCAAATGACTGAAAATAGAGGTAGTTGTTAAATGGCATAAAACTTTTGTTAAAATTTTAATAACTTACCCATATCCTCTAATAATGTCTTTTGCCAAGTAAGCCATGAAAAATCACTTAACCAACTCCAAACATGAAATTTCGGTGATGTAGTGATGCAACTTAAATATTGAACATCCAAAACAGCCTCTTTATAAGCAATTAAGCACATTTAATTTGCAACCCCATACACCCCCTTGTAACATAATTCATATAGAAAAATTCTTAGCCATTTAACAATAGTTCAATCATATTTTATCTTCATAAAACTTGCAATATATGTAATACTATCTTTCAAGGATTTCTTTTGTAAGATGGCATAAAGAAAATTGGCCTGGTTGAACTTTCAAGCAATTCGCACACATAATTTTCGTTGTAGCTTAACTACTTGTCCTATGCATATAGCTCTAGGAAGCACCTAACTCGAATCTTGCAAACTCGCTAATTCAACACTGTCAAACGTAGGAATCATCATGTACAACATCATTTCTTGGTTATAAGGAATCATCATGTCCTCTATTTTTGCCCTACAAACGACAATTACACAAACACAATTCATCAGACAGTTGGTATGCATAAAAAACACATAAATAATCGTTTTCATCAATCCATATCATCCATTAACAATTAAATTGAAGAATGAAAAGCGATAAAACATGTCAAACATGGTTAATCTTCCTCAATCACATTCTACCTATTAATTACGGGTTGAGTAGTATGAAAGAAGCTATTGAGTGATGCTGAGTAGTACTTTACAAAAATATCAATGCGCTGAAATTCAAGACACATCAGACTATTAATTACGGGCTGTTTTAGATGATTGTACAAAAGTGTGTTTTATTAGAATAGATAGATAGATAGATATGATATTTTCTAACAAGCAGTGGTTACAACTTGCAACATGTGGGTTGAAAATTTGAGTTTTGGCTGGTTTGCTGCGTGGTTTGGAGATAAGACTATGAGTTTTGTTACAAATTATGTGAGAAAGTTAAGTTGCATGTTTCTATATGTGTTTACAAATTAAGTATATTTTATCAGAACTTTTGTTAGAAATTTAAGAATTTATATGAAGCTACGTGATTTGTCTTTGCAAGTCAAATCACATATCTTATCCTGGTTGTGATTGCCTTAATCATTTTGGAGTAATTAGTTGAGTTACTGAATATAGTGATTTATGATATATAAAAATGATTGAATATTTTTAACCAAAAAAAATAAAAAAATTATTGAATATTTGAAATCCCACGTGAGTAGTTTGACTTTAGTATAATTTGAATATAGTGATTTATGATATGTCAAAATGATTGAATATTTCACTTTGGTTAGAAAATATTTTGATTTTTTTATGTTGACTTTATTTAGTGGAGGTTGTTGGAAACATTCTTGCTGCAATGAACGCAACAAGTTGGAGGTTTAATGGTGACACTTGCATTCTTGACACCATTGCCGAAGTGCCAAGGCTGTCGCAGGAAGCTAATGCTAGCGTTGGATGTGACAACATTGGAAACGACACCGATTATCATGTTGTGAGCATGTATACAGTTTTGTCTTTAACTATTTGTTAAGCTTAATATCATTTGGCACTTCCTTTATTATGCTATAATTTGATAGCATGTCTATCTTTATGTTCTTCTATTATGCTTGCATATATAGCTTATTAATGTGAAAAACTTAGAAATACCTTTGGATGGAATGCTGCAATACCTGCAGTTGTAGAAGATACAAAAAACTATTTATGCAATGTCGGATGTATAAAGTTTTCAATCCACTTAAGTCATTCACGGCAAAAGGTTTATGATTAGTTACATAAAGATAGTGTGTACACGAGTACTTCGTATACTACTGTATCATTTTTATCACTTACTCGAAATGTAATTATCTAAGTGGATTTCTGCAAAGCTTTCCTTGTGTCCAATGAGTTGGTTAATGTGATATTTTTATGTCGTGAAAAAAAATATGTTATTAACCTCAAACAAGATTAGTTGACACTAATATTCAATATTTATGATAAGCACACTTGGACTTTTGAACTCAAACTTTTACTATCTTTGACCTCAACGTCAACACTCTTTAATAAAAAGCCCTTTGCTTTATATTAGTGCCAACGTGCCCCTACACCTAGCAGCTAAAGTACCTGGTGAATTAATAAAACCAGTGATGCTGATTAGCGCTAACACTTTTAGCTGGTTCAAGTTAGGAACTTTATCTGATTTGTTTTTATAATGCACATGTAGCACACACAAATTCTATAGTCTTGACGGGATACTGTCACCTGAACTAACAAAGCTTCCTTACCTTCGATCCGTGTAAGTCCTTTGTTAAACACATAGTAAACTTATATTCTAAGCATTATATGAATCAAGATATAATGAAACTGAAGTGTATTCTGTTATTTTTACAGTGACCTTGCTTATAATTACTTAGGAGGCACAATACCGCCTGAATGGGGTTCTACGCGGTTACAATACCTGTAAGATATCTTTATTAATCCCTTACTCTCACAAAATTTTGCATATGAGAACTTAAAGATGTAAACTGAAAACCTATCTTTCCATGTGCAGCTCTCTTCTTGGCAACCGATATCAGGTGAAATTCCACCAGAACTAGGCAATATCACCACTCTCACAATTCTGTAAGTTGTATGCTTTTCGGTTTTTTTACTTTTCTAGTCAATTTTGACTTTTACCACAAGGGTCAAAATTCTTTGGATGATTTCAAATTTCATCACATTTTTCTTAACATACTCATCTAGTTATAACTCTATATCAGGAATCTTGAAGCAAACCAGCTTACAGGAGCTGTTCCTGCTGACTTAGGGAGATTAAATAATTTAACCTCTTTGTAAGGCTGATTAAGTATCCGAGTTATAAATCATTGCTCATGAATTACATTCCATTGAAGTTTAACTTTTATGATATTATATATCAGGATATTGTCTTCTAACCAGTTTACTGGTAGGCTGCCAACAAGTCTTGGTCGACTAAGAAGTCTAAGAGACTTGTAACTTTCTTTTGCCTTATTATCTTATTCAGTTTTTTTACCATTTCACCATTTTATAGGCTAAGAGTGAGAATCTTATTTGTGTATAATGCAGTAGAATAAACGAAAACAACTTTAGCGGGCCGATACCTGATTTTATACAGAATTGGAGACTACTTACTAGATTGTAAGATGTTCTATGTTTTCTTTTTTAGTATCATATTTTGTTAAAATGTAGTACATTATGAATACATATTTAGGTAATCTCATTTATTACATGTTCATGATCGTTTAAAGTCTGATCTTCGGTTATTTTTTAAGACATATTGTTGCGAGTGGACTCACGGGACCTATTCCTTCAAACATTTCTCTTTTGGAAAAGCTGCTTGATCTGTGAGTGAAAAGACACTTATTAAATCCATTTATTAGAATTAGTTGTTCATTGTTCCTCGTATTGTGCAGGAGAATTAGTGACATATCTGGACCGGCTCAAAGATTTCCTCAGCTTGAAAATGCTTCGGGATTAATAAGATTGTAAGTATCGCATCTTAGCAGTGGCTTTTTGTACCAACTCCGTACATACATTGACATTTCCATTCATAAATTTAGGATCTTGAGAAACTGTAACATTTCTGGGGAATTACCGCATTATATTTGGCGAGTGAGAGAACTTGAATTGCTGTAAGTAACTAAGTATGCATAAAACAGGGTGTTGTTGTTTTAAGTGTTCACGATAAGAATGTTTCATGTCAAACTTTCCTGCATGAATTTGACAGGGATACAAGTTTTAACAGGTTATCAGGGAGCATATATGATGACGTCCTTGATAGGAGCTTGCGATCAGTGTAAGTTGTAGTTATTTGATTTGGTTTACAATTATTGCAGTATATTATGAAGCTATGGGTTACTAAATAAGCATCGTGATGTGGTTTTGAATAGGTATTTAACTGGTAACATGCTAACTGGAAACATACCAGATTCGCTTTTAATAAACGGGGCTAGTATGTAAGTTTATTTCGCGAATCACATTGTTAAAAGTGTGTGACATTTTTATAGAAAAGTTAACATTCTTTATGAATATTGTCGTGCAGTGATCTTTCCTACAACAATTTTACATGGCAAGGACCTAATCAAGCCTCATGCCGACAGAACACGTAAGATTTCTTCCTAAGTTATTTTGGATGATACTTGGAACTTCCTTGTTTCAAAACTTTTCTTTCATGTGTTGTTATATCAGGAACACATACGTAAACTTATTTAGAAGCTTTTCGACAGAAAATCCAATGTAAGATAGAATCCATTGATTTTACTTGAACAAGCCCGGTTTTTATATTCCTTCTTTTATCACATGACTTTGGTGTTTGTTTATCGTTCGATGATATTGTCTACAGACAGGATGTGCTTCCCTGCACCGAGGATTTCAAGTGTCCTAAATGTGAGTATTTTCTACCTCTAAATGTATGATGGTTACCTCTATTGGGGATAAAATAGGAACATTAATGGGTCAACCCAACCCACCCAACCTTGCCAATTGATTATCACATTGGTGCATTTGACTTAATGACAGATTCATGCTCTTTACATGTTAACTGTGGTGGGGATGATATAAGGATTAAAGATAGCAATGGTCAGTCGGTTCTGTACATAGGAGATGCCTACGTGGAAGGTGGGGCCGCCAGGCTGTATGAAACAAACAACAACTGGGGATTTAGTAGCACAGGAGAGTTCTTGGATGACAGCATTCCTCAAAACAATCGCTACATAGTTTCTTTGCAAGGGAACACAAGCTTACCTCCAATTTATAGAACTGCTCGCCTCTCACCGCTCACACTCACTTACTTCAGCTATTGTTTGGAAAACGGTGAATATGCAGTTAATATGCACTTTGCAGAGTTACAGTTTGCTAATGATAGTACATATAGAAGTCTTGGCAGGCGGGTATTTGATATCTATATTCAGGTAATATTATAAATAAGCGTATTTTTAAGATTGTAATTAGTCAATCCAACGGTTATTATATGTGTTCTTTGTGATTTAGGGAAAACCTGTTAGAAAAGATTTTAATATTAAAGATGAGGCTGGTGGGTTTGGTATACCTGTGGTGGTGCCATTTAACGCTAGTGTGACTGATAATATCTTGGAGATACGGTTTTATTGGGCTGGTAAAGGAACGACCCGCTTTCCTAGAAGAGGAGTATATGGACCTCTCGTATCGGCTATCGGTGTTGATCCTTATTTCAAAACTTGTTCGGTTGAAGGAAAGAAGACGAATAAGGGTGTTTATATAGGTGTCGGGATTGGTGTTCTGTTTCTTATAATTTTGATCATGATTATCTTGTGGAGGAAAAAATGTATGAAGAATCACAGAAAGAACGATAAATGTACGGAGTATGAACTTGTCTTTTGACTTTCTTGGTTTATTTGTTTGACTCGTTTCTCATGTGAAATGCTTATCTTGAACAGATTTTGAAGGAATGGAGTTTAAGACGATTTCTTTTTCTTTGAGGCAGTTAAAGCATGCTACAAACAACTTCAATGTTTCAAATAAAATAGGGGAAGGAGGTTTTGGGCCTGTTTATAAGGTAATAATCCAGCACAAAATGTTGTTTTTCTGGTAATTTTTGTTTGTAAGTTGTAACAATAGACTTGTGTGGAATGGTTGCAGGGTACTTTGACTGATGGGACAGTTGTGGCGGTTAAGCAACTTTCGTCTCACTCAAAGCAAGGAAACCGTGAATTCTTGAATGAGATTGTTATGATTTCATGTTTACAACACCCCAATCTAGTTAAACTTCATGGATGTTGCATTGAAGGAGATCAATTGTTGCTAGTTTATGAGTATTTGGAAAATAACAGCCTTGCAAATGCACTGTTTGGTGAGTTTCCTTTAGTTCTCTTGTATTGAATTTTGAGGTCAACTAACCCATTCTTCAAAATCACAATTGACCTAGTTTTGTGGTAAAAGTAGTTACATCAAACTTTCTCCCATGTGTAATCATGTTAAAATATTGTATTTATTTACTAAATGTCTTGAGAAGTTCATAAATTAACATGGGGTTTGAAAATTAGTTTTACTTTGTTTGACCTTATAGTCAACTTTTCCCTCTTATTTGAATGGAGTAACCTTTGCATCATTAAATTGTTGTTATATATACAGATGCAGATAAAACCCGGTTAATGCTAGATTGGCGAAAAAGGTTCAATATAGCTATTGGGATAGCTCGAGGTTTAGCTTTTCTTCACGAGGAATCAAGGATCAAAATCGTACACCGGGACATCAAAGCCACAAATGTGCTGCTTGACAAAGATCTAAACCCGAAAATATCTGATTTTGGCTTGGCAAAGCTAAACGAGGACGACAAGAGTCACGTTAGCACTCGAGTTGCAGGAACAATGTAAACTCTCAATACTTACAAAAACCTGACACAACATTTTTTAACACTTTTTTTATACTAACAGTTTTACTAACAAAATGTTGACGAATTTTCAGCGGATACATGGCACCAGAGTATGCTCTCTGGGGTTACTTGAGTGATAAGGCAGATGTTTACAGCTATGGAGTCGTGCTGTTAGAAATCGTTAGTGGCAAGAACAACAATACTTATGTACCAACTAACAACTGCATATGTCTTCTAGACTGGGTAGGCTTCTAGGTTTCATGCTCAAATCTTTAACATTGCTGTTTGAAAGTCACTATCTTCTAATTTTGTTGCAACTTTCAAACCGATAATGCAGGCTTGTAGATTAGAAACAAGTAAACGATACGAAGAGCTTTTCGACGAAAAACTAGAATCAACGATCAACAAACAAGAAGCTGAAACCCTAGTAAAAGTAGCACTTCTTTGCACCAACGGTTCTCCATCAATAAGACCGACAATGTCTGAGGTTATAAACATGCTCGACGGCAAAACATGTGTACCAGAAATAGTACCAGAAGCAAACGGCTCCACATTAGATCTGAGATTCAAAGCCATGAGAGACTTTAGAGGCCAGAGTCAAAGTGGAAGTCAAAGTCGAAGCCAAACCTATAGCACCATTAGAACAGATACAGATACAGATTATACTACCTCGACATCGTGAGCTAGCAGATGGATACCAGATCATACTGATATTCACATTTTTTGTTCCATTTGATGTTATATTTGTAAAAATGATTAATTTCATATATCACTCTACTTTCATAAAAGGAATTTCCAAATTTAAAAAGAGGAGATATGAAATTATACCTTTGTAAAATTATATAATTTGTATAAAGTTCAACAAAAAAGCAGGGAAATTTGCAAAACTGTGACCCAAGATCAACACGTATTTTCAGTTTTACTAAACTTTGTGACATACTAAAACTATGACTTTTTTTTCTTTCTAAATGCCAAGAATAACCTATCATTGTGCACTTTAATATAGTTAATACATGATAAATGAACGACCTAAACTACAACTACGATATTAGCTTCTGCACACTAGCATAACGTTACCAAAACTATATATTTTTAGACCTACATCATTGCGAAGCGTTACGGATAGATTGCAAAATGAATCCCACTGTTTTTTAAAATTTAGTTAATTTTCTTTACATGTTCAACTTTGATTCTTATACTCTTATTGAACTTTCCAACATTGAGAAAACTTTCATCTAATCAAATTTAGTTGTTCATACAAAACAAAAAGAGCCAACATATTGTACCATAAATAAACATGAAGGTGGAAAAATGTAAATATCAAATCAATTAAGGACTGTTTATAAACAACTGAGAGTGTGAGTGATTGCAAGGACGGAGTCCGGCGGAGGACGATGACGACCGAGATGAAGGGGTCAAGTATTTAGGTCTGGTCTTCACTAAGTGATGGTCAAAAGGTTAGGGGAACCGGTCCTGATCTATGGTCTTGTTCTAAGAACCGATTCTTTTTTGATCTATGGTCTTGTCTATGAACCGTATCAATGGTCTTGTATATAAACCGGTCCTCTCTTTAAGTATCTATATGGTCTGGTATATGGATTACCAGGATGAACTAGGCCCAAAACTGAATGAACTCAGGAGCTGAACCATGCGGGTCACGTGTGGGACGATCTGTTATTTAAATTTCATTTTTTCAACATAGTCTAATGTTAGGATTTAGTAAATCCGGTTATTAAAGTGTCGGTCACCTCAAGTATATGTAATCGTTAGAAAGCTCGTAGTAATGTAGTTATTTTGAAGTTAAGTAGTATTTAGTTAAGTAACATCGTGGAGGACGGACGGTCTTTACCCATCAGATGCCTCGATCCACGGCCAGTAGGTGGCGATTTGTGTAAGATTATAAATACTCTCTACCTCCCAGGTAGAGTTGAAGCTCATAATAATACTTTCATTTTCTCTCACTAAGCTCTCAAACCTCTAACTCTTTCTCTCTAAAACCTTGAATTATACGCCCACTGATCGTGTTATGATGTGTTTGTGAAATCCAATATGTTACAAATGGTATCAAGAGCCATGGTTTTATCATCTCTTATTTATCCTTTGATTTCTAGTGGTTCTATATGGTTTTTGAGTTTGAAAAGTTTAGTGGTTTTTGCATCATTGGATCAATTCTTGTGTTAAAGTTTGAATTTTGAGTATACTTTTGTGTTTAGAATCATTGTAAGTGCTTGGGTTTGGATTTGGAAAGCTTGAATCAACGTGGTTGAGCTTGTTTTGGATTGAAAAGTGTGTTTTGAAGTTTTCAAGGTAGCGACTTGAGTCTCGTTGTGAATTTCTTCGTAGCGACTTGCTTCAGTAATTTCTAGCGAGTTGTAGTGTTAGTCGTAGCGACTTGAGCTTAGCGACTTGTCTATTTAGATAAGCCGACAAACAGTACAAGTTAGTGGATTCTCCACTACGGCTAGCGACTTGGTGGGGTTAGCGACTTGCTTTTATTATTTCTAGCGACTTGTACTTATTGTTCTCATCGACTTGATATTAGCGACTTGGATACTTAGCGAGTTGTTCTTTAGCGACTTGTATGCTTAGCGATTTGGTTCGTTAGCGACTTGTGTTCAGCGACTTGGGTTTTAGCGACTTGTGCTTAGCGACTTGATTCACAAATGACTTGTGGTTTAGCGAGTTGCTACTTAGCGACTTGGTGCTTAGCGACTTGGTTCAAGGATTATAGCGACTTGGTTAATACTTGTTTCTAATACGGTTTCTCTTGATTTAGTAAAATCCGTGAAAGAATCTATTTCCGGTTTAATCATAGAGTTATAAAATCCCGTGAAATCGTAAACATGTCTACCAACGCGCCTACAATCATTTCTATTGTAGGCGAGGACGTTCAAGCGGTGGTTCGGATACTCGTCCACCCATGCTTGATGAATCGACTACGACTCTTGGTCTCAACGAATCGATTGTCTTGTCTTGGTAAGGAAAATGGAGTTAACATTCTCAAGTCAATTGATGAAGGACCGTGTCGAGTTGAGACAACCGAGACATACTTGACATCTGCGCAGATGGCTCGGTGATATTAGGACCGACGGACCTAAAATGTATGATGAACCGATCGATAAGGAGAAGAAGAGATACGATGCGAACATCGTGGCTTCTAAAATCATACTTGTGGTTTACCTAAGGACATTTACAAGTCGATCAATCACAACACCTAAGCTAAGGCGGTTTGGGACAATGTCAAGATGCTACTCTCGGGTTACGAACTAACCAAGGAAGACAGAGAATCTCAACTATATGATGAATTTGAGCACTTTAAGATGAAGCCGAAGAAAGTGTCTATGAGTATTACGTGAGATTCCACAAGCTTGTGAATGATATGAGGAATATCAAAATCGACCATGCCAAATATTCAAGATGAATTCAAAGTTTGTGAACAACATGAATCCCGAATGGCATAAATTTGTCACATCGTGAAGCTAACCAAAGGATTAAAGAACACCAACTATGAGCAACTCAGATGCATTCCTTCTTCGAATGAGAGACATGCTATGTTTGAAAGAATGATTCTTGAGCAGTTCAAAACTAAACAGGGAGAAACAAGTTCATAAAATGATTCAATGACCTTTTACACCAATGTTGGAATTACTACCAAAGCTTCTCAAGTCATACCCACGGGTAATGGAAATCACAAACTCATTTCCGATCCAAGTTTCAAGCAACCTGATGCCAATGCAGTCATGGAACACTTTATCAATCAACTGGCTCTTATGGTTAAACAAAACTTAACCTTCACTCCACATACTAACAGTCTTCACACTAACAATGAAATCAAGACTGCATCCAATCTACACAATCATGCTGTTGTCAGAGATGGAAAGGTTATGGTGCATCCAGCTCAAGGAAGACAGTATGAACAGGGAAGATGAGGAGTAGGTGGAGGTTATGTTGCAAATCAGAATCGGGGAAGGAATGGAAATCAAGGTCAAGCTAATCTAATTAAGTGCTACAACTGTGGTGGTGATGGACACATAGCAAGGAACCGCACTTCTCAAAACGCCTCAAAATGCAGTACTTCAAAGACAAGATGCTACCGGTGCAAGCTCGGGATAATGGAGCCGTTTTGGATGAAGAGGAATTATTTTTCTTCTTGAGGTAATGCCAAGACATATGATGCGATGTGGATGAGCGACCAATTCGTGAGATAGGTCATAATCATTAGAATGCCTTTCAAGTTGCGATCGTGATGCATACGACTCGACATCGATGATGAACCCATCGCATGCACAATTTTCATGGCAAGTATTTCTCCAATGGTCTCTCCAAAGGTCTCATCATCACAAAAGTCGGTCCATCCAAAGAATCAATCATCTCGGGTATTAAAACTATATGATGATGTTGAGTCGCAAAAGATACATGATAAAGTGCAATCACAGAAACTTGTGACTCGGATATTGCTAATATGGGTAATAATAATATTGTCCCATATGATCAATATGTGATCCAAAGTGAGAATGTGATTGAACCAAGTGATATATCTTCTGCAATCAATGATGACTATGTTTTGAAGAATACACCGCATGTGCCTCGATGATTCTGTCATTTACAACTAAATGCTTATAAAGAACAAGTTGCTATTTATGAACAGTGCTAAGTTTGAGCTAACTACCGTGAGCGTAAAATGGATGACCAAATGCGTACAATTATTAGAAAAGTAATTTTAGAAGAAGTGTTAAAACAAGAGTTAAATTCCTTACAAGAAAAGCTTTCTAAAACTGTTATGCAAATGCAAGAGCTTCAAGATAATGTTAAAGTGCTTAAACAAGAATTCAATGCTAAGGAATCAAAACTTTTGAATGATTTTTCTAATCTAAAAACTTTGAAAACAAGCTTGAAAATAAGTTGTACGTATGAGGAATACCATTCAGACGGCTCACATGATCACTAAGCATAGAGTTCTCGGCGATAAGCATAGTATTCCCATTGTAGAAAACCTAATCCCGAGTATGGTAAGATAGCAAAATTGCTCAAAATGTGATCTATGATGGTAATGAAATCCTTAAGCCTAGACAGAAACCTAGTTCTTGTTGAGTGCAAGGAAGAGGATAGAAAACTAGATGATGCATCTAGGGAGAAAATGGATAAGAAGCTTAACGATCCTGCATGTAAAAAGAATAACATAACTATCAAACCCCACGATTACACTAAGGAAAATTGGATCTCCCTGACCATGTTTAAGCCTCAAACTCAATTAACCCCAGAACAGATATTTTGGAAGAAAGATATGGATAAGCTAAAAGTTAATGTACTTGTTGAAACAAACACTCCCTTAGGAAAATGCTGCAGACTCATGTGTATCCTTCAAATACACCAATGCATCTAGTTCCTAGATCGATTGCCATCAATAGCAAAACCTTAATCACCAGTATGTTGTTTATCAACTATTCGTTGATTTTGAGAAGACATGTAAGAAGAGAATCACACCTCTGGGGATAACAGAGGGGAAAGGGTTTTGAGCAAACTAAAGAATGTTATTTAAGCGAGGTCATGCCTTTCTTTAAACAATTAAAATGTCAATTTGAGAATCTTCAAAAGGAATAAATTCAGATATTAAAGAAATGGAAAAGGGATTTGATGCAATGATAGTTGAGGTCAATGATTATGAACAGGAACTCAAATATAATGAAGTTGAAAGAAAGAACTTGCATATTTTAAATGAGAATTTGATTTCGAGTTGTGTTACCCAAGATGTGTTTTATACTGTTACTAAGCACTCTATTACTGCTTCTCGATTTCATGAATTATCTATTGCATTAAAAGTTTCCCATGATCGTGTCATTGAGCTTGAAAACAAAAACTCAAAACTAAATGAGAAAATTGATCAGGATGATCACGATAATTTGATAAAACTTCTTTCTAAACAAGAAGTTGAACATTTTGATTTGCAACTAAAATATCAACATCTTAAAGAAAATGTCAAAACCTCAAATAGCAAGACATCCTCGGATGTTCCGAATTTGATGCGATTTTCGGATAAACAAACGTGACGAACAAATTCAAGCTCATTGTAACACGATCGAAAATTGAAAGCCCAAATTTCACAATTAAAGGGTGAAAAGAACAATGTATTTGGATCCCAAATGCCTCCTCCTTTAGATTCTCGGATTCTCGGACTTTTCATCTTCAAAACTTGGTTAATGTTCTACAAAAGGAAAGCGAGGGTTTTCTTGAAGAAAATGAAAAGTTAAACAACACTTTAAAGAGTTATATGATTCAATTAAAGTCATTCGTGACAAGAACAACGAAAAATAACTTCTTTACAAAGGAAATTGAGAATCGAGGAGACCGGAAAAGGAAGCGCCACTTGTCTTTAATGAGAATGTTGCATCAAGGTCATCCTCGGATTGCAAATATACTATGATGTTAAATACATTCCTCCTCATCTCGTGAATAATGAACTTGTGTTTCATAACTATTTTGCTCACCTTAAGGATAGTCTAGAATGTCTCCGTGAGATTGTGGAAGAGGATTTCATACATAAGCCTCTTGATAGAGAATTAGGTTTGCTTGCATTCAAGCCAAACGATCTCGGGAGCTGCTAGAATGTTTAAAAGCAACATGTCCTAAATCCTTAGGTGCGAATCTGTGAAAGCTGTGATGCCTTGTTCTATGCCTAGTGCCAAGCATACAAACCATTCTATGCCCACTATTAAGAAAGTGAACTCTAATGTGCCTTCAAGTAGTTCGGATCCCCGCGTCTAGTTCGGAATGCAAAAGTAGATCAACCAACTAATGTTCCCATAATTCCTTCTACAGAGTAATCGGTGACATAAAAGCAAGCGGGTCAAAGCCTTCGAGCAATACCAAGCAAGATAGGACCTCATGAGCTAGGAATGTGCATTGGAAGAGAGTAGAAGATCACCCTAGGAATATTAAGTTTGAGTTGAATAAAGCGAATCATGTTGATTCTAGTATTAGCTATAAGCGTACTATAATTAATTCGATTACGCTACTATCGCAAACCATGTAATGATGATCGCTTGATTTACATTACTAATCATGAATGTGGTGTGAATGATTTGTCTAATGATGTCAAATGTCCAATTAAAGCTGTTAATGTTAAAATCTAGCTAAGAAGGCTAAAAGGCAAAGGTGAAAGAAAGTTAGAAAACAGTGGAAACCCACAAGAAAGGGAATTTAGTAATATAGGTTATCAATGGATACCCATCGGCCGTAAGATTAATGAGTTGTGCCCTAAATTTTCTAAGTCAATGCCCACTAGAAAATGGATGCCTCTTGGTAGAACTATTCCTTAAGAAGTGAACATACTTTGAATTGGTCAAATACGGACACTAGCATCGCATCTATTTCGGATGATTCCATTGTTTCTACTCGATGTGGGTGTTCCAATCATCATTACTAACAAAATGGAACCCATTCTTGCATGGGTATCCCAATTATCCGATTATTCATTCTTGTGCGTGTTCAACTGCAGATCGTTCAAATCGCTTACGTGGTACACGAACTCGTGCTATTCCAAGCATATGATTGGAGACCGGTCACGGCTCATGAACTTTGTGAGTAAATTCATCGGACTTGTTAGATTCGGGAATGATCATTTCGGTGCAATTTTGGGTTATGGAGACTATGTTTTAGGAGATAGTGTGATTTCGTGGTGTATTATATTGAAGGTCTTGGACATAATCTATTTTCCATTGGACAATTTTGTGACTCGACTTAGAAGTGGCCTTGAAAACATACTTGCTTTGTTAGAGAACTTGATGGTGTGGAACTTCTCGGAGGAACTCGTGGTTCAAACCTATACACCATCTCTATAGAAGACATGATGAAATCTTTACCCATCCGTCTGTTGTCAAAGGCTTCTAAAACTAAGTCATGGCTATGGCACCGTCGTCTCAATCACTTGAACTTTGGTACCATAAACAATCTTTCCAAAAGGACTTAGTAAGAGGACTACCTAGACTTAAGTATGAAAAGGATCATCTTTGTTCAAAGATATCAATTGGGAAAAAGCACGAAATATGCCCACAAACCAAAACCCACAAACTCGATGAATGGAAGTTCTTCATACCCTTCATATGGATCCATGCGGACCAATGAGAGTGCAAACGATAAATGGGAAGAAATACATTCTAGTAGTTGTTGATGACTACTCTTGATTTACTTGGGTAAATTTTTGAGGACAAAGGATGAAACTCCATATGTCATCATCAAACTTATCAAACGACTTCAGTTCGACTCAACAATCTTGTTAGAATTGTTTGAGCAGACAATGGCACGAGTTTGTTAACAAAGACTTAATTCGCTTTATGAAAGTGTTGGAATCACCATCAAACAAGTGTTCCACGAACTCCTCAACGAGCGGTGTAGTTGAAAGACGAAATCGAACTCTTGTGGAAGCCGCAAGAACAATGCTAATTTATTCAAATGTTCCAATGTTTCTATGGGTCAAGCCATTGCCTTTGCTACACCCAAAATCGTTCCTTATTCACACCTCTCATGGAAAAACTCCATATGAACTTGTCCATAAACGAAAACCTGATCTATCCTACCTTCGTGTGTTTGGTGCTTTATGTTACCCAACTAATGACGGTCAAGATTTAGGTAAACTAAAAGCTAAAGAGGACATTGGAGTATTTGTAAGATATGCACCAAACAGAAAAGGATACCGAATCTACAACAAGAGAACCTGAAATATCATGGAAACAATTCACATTACGTTCGATGAGCTGACTGGTCAAATGACTCCAGGAAAATCCAGTTCTGGACCCGCATTTCAACCTTCATCAAGTAGTCCTATCAGTTCTACCCTTGCTTCTAATCCCTCACCAGCAACTCCTTATGTACCTCCTTCAGAAGATGACTTGAAGAAATTATTTGATCCAATGTTTGATGAACACTATGAGCCAAGTGCTAATGATATGTCAATTCCATCAACAGAGGCTACTTCTATCCTGTCAATGAAGTTAACCCTTCGGTTTCAATGTCATTAAGTCAAGAAGCGCTGCTGATCACTCTGTCTCATCAACAAATCATCAATCATCAAGTGTACATCATGGAATTGTTTACGCACCCATGATGAAGTTAATCCCTTTGCTACTCCCGAAGATGCCCCCTTTGAAAACATATTTGCTCCTGAATCTTCATTAGAACCATCTTCATCAGGAGATATCGACTCTGCTACTTCAGTTCCTCAACAACAACCCATGAACACCTTAGAAAATGGACACATGATCATCCATTGGACAACATCATTAGAAACCCTTCTCGTCCAGTATCCACACGGAAACAACTTGCAAACGATGCCTTATGGTGCTTCTTCAACTCCGTACTCTCTAAGGTCGAACCAAAAGATGTTAAAACCGCCATGAATGAAGACAGTTGGTTCAATGCCATGCAAGAAGAAATTTATGAGTTTGATCGACTAGATGTATGGGAATTAGTACCTGCTCTAGTTTGTGCAATGATCATTGCTCTAAAGTGGATCTTCAAAGTAAAACTTGATGAGCATGGTGATGTTTTAAAGAACAAGGCTCGATTGGTTGCAAAGGATACCGTCAAGAGGAGGTATTGACTTTGAAGAATCATTTGCTCCAGTTGCTCGTGTCGAGGCAATCGAAATCTTCTTGGCTAATCTTGCAAGTAAGAACATGGTAGTCTATCGGATGGATGTAAAGACGGCTTTTCTCAACGGAGATCTTAAATAATTCAGATATCGCCGCCAACCCGAAGGCTTTGTGAATCCGAGCATCCTACTCACGCCTATCGTTTGAAGAAGGCTCTTTACGGTTTAAAGCAAGCTCCAAGGGCATGGTATGATCACGCTATCAAAGTTTCTTCTATCTAGTGGTTTCAACAAAGGAGCAGTTGATCCGACATTGTTCACCGTAAAGTCGGGAAAACATTTAATTCACGTTCAAATATATGTTGATGATATTATTTTTGCCTCGATGACCCCAATGAATGTGACCGTTTTCAAATGAAATGGGTTCCAAATTTCAAATGTCAATGATGGGACAAATGTCATTCTTCTTGGGATTACAAATTTCACAAAGTCCGGAGGCATTTTTATAAATCAATCTAAATATGCAAATGAGATTTTAAAGAAATTTGGATTTGATTCTTGTGACCTGCTGACACTCCCATGATAGGCGTACTAAATCGGATGAGGACCACTCGGGGATCATGGTAGACCAAATGAAATATCATAGTATGATTGGATCCTGATGTACCTCACGACCGATGAGACCGTACATTCTGTTCATTGTTTGCATGTGTGCTAGATATCGAGCTAAGCCTACCAAAAGCACCTTGAAGCGATTAAGCGGGTCTTCGGTATCTCCAAGAAACCATCAATATGGGACTTTGGTACCGATGGACACGGTATGTCACTAACGACCTATCAGATCTTGATCATGCAGGATGTCAAGATATCGTCGATGTCGTCTAGAGGTGCTCGGTTTTTAGGTGATAAGCTTGTGGTGGTCTTCAAAGAAACAAATGAGTATTTCTATTTCCTCTACATAGGTTGAATACATAGCCATGTCATCTTGTTGTGCTCAAATCCTATGGATGAGATCCCATTATCGACTATGGCTTTGAATTCAACAAAATTCCTCTGTCTTGTGATAATAAAGTGCTATTGCTCTCTCATGCAACAACGTTCAACACTCAAGAGCAAAGCACATCGACATTCGACATCATTTCATTAGGGAGCAAGTAGAAAACGGTGTGGTGAAACTCTATTTTGTGAGGATCGAATACCAATTAGCGAGACATCTTCACCAAAGCTCTTCCTAGAGAACGTTTGAGTTTATCCTCCCGACTTGGTCTAAAGATTCTTCAACCGGAAACACTCAAACGTCTTCAAGAGGAAGACGAGGAGTAAAGGTCTTTCTTCATCCATCTCTTGTATATATTTACTCGAAAAGCAAAATACAAAATTTCAAAATCTACGAAAAGCAAATAGAAAAATATAAAACTTTCAAAAAATTCTTAAAAATTAGAAAATTTTGAAAAATCCCAAAAATATTGTTAGTTTGTCATGTTTTTTTTCTTTTTTCCTTGTTCAATATCATCTACGGATTTTGTGTTGTCATTCAAAGAATGACACGGGTCTTTAGATGTTGTTCGAATGTTTTAAAATATATATATATATATATATATATATATATATATATATATATATATATATATATATATATATATATATATATATATATATATATATATAACTTGGGAGAAAGTGAAACAATGGTTTATAGTCATTTCGAGTCTATAACTCGTTTTTTAAAGAAAGAGCGAGCCATGCTTTATCTTGTTTTCAAATCTCATGCTCGATTCTATAAACAAATATTTGCTATCTAATGAAAACTAATTGCTTTGAAAATACCTCGGACTCAATTTTTGAAAATCATCTGGACTTAACATTTGTCAAAATCCTATCTATCTCGATCAACAACTTATGTCATTGATTGAGGGAGAATGAGTCCCTTGTCAAAGCCATCGATTTTGACCGCCTCAGGCTTATTAATACTACTCGTCAACCAATCCAATAAACCGACTTTCACTGATCCCCGTCACTTAGCCATTCCGATCCTAAACCCATTCTAATCTTTTGAATGTCTCTTGTGCTAAAGGCTGTTGTATTAATGTTTGTTGTTGATACATGTCATACTAAAGTCTAATAACTCAAAGAGACAAAATAAACCGATTTGTTTAATGGAAAGTCAAAATTCCCCCATTGATCTTTGAAGGTTATGATTTCAATTAAATCAAAAGGTTATTTGTCATACAACTATTTTCAAAAGATACTAATGCATGTTTAATCTTTGGAGATTCAAGTCTCAAAGTTGATCCTTATCAGTTAAATGTCTTCATAAGCAAGTCACATCTCTCCTTAAAAGCTTTCAAAAACAATTTAAATCTATAGAGATCACAAATCTCAAATGATTTGAAAATTGTGATCGGGGGAGAATTTGTGATTTAAATTGGATTTAAACTAATGATTCGATAAATGGTTTCACAAGTGTTTAGCAAGTTTTCCTCCCCACATGTGGCAAATGATTTCAAATTTTCATGCACATGTTGAGGGGGAGCATCCTTTTAAAACCACAAATAATTGAAACGTGATTGATTTGTCTCTAAGTGCAGTTTCCTTCTAATATGTGCAAAACTCTTTCATACTTCAAGGCACATATTGAGGGGGAGCAAACTTATGAAAACTTCATCCTTCCCCAATATGATTTATCTACTTGATTTGATCAGGGAAGTGATGTTGATATCTTTAGAAAATGGTAATCAAAGTTAATTCTTCCTCTTGCCTCCGTGTGCCAAATCGATTTAGAAATACTCGATGCACATGTTGAGGGAGCTTTCTTTTCTAAAATATCAAAACAATTCAGTACAAAAGGCTTTGATAATATATCACAAGTATCCGGATTGATTTTCAAATGGTTTTCAATTGGTTTCAGCGGATGAACTATACCAAATAGACCGACCAAATTTACTTTATGTATGGTGATATAAGGATGGTTAGGTTAGGTATTCGTTCCCACAATCCGCCGAACCGGAGGGATCTACCGAGGACAATCCACTAGATAGTGTAGAGTCCTTAGGTATGATGAAAAAGGAGAAAAGTGAGATATGGGAAGAGTGCGGATGAGATAGAGCTAGAACTCGAATAAACCCAACAAGGTTCTAGTTATGAAGTCTCGGTAAGCTTGAAGGGTTGAAGAATGAAAAAAATTGAATGTGAAAAGGGTGAAAAGAAATAGCCCTCGATAATTCAACCTTAGGGCGTAAACGGGTTCAACACATATCTACTTGGTGGTTACTAAGGTAACACCGGTATTGAAGACAAGGCGTTATGGACCCGGTGGCGACTACACTAAACTTCCCAAGCTACTCAAGTTCCTCTTAAAAGGGCTTGTTTCATTCTCACGGGAACCGACATTATCTATCGACTTTCTCTTAGAGTTTGTTGATATTGAAGAAGGAGACTCTCTCCTAGTATCCGACATAGGAACCAAATATGCACAATTGAGTCTAGAGCCACAAGATCATCAAATAAATCTCATTAGGACATTTGTCAATGAAGACTCTCTGTTTCACACAATGTGGAAAGAGATTATATCTTATGAGTCCTACGCATTATCCTTGTGGTATTGCGAACATCCGAGTGATATGCAAACATATTCACAATGAAGATGGAAAGCCTTACGGAGCCAACATCAAATAAGCACGGTGGGTGGCATGTGAGATCTATCCAATAGATCAACCATGTGACAAATGAGCAGAAACAATGGGCGATTCAATATTTTGAATCAATCTGGTTCGAGTTATGGATTGATGGATACCTTTGAAAACCGGTCGTTGTGCTTAAAAACTCATTTCTTTAGCACATCGATTGTGTACTAATATTTCAAAATAAAAGGTGTTTATGATTGATAATTGATTTTCATTAAAACCTTCGTTGTATTGCAAAAACAATTTATATTGAGCGATATTGTTTTCAAATCATTTTCATCAATCGGTGAATCTCAATTCATTTGGTTCACTCACTCGTGTTGTCTTCTTTGAGACGTTCGGTTTGAGAACGACTAGAGCATTGCGAAACCCTATCAAGGAAATTCTCCGAATTATACGATCACAAGCGAGACTTGTCGCGATCAGCGGGAACCGTGGGCGTGTACCTCGATTCAACGAAAGTGATCAAAGACACTTTCGTGCACTTTGTTGCTAATCGTTGTATGTGCGCGACGTTTGCGGTGATCGAAATGAAGCGGTCAATCCATAGCCGCATGCTCACTCAAACACATTCACTTCAAAGAAATCATGATTAGTGCATCAATGACTCGATATTTTCACTCCATGCTTCGCTTTCTGCTGCGCAAATATCATGAATCAACTAAAGCTTCCACTACTACGATAAGAAGAAATCATGATCCGAATGTGAGCATGTCGGTCCAAATGTCATAACATCACATAATACCAACACCACTATGGAAGAGTCGAGATTTATGTTGGGCGATGATCTCAATGTTGGCTCAAAACTCATCATCACGTGGATCGGATAAAGACCTCCACATTGATTATCTAAACATGCTAAAATGAAGAATCAATGACTACGAGCTCTTGGGCAAAGAACGAGAACAAGAATCCAAGAATAATCTTAATGTAATATCTGTTTGTATTCAATGTAATTTGAGGTGACCTCCATAGGGAGATTGTTAGGATTTAGTAAATCCGGTTATTAAAGTCTTGGTCACTCAAGTATATGTAATCGTTAGAAAGCTCGTAGTCGTAGTTATTTTGAAGTTAAGTAGTATATAGTTAAGTAACATCGTGGAGGACGGACGGTCTTTACCAGCTATATGCACGATCCATGACCGTGGGTGGCGATTTGTGTAAGACTATAAATACTCTCTCTCTCCGAGGTAGAGGTTGGGCTAATAATAATACTTTCGTTTTCTCTCACTAAGCTCTCAAACCTCTAACTCTTTCTCTCTCTAAAACCTTGAATTATACGCCCCACTTGATCATGTTATGATGTGTTTGTGAAATCCAATATGTTACATCTAATAAGTTTTAATAGTATATCTTTCTATAAGTAAGTTATTTAAGATTCTTATATATTATTAAATAATCAAATATTTGGCTTCATGGTTCGTTATAAAAATAAAAAATTCACCTTTAAGACTAACGGTAATAGTGATAATTATCACCACTACTAGTATAGACTGTGAAATCTGTTTGATAAATTTATTTGTAGATAGCTAACCATATCTTTTAAATTCATTTCTGAAACATTAATATTGACGCATGAACCATGTTAGAGGGTATGAAAGTAATTAAAAATAATTATGATATATGTTATGTATGACATTGCAAAAGTTGTTGGGAAGTTTGAAATTTTCGTTTTAGAGTGTCCAATAAATTTAAGCACGGTTTTGATTCCAAATAATGGTTGTTTGGATGTGATGTCATTTCTGAAGGAAAAAAAGTCAATAGGCGGTCCTATATCGAAATCAAATTCATATTCAACATAAAAGGTTTGATTATGATGAATTTATCGTTAAACTTGGATGCAAAAAGAAGCAAAAACCTACTACACCATACGCAAAACAGTTTCACTTTTCATGTTCACATTCACAATAATGGTAAATTGGTGGTTGATGGACCCAAGCACAAGTATGTCAACGTCTGGACAATGAACATCAACATCTAAGAATGAAATTACAAGAGCTAAAACAATATTTGTTTATACCGTCAAACTAAGAAACAACTACGATATGTATGCAATGATATTGCAGCTGCACAAGGCAAATTAGAAATTTACATTGATCATGAAGGTGTGAGTTTTATTATTGCCAAGTATATATGCTAAAATGCTATGATGGCGGAAATGATGAGTCATGTAATAACATGCTATAAAAGTGACAGTGAAGATGGTAAAAGGGAGATAACACAAGTTGATTAAACTCGGGATCAAATGGTTGTATGGGTGGAATAACATCACTTTGAGAATGAGGATGCTAAAGAAGTTCAACGTCGTATTGAGAGCTGACAGAGTCGTATATATTAAAATTAATATAATTAAAGATGTTTAATGTATATTTCACCAATTCTTATTTATATAATAAAGGTAAACATTATGTGAATAAATTGTTGTTATTATGTATAATCCACTCTAATAAGAACATAATTCATAAACTCTACATCCTAAACCTTAAACCTTATTTTCGCTTTATAAAACTAACATGTCATACAATATGACCAAGTAACCATTGTCTTATTTCGGTTAGTACCTATCTTTTTGAAGCTTGGAGGTTTACTAAGGTTCAAGTCTCATGATGTGACAAAAATTCATGTTTTCCTTCTAGTGCGAAGCCGTGAGTTTTAGGGGTTTCCCTTCGCGGGTCTCTTAGTGTTTCAGGTCTCGAAACCTGTCGGTTTAGATGGTTTAACTCGGAGGTCGGATTTCAAGTTGATGTTATTCTAAAAAAATACAATATAACCAAGTTGTATACTTTGTATTTTACAAACTTTTTTTCAATAAAAAATAAAATGGCAAATTATCTGAAAAGGCATCGAACTTGCCACTTTTTCCTTTTCTGGGCATCGAACTTTTTTTTTTCCTATTGTAGCACTAAACTTGCCTAATTTTCCTATTGTAGCACTGAACTTGCCTAATCACACTTAAAGTGTAATTAACCTTCTTAAACCCGTTTTTAAGTGTGATTTTGTGTCATGAAAGAAAATTAAGCAACTTTAGGCTTCTTATAGAAAATTAAGCAAGTTAGTGCTACCCGTTTTAAGTGTGATTTCGACCGTTAATTTTTTATTGCACCGCTAGTCCTTTTAAATCTGCTTTTAACGACCGTTATTATATTATTGCACCGTTAGTCCTTTTAGCCCGTTTTTACGTTTTCGTCCGTTTTGCGGTTTCGTCCGTTTTCTGCGTTTTCGTTCGTTTTACGATTTTTTTTTAGTTTTGCAGTTTCGTCGGTTTTACGTTTTCGCCGGTTGTTACGTTTTCGTCCGTTTTACGTTTCGTTTGTTTTGCACATTTTGCACATTTTCGCGCGTTTTGCGGTTTAATCGTTTTACGTTTTCGCCGGTTGTTACGTTTTTTGTCCGTTTTACGTTTTCGTCCGTTTTACGTTTCGTTCGTTTTGCGTTTTACACGTTTTACGTTTTCGTCCGTTTTACGTTTTCGTTTGTTTTGCGCGTTTCGCACGTTTTATACATTTTGCAGTTTCGTCCGTTTTACGTTTTCGTCCGTTTTACGCGCGATTTCGTCGGTTTTACGTTTTCGTCCGTTTTGCACGGTTTCATCCGTTTTGCACATGTAAAAACGAGCGGCGTGTGAAGCGAACAAAGCGTGTGAAAACGGATGTAAACGGATAACGTGCAAAATGCGAAAACGGCAAAAGCGATTTAAACTGCAAAAGCGGATGAAAACGTCGGCGAACGAAACATGTAAAACGGACGGCTATGCAAAACGGACAAAACGTCGCGAAACGAACGCGTGTAAAACGGACGGCGTAAAACGGACGGCGATGTAAAACGGACAAAACGTGTAACAACCGGCGGCGTGTAAAACGGACGAAACCATGCAAAGACTAAAAATCGTGTAAAACGCAAAACGTGTAAAACGGACGAAACTGCAAAACGGACGAAACCGTGCAAAACGGACGGCGATGTAAAAGCGGGCGGAAAGGACTAACGGTGCATTAATATAATAACGATTAGTAAAAGCGGTGAAAAGGACTAGCGGTTGCAATAAAAATTAACGGTTAAATCACACTTAAAACGGGTAGCACTAAACTTGCTTAATTTTCACATAAGTAGACTAAAGTTGCGTAATTTTCCTTTAGTGACACAAAATCACACTTAAAGCGGGTTTAAGAAGATTAATTACACTTTAAGTGTGATTAGGCAAGTTCATCTTCTGATAGGAAAATTAAGCGAGTTCGGTCTTCTGATAGGAAAAAAAAAAGTTCGATGCCCGAAAAGAAAAAAGTAGAAGTTCGATCTTTTCGATGATTCTTGAAAATAAAACACTAAAGTAATTGTGGTAGACGAAGAAGGAATGATGGAATAAAATCATTTAATTTCCCAATGGCATTTAGTGAAAAACTTTATGTGAAAATGAGGCCCTTCACGAAATCTACCATCCTCTACTAGGGCTGAGCGTCGGTCTAAAACCGACCCGAATCGATAAAACCGAAAATCGAAATTCATGAAAAACCTAAATCGAAACCGAACCGACGGGCCATCAGGTCGGTTCGGTTTTATGTCGGGCCGTCGGTTCGGTTCAGGTTAGGTGTATTTAGGTATGTTTTTGTCGGTTTTGGGTCGAACCGAACCGACCAAATCGAAAACATGTAAAATATGAAGCGAACCGAAACCGAACCGACGCAGTGTCATTTCGGCTCGGTTTTGTCGGTTCGGTCGATTTTATCGGTCCGATTCGGTTTGGGCGGCTGATCTTCAAAATACTATCCTCTACTAATAAATCCATGTGTTTGGGACCCGGTTTAATTAAGTTGTCGGCTAATAAAAACAAAAAGAGAGAATTGCATATATATATACCCACTAAAACTTAAAAATTTACATTTTCTTTCATAATATAAGTTTTTAAGCAATTGTCCCAAACAAAAAAAGAGGCCATGTGTGAGGCTGTGGTGTAGCCAGGTGTATTTCGTGACCCATATCCTAAGTTACGTAATGAATGAGCAAATAGAAAAACGGCAAAAAGTGATGAATGGGCAAAAATGACAAAATGGTGGTACTCATTTTATAAAACTGTTCCCAATGTGGGCACGCAGGTAATTTTCGTTTTGAAATCAGACGAATGTCGGTGTCACATAATTGAAAGAGAATAATCTTCTATATTATAACTAAAATCCTATTATTTTATTATATATACTAAAAGCGGGACTAACTTTTTAAATTCGCGATTTAATCTGAAACTTTGTGTTTGGCGAAAGCAGTACGTGAGGTTCAGTGGTGCTGCAGTAAGTCGTTTAACATTAAATGCAAAGTTTATGAACTTAAAAACAATCGCGAGGTTTAAGTGTCGTTGCAAAGTAAGTCCTTTAAGCAATCTCACTGCATCACGCGGGTTTTCCAACACTCGTTGTTATACTAAAAAGCAAGTTATACTACATATTTTGACCCATTAAATTTAGGGAAATGATAAACATTGACGATGTTTAAGAAATATTAACATGCTTAAATTATTTGCATAATTAGAATAAGTATTTACTTTATGAATTTAACTACTTCTAACTAACTTGATGTATGACTTTTATTGTATATTTTTTACTTTTAAACATAACTTTTACAACTATAAATAGTAAAACCCATAATTTATTTATTGGTTCACACTCTTCATTTAATAAAACCATTCATTTTATTCTGGATAAAGATCCTCTTATGTTCATTTGAATATGAGACGTAATGTTGTGTTTGTTATAATTGTACATTGTCATCATTGCAAGATATTTATGTTATTTTAATTCAAATGTACAATCATAAAAAACACAACATTATCTCTTATGTTCAAATGAACATGAGAGGATCTTTATCCATTATTTTAGAGTTAATTGCATTTTTGGTCCCTGTGGTATCGTCAAATTGCAGGTTTGGTCCCTAAAACTTTAAAAGTGCAACGATAGTCCTTATTTTGAAGTTTGGATTGCATTTTGGTCCTTGATCGTTGTGAAATGACCAAATTACCCTTGTCTTCTCTGAATAAGACAAAAGGTATTTTAGTCAGTTAATTTTATCTAAGGACCAAAAATGCAATCCAAACTTTAAAATGAGGACTATAATCTGTTTCAGTTTAAAGAAGCAAACTGCATTTAGCATCTGCAGGACCAAAATGAATTAACTCATTATTTTATTAATGTTCTTTCACAACAGAAGTTAAAGAAACCGAAAAGTTAAAATTCCAAACTATCAACTCTTATAAGGGTTTTTTCTATAGCTTTTTGTTTTCTTTTTTCCCAACGAGTCAAGAAACAGCCACATGATATTTCGCTAGTAGTTGTTTTCATGCATGACTGTTGGTATTAAGCAAAAAGAAAGAAAAAAAAAAAAAACATGTTCATATGTGACTAGTCGACATAGACCACCACAACATGCCAAAAGGCACCAGGGTCATGTGTTCCTTCAGTTCACACCTTTATCCTTTATTCCTCCTATCATATTCTTCATTTCTTCAACAATGGCTGCAACAAAATTTAAGTTGTGCCACCACAAGAAGGTAACAAACTTTATCTTTTTTGTTCTTTTAAGTTTGCCTTAAAAAGTTATGTTATATATTGTTTCCTAATGAAACTTTATGTGTATGCTTAGTAGTAGTTAGGCGTGTTCGATCATGTACCATAAAGCCAATAACAACGTCGCGTCGACGTCACATCGAACTAACGTTTAACGTTAACGTCTCTAAAAACACCCACAACAATAACGTCCGAATAACGTCGATAACGTTTCTAACAATTTAAATCTGACCCCTCATTTAGGGCATTAAAAAAAAAAAAAAAAAGCCCTTAGCAGAACGCCTGGGACTAGCAGCGCAATAACGCAGCGAGTTCAAGGGCTTAACGCCAATAACAGCGTTATTTCTTGCTCTAACGGCGTTATGCCGTGATGATTGTGTTTGCTCTTATGACATGTGGGTTGAAAATTTGAATTTCGGCTGATTTGCTCCTTGGTTTGGAGATAAGACTATGAGTTTTGTTACAAATTTTGTGAGAAAGTTGCATGTTTCTGAATGTCTTTACAAATTAAGTATATTTTTATCAGAACTTTTGTCGGAAATTTAAGAATTAATATGAAGTTTAAGGTTATTTTTTTTATTATTTTTTTTTTTAACCTACATTACCTAGCTCACAATATTTATCACGTTGTTTATCAATATTATTTGATTTTTTATATGATATTCGTGGGTTTTAAAAAGAAAAAAAAGTTGGATAATAATATTTAGGATATATATGCAATTATTTACTTTAGGAGGGATATATATGCATTTTTGCCTAATATTTATGAGTTAAGTCTGAAATAACAAAAAAAGAGCTGAGAAAGTAAACTGAGATACTTGTTGTGATTACTTTTTAAACTTTGGCCCCTTTTTATTTTTTATACCATCTTAAGTTATCTTTGAATCTAGACGTCCTATTTATATAAACGTACACTTGCACCATATCGTTACTGATTACAAAATTTTACTTCAGATTGTGACTAATTATTGAGTTGATCATTTTCAAACTATTTTGATTGGTTTAGAATATAAAAATGTTACAGTACGTGTTTAGCTTAATTTTTGAAAAGATTTGAAATAAGACCAATGTTGGTGTCACATAATTGGAAGAGAATACTTTGATTAAAATCCTATTGTCATTACTAAAATGCAAGTTATACGATTATATCTTTTGACCAATTTAATTTAAGGAAATGATAAATGTTTATAACGAGGATTTAAGCTCGGGCGTTGCCGCGGGGTGTTTGTATGCATTAGTTCAATCAACAAAAAATAAAGGTTCGAAGTCGAAGCCATTGTTATGAAAACTATTATTATCTTTGATGAAATGTTCGCTGAACATTCAGTTCGTTTACAACCCTACTCTTCTTCCCTGCCATCTCATCTTTCTCTTTCTTAAATTACTTCATGACCAACTTTGCGCACTAAGAAGATAGACAATTTTTATTTTTTAAAATTACCCGTTTGGTCCCTGTTGTTTGCTCAGATTTCATGTTTAGTCCCTAAGTCGTTTTAATTACACCAAAGATACCTATTTTTGAAACCTTGCACTCATTTAGTCCCTATTTTGGATGGGCCGTTAGTTTATCCGTTAAGTGTTTGCACCGTTAGTCCTTTCGTTAAGATTTTTTGCACCGTTAGTCCTCATTTTTTAAAATGAATTAAAAACTCGTTTTTATTCGTTTTTGTCCATCTTTTTTACGTTTTCGTAGATTTTTAACATTTTCGTCCGTATTTTTACGTTTTTGTCCGCTTTTTACATTTTCGTCCGTTTTTAAACGTTTTCATCTATTTTTACGTTTTTGTCCCTTTTGTTGGGAATTATCACGAGTAGGATTTACTTTGTCAATCTTCTTAGAAGGATTCTGTTGAAGTAGAAGCGAGAATCTGTTGAAGAAGAGATTCTCTTGAAGTATAAAAGTCGTCTTAGTGTTTACTGCTTGAAGGGTGGAAGTCGACTAGGATCGACGTCGCTTTATTAATTAAATGCTAACCCATCATTATTCTTGTCTTGCCTGAGGTTAGCATGGGTATTATTGTACTACTCAATATTGTTTAGTGTTTTAGTCATTAAATGCATGCTTGCATGTTTAGTCGATCGAGTAGTAATAGTTTAGGGTTCCTTGTCTATAAAAGGAACTTCATAGTTTGTAATAGATAACTCATCAAAACATAGTGTTTGGTTAATAAAAGATCCATAGAGGATCTAAGTGTTCTTAGTTATAACAACTTGTATTTACATTCCGCTATAGAATACGAGTTGTAGAGATTTTATATTAGTTTGCTTATGATTACATAGGCAACACTAACGATCCACGAGTGCTCAAGATCATCAAGGTGCATGCGTGTTCAACAAGTGGTATCGAGCCTCGGGAGAGTCTCTATGATCACGAGAACCATATTTACCTCACCCCATACAACCAAAAACATATTCACCATGCAGGGGCGATGATGAATCGAAGTCACCAACAACAACATCAAAACACCACCTCTATCGTGACTTAGTCTCTCAGCGGTAATGGTAAGTTTCCTTATCTAAAAAGGAAGAGTATGATCATGGACAATGAAGATCTGAGGCGGATCTCCAATATTGATTGGAATCATGGGAGATTGTGAAGAATGGAAGCAGTCAAGAAGACTATCCCGGATCTTGATGGTAAGTTTACCATTGCTCCTCCCAAACTTCTTGAAGAGATTCTAGGCGTGCAAAGAGAGCACAAAGTAAGAACCATCCTTCTTGAAGCTATTCATTAAGATCACTTGGGTGATTTTAACCACATGAATGATGCAAAGGACATATGGATGGCTCTTAAAGCAAGGTTGATGGCAATGAAGAGTCCAGAGAATGAGGAAGTCCATCTTTGAGACAACACTTCCAAGAGTTCAATATCTACGAAGAAGAAGGTATCCATGAGGGATCGACATGTTTCATAAGATTTTGAGTCACTAAACCAATGAATGCAAAACGACAATGATGATTGCAACTCAAAGTTCCTACGATCTTTGCCTCCATCGTGGTTACATGTCGATTATAGCTCTTAAGGCTAAAGGTGGGTTGGACATGCTCACTTTTGATGAGTGTACAACAAACTCAAATCTCTTGAACACGATGTCGGATCTCCCTACCGTGCATCCTCTTACGGTCATCTGACCTTTGTTGGGACATCTCACTCCAATATGATGATGCATGCTCCAAGTCCAACTTACTTACCATCATCATCTTATCGTCCCACTCCATCACATCCTCAAGCTAAAACTTGAAGTATATTGGAGGATGTTCTTCATTCATTTGTTCTTGATTATGATACTCGGCAGATCTTGTCTATGAATATTTTGATCAAGTGGACCCACTTGAAATGGAGAGATGAAGCCCGAAATGGTAAGTGGCCATGCTTTGATGAGATATCAAGAGGTTTGAGGAGAGGCGGGAAGAAAGTTTGGCTTCGCGGAAAGGATCCATTTCGTTTTGTGGAAGAAATGTCAAGTGTTTCTCTTGTCACCGGATGGGTCATTTCTCGAGGAATCTGAATCTGGGAAGAGTGGAGGGAACTAACTACAATTCCTATCAATGAAAGCGAAGGAAGCCGATTTTAGCAGACTCTTGTCACCTTGGATGAGCAGTCAACTGGGTCGCACATGAACACAATGAATGAGAAGTCTAGCGACATTGAGAAGCTTGGATTCTTTGGCAAGGTGTACTTGGAAGATAGGCATGATCGGTTTGCCTTGATGGGACTCTCTCGGTGCACATTGTATATTTGGTTGTAGTGAAAGATACAATGAACTTAAAGAAGCTTATGATACTATGAAACCTAAATACAATGAATGCTATGTTGATAATGAAGCTTATAAACTTTCGTTAAAAACATTAGAAAGACAAAGGTTTGGTTTCAAAAGAATCGATAGCTTATGAAGAAAAGATTAAGGTGCTACAATTTGATCTAGATATTGCAAATATTAACTTTAAACGCCTTGAAAAGGAAAAAGTGATACTATTCTTGAGAATCTAGAGCTTAAAGAGAAACTTCTTGAGGAAATAGCTAGACATAAACAATGGTTGATATCGGTGACAATCTAGCTAGAGAACTCTATTGTAGTCGGTCGATGAACTACGGAATAGGTTTAGGTTTTCAAAAGTATGTAGGATTGGAAGCTAGGCAAGATGGCGTAAATCTACACTGCGAGCTTAGAACATTTTAAAAGGAAGGTGATTTACATGTTGTCCTGGACCTATTAGAGGTGAATTCATGCCCACCGATCATCCATTCTTGTTGACTTTGATGGATCACACCATCTGTATGGCAAAAGTCAAAAGACTTGCGACACCGATGCTTCATCTTATGACTTTGTCTCTTTCTCAGCGGTGACAATTCATCGGATCAAGGGTCTACTTTCACCGTGATTCAAGTGATAAGTCGGACCTTCCCAAGCCCTCACCGAGCCTACACCCGAGCCTACACCCAAGCTGCACTGATTCTATCTGAGCCTTCTAGGATAGGCTGGCGAGGAATCGACTTCAAGCATGTTTCCCATGAAGACTTGTCCTTTAAATCTTTGCATAATAATTACATCAAAAATAATTCCTTTAATGTTTACGGTTTAAGTACTTCTACATGTAATAGAACATCTGCTTTGTTAAATAAATCTTCCAAAGGAAGACATGTTTTGTGTGTGGAAGTAAACTTCATTTAATTAAGGATTGTGATTTCTATGAGCAAAGATTGGGTGGATGTGCTACTCAGCAGAAACCTAGACCAGTGTGGACCAATATTAATAATATTCCTCCTTATGTCCCACAAGATAATTATACTGACTCTGCTTGGAGGAGATCAGCTGATAGACCTTATGTGCAACCTACTAGCCCATATTTTAAACATGGTTATTGGCCTGCATATGTTGACTCTATGAATACTGGGAAAGGATGTTCTTGGAATAATAAGGGACCTAAATTTCAATGGAAACCCAAGAACAATGGTGGATCCTTCTCATCTGCTAGACCTTTTGGAATGCCTGACCCTTAACTGCAAAGTTTAAGGGGAGGCATATGCCTCAGGGGAGGTATTTGTAGTAAACTTTGTGTATATTCTGTTTGCTAACACTAACTTGCTAATAATATTTTTTAGTCTGGTTTGTCTCTGTTTTGTTCTTGTGTTTCTCTGAGTTTGTTTTGCAGAATGCCCTGTTCTATTCAAGTTCATCAAGTGTGGTCCTTTGGTATATGGTCTAGTAAGCTTAAAAGCTTGTTTCCTCTGAAAATAAAGTGCTGAAGAGAAGAAATTGAAGTCAAATTGTTCATTCATTCATTCAAGTTACAGCTTACAGCTTACAACTTACAATCAACTTCAATGCAACTACTAGAAAAGCGCTATACATGATCTACTAATCCTAATCTAGTTCATATCATCTATTCCAACATCTAACGGGCTGTTGGATATGCATGATCGCTCACATCTTTCACACTAGATGTTGGATATGCGTTTGTAAAATCTTGCATAACCACCCATTCCTTCTATCTCAATGGCTGGATATGCTTGACCGATACGACGAAGATGCTAAGGATCAAAATGGAAAGATGGATTGATGCAAACGATGATGATGACGATGACCACACATGGTGTTGAAGAAACATAAAGTTTCGTTTGTGTTTCATCTATCGATTTCAACCAAAATGCAATCAATCCACCTTCCTTTAGCTCTTCCTCTATACGAAGTGTGAAGATGCACCAAAGATTGGCGCAGGTAGAGCAAGCACCACCTCTCTTTCGGCACGAGGCCTTTGTGAAGGTTGAGGTCTTTGGGGTTAGGAGTAAGTTATCTCGATGGTGGGTTCCTCCGAGTCATCGAAGACTCACTTGGATCCACTACTGCTGTCATCTTGAGAAGAAGGGAGAAATGGGGATGTCAAGGGCGAGTCGGTGAACATGACCAAAGCTGCAGAAATCACCGGATGATGATGATGATGATGGAGAAGAGGTTGGGTTAACAACCTCGGTTTAGTACTCATGGTTGATTGTGGTTAATTTTGAAGCATTGTTGAAATTAGGGTTTGTGATGATATTTGGGGGTTTTTGATGAAGAGAAGTATGCATTGGGATGATTAAATAGACGGATGCAAGGGTTAATGCAATTTAATGCGGTTAGATGGCACAGTAATTCTAGAATCCTTCCGAAGATATTCTAGTCTTGGGGTGGTTTCTGCCGAAGCATATTATTTCAGCAGATTGGCTATGTGTTTCTGCTGAAGCGTTAATTTGTCGTTGGTCAAGTTGAAATACACGTAGGATCTGGTCAACTAAAGTTCTCATACTTTTGACTATATTCTTGGTAACGGTTACCATTCCTCTAAACGCATTTCTTCCACTTCAAAAGAAACAATTCCCTCTTCAGTTCAAAATCATAACCCTAAAATCACATATCTCTCATGGCTCTTCAATTCAAGAAAGATCACAATAAAGTTGCATTTATGGGTAAAGCAAAGGGCGATGAATTGTATGAACCAATGGGGAGTTCTGAAGCGGTCCA
This sequence comes from Chrysanthemum lavandulifolium, assembly GCA_022545495.1. Classification (NCBI taxonomy): domain Eukaryota; kingdom Viridiplantae; phylum Streptophyta; class Magnoliopsida; order Asterales; family Asteraceae; genus Chrysanthemum; species Chrysanthemum lavandulifolium. Next base: position 25,340,207 of record CM040243.1, read on the forward strand.
AGATTCACTTTGCCTAACACATTCCCACGATGCGATTTATGAATTGTTGGTTAAACAATTTTGGGAATCTGTTGAAAAGCAAAGTGAAACAGATTGTTGCTTTGATTGATGAAGCGAGCACGTGGTGACGGAGGACACGATAAGGATAAAGCTTAATTTGGATGATCTTGATGGGGTTTATCACTTAAGTATGAGGTGATTCTCTGCAGGTGAGAGCCATTGGGTATCAAGGTACAAGAACGGACATATGGTTGAAGAAGCATTTTGCCCTATGTGGAGATTTTTGTTCACACTCTGCTTGATTGCATTAGCAACAAATCTAGGCGTGGGATCAATTCTCTACGAATTGGCTTGTGGTATTGTGTGTCTATCTCAAGGATAACTTATAATTTCTCTAAATTTATTTTTGATAATATGGTTGAAAATATAAGCGAAACAACATAAGTTTTAATGTATCCTAGATTCTTACAAATAATCATAGACACCTCTACCCAGTAGAGGCCTTTAATCCATAGAGCTCTTTCACTAAACTATTTGCCTCTATGAGAACTAACTTTGAGGTGGCACATCATCCGTTGTCGTGACTATGTTGCCTCGTGGCAATGAGGTTTGGCGATGAGGAAAATGTTGCTAATATCCCACCATCTTCAAATGTTGCTACTGATGGCAATCCATCAGTTAATATAGATGAGGGTCCCTCTTTTACTGCTGAAGCATCTCATATTGCTCCTGACCAGTCTCCACCTGTACCATCACCCAGACCGAGTCCACCACCTACACAGGCTTCAATTGATGAATTTGAGTCTGACCAGAACAGGATGACCACACCCAGTCCTCAAAGGGAACCTTTTGTTGAAGTACCTCCTCATTTTGAGCATGACCTATTTCCACCGAAGGTCCAATGAAACTCCCATTACCACGAGCAATCTGTTGGTGGAGTGAGGACCTATTACTCTTACATCTATCTATGCTCTTGTTACGGTGTGCGGTGGTGGTGATCTCAAAAGAGCTTCTGAGACCAAGTCTACTCTTGGTGATAAGATTGAGGCTGAGAATAAAGTTAAGGACCTAGAGGCGACTTGAAAAGAGTAGCAAAAGGAAGTTAGTCATTTCTTCTAATGAGGAGGATGAGGACTCTCGGTTTGCTTCTCTAAATATCTTAGCTGATGTGGCTCAGGAGTTAGTTGTTCTTTCCTCAGTGGTTGCTGAATCCTCAAAGGATGAGGAACCTATTCTTTATAGAAGAAGAAAGAGATCTCACTTGCATAAGGGTTCTGCTGAAGTCTCCAAGAAACCAAGTGTTGACAATACTACATCTGCTGAGGTTCAAATGGAGGATATTGCATCTGAAACTTATCATCATGTACCTGTTCAAGAACCATCATGTCCCACCCTTGACGGATGATCAAGTTGTATTTCATGTTGGAAGAAATTTTATTTGGATCACAGAATCGATATCCTTACCACACCTGTTGAAGATCTCTCTCAAAACGATTCCTCTGAAGTTCAAATTGGTGATTCTCCACCAGCTGATGTTGTTCATGAGTCTACTGATAAAGAGATAGGTGTAGTGATTGAAGATGAGCTTGGTCCAGATCTTGTATCTGAACAAGAAAGGAGAGGACAAGAAAGCAGGTTTGCTGAGTTTGCAGATCAGAAGAAAAGTGAAGAAGTGGCTAAACAAATTGCAAACCATTCTACTTCTTCTTTGCCTCCTGAGAGACGAAGAGAATTGGATAAGTTAGCTACTCAGATGCCTACTGTACAATGGGATGCTCTTACTAAGCAAACCACTTCTAATCCTACACTTGCTCAAAGTATCTTAGGTGCGGAATTTGATAGTGAATATTTTGTGGCTCGAATGATGGAGCTTGGAGAACAAAGGAAGCAAGAAGCGGTGCGAAAAAAGAAAGCCCAATCTTGAAAAGAATAAGGCAAAGAGAGAGACCTCTCATCTGAAGCTCGGAAGAAAGCAGAGATGAGGATTGCGGTGAAAAATCAAAGTTGTCTTGTGCTTAACCGTGGTTTAACAATGAAGCAAGTCTTGGCTTTACTTGATGCAAGATTGTTTTACTTGTACAATATGATTATGAAGTCTTAGTCTTACCTTTAACACCATCTTCCAACTTGAAAAGAATTCTTTGGGAATGAAGTTGCACCAAAGGCCAAAAGACCCAAGTTTGTTGAGATAGTGGATAATTTTGATGATATTCCACCTAAGGCGATCTCTCAAATGGTGTCTTCAAGAAACTTCAAGCCACTCCTTCGTCGACAAGGTTCCTTCTTTGAACCATCATTGTTTCCCGACGCACCGATTATGCCCCTTCTAACTCAAATGAGGCATCTGCTGCTGCAAAAGAAAGTACTTTGGTTGGGAAAGATGACCGGTTATACATTGAACCTCTTTGTTATATCTGCTGAAGCTTCTACCGAAGTCACTAGCTCAACTGAAAAGGTCTCATCTGCTGAACCGACCACCATTTCCTCTGAAGCACCTAATGTACAAGCTTCTGCTCCATCTGTGGGATCTACTGATACAAAAAGAGGTGTTTCGATTAAGGAAACTAAAACCACAAATGTCAAAGCTAAAAATGCAAGAAAGGTGCTGGAAAGAATGCATGCCCTTCGTGATGATGTCTCACATAAATCCACATCTACTTCTTCAAGTCCTACTACTGATGTTAATGAAGAAACCAAAGATATTCCATCTTGAAATGTATGTGCACGGTAGAAGGATGAAGAGGATGGCGAGAAAACTCGCATCTACGAGAAGATGCGTGAGAAAAGCGAGGACTCGTGCATCAAAGAATAAGCCATCACCCAAGCATGTTCCTTAGGACCTAAAGGTCGATGACTCAAGCTTTTTAAAGAAGGTGCGCTCTTGATTTTCTTGAAGGATATCAAAATGTGTTCGTCAGTGGTCTCGATAAATGGTGAGATGAATGTCATTCATCGATTGGACAAAACTTCAATGGAGTTCACCTTTTGAAGGAAATACTCCACTTGGTAGGCAGGCGGATATACTTACTCATGCACTCGTCACCAAACATTCTGCAATCTTGCACCACAAGGTTATCGGGATGTGCTTATTGGGAGATCTTCATGTCACGATTGACTCTCAATCTCCCAATGGTAAAGGGCATTTCATTTGGAAGAACTCACATCTATGGCGGTTGAGTCACGGAGATATTATCCCCACCATGTGTGCATGTAGTTGAGACAAAGGGTGGAATCATAGTCCGCATTTTGCTTGAAAGAATTTATCCATTGTCCAAGAGACTTATGGAAAGGATCTTTGTGTCGAAGTTGGAAATTCCTCCGGATCCGATGGGAAATGAAAGACTAGAAGTCGGACGATTGTTGGATTGATCAAGGCTCAACTTACGCAAGCTCAAACCGCATCTTCATAATGAGCGCGTAATCTACATTGTCTTTTGTAATATGTACGATCTTTTGTGATGTTCATTTTCTTTGTTTTGTTTGTTTTATTAGTTAAAAAAAAAAAAAAAAAAAACTTTCTCTTGCGGGTTTGTTGTATTGTGTTGATGGTTTTAACTCACCGGATATACCTTGTGTATATCAAAGAGTTAGCTAGTCCAAAGGTTCAACTTTGGTAAAGACACATCAAATCTGTGATAGTTGTAATGATTTGCTCAAAATCATAGGGTATGCAACCACCCATGCTTAATTGTCGAGAGTTGTATGGTCATTAATTCACCATGGTATATTCCTTGTTGGAATCCAAAATTGGCTAGCCCTCAGTATATGGCTTGTGGTAAAGGCAACTACATCCATATTTGGTTTTCAATTCACCAATTCTAAGAATTGACTAGTCCCGAGCAAGCGGCTACGGTAAAGACACATCAAATCCGTTTATATAGTTCTTGATTTGCTCATAAATCGAGATGGTTATCAATGTACCATAGTCTTGGGACTTAAACATCCGCTACTCCAAGAGTGATGGCTATTGGTAAAGAGACATCAAATCCATTATTTTCAATGATTCACCTCTCACGGAGTTAACACACGGATGTGATGAGAATAGTATGCAACTAATGAGTTTTGATGTACACTATGTCATATGTTGCTGCAAAGAACTGGCGCTTCAAAGTTGGTCATCATAGAGATGAGAATATTATTGGTTCTTTGCTACTAATGTTTGAGAACAATCCTCTAATCTCGCAGCCTTTAAGATCTATCAAGGTTAGGAAGCTGGAACATAACCAAGTCAAATTCGGTTTAGGGAGGATTGTTGGGAATTATGCGAGTAGGATTTACTGCATCAATCTTGCCAAGGATTCTGCTGAAGTAAGCGGAATCTGTTGAAGAAGAGATTCTCTTGAAGTATAAAAGCCGTGCCGTGTTTACTTTGAAGGGTGGAAGCGACTAGGATCGACATCGCTTTATTAATTAAATGCTAACCCATCATTATTCTTGTCTTGCCTGGGGTTAGCATGGGTATTATTGTCTTGCTCAATATTGTTTAGTGTTTTAGTCATTAAATGCATGCTTGCATGTTTAGTCGATTGAGTAGTAATAGTTTAGGGTTCCTTGTCTATAAAAGGAACTTCATAGTTTGTAATAGATAACTCATCCGAAACATAGTGTTTGGTTAATAAAAGATCCATAGAGGATCTAAGTGTTCTTAGTTATAACAACTTGTATTTACATTCCGCTATAGAATACGAGTTGTAGAGATTTTCTATTAGTTTGCTTATGATTACATAGGCAACACTAACGATCCACGAGTGCTCAAGATCCGCCAAGGTGCATGCGTGTTCAACACCTTTTAACGTTTTAAATGCTGCTTTTATGCGTTTTCATCCATTTTTTACGTTTCCTTTGTTTTATCGTTTTGTCCGTTTTTTTACGTTTTCGTCCGTTTTTTAATGTGTTCATCCTTTTTTACGTTTTCGTCCGTTTTTACGTGTTCATCCATTTTTTTACGTTTTCATCATTTTTTTTTACGTTTTGTCCCTTTTTTACGTTTTCATCCATTTTTAAACGTTTTCATCTATTCTTTTTACGTTTTCGTTTTTCTTATACGTTTTAGTCTGTTTTTTTCGTTTTCGTCCATTTTCATCCGTTTTCTACGTTTTGGCCCCTTTTTTAATGTTTTTGACCGACTTAGTCATTTTTTACGCTTTCGTCCGTTTTTAAACGTTTTCATCTTTTTACGTTTTCGTCTGTTTTTTACGTGTTCGTCTATTTTTTACGTTTTTGTCAATATTTTTTACGTTTTCATCTATTTTTATCTGTTTTCGTCTGTTTTTTTTACGTTTTGGTCAGTATTTTTTACATTTTTGTCCGTTTTCGTCTATTTTTAAATGGACGGAAATGTAAAAATGGACAAAAACATATAAAAATAAACGAAAACATAAAAAAGGACAAAAACGTAAAAAATGATGAAAACGTAAAAAACGAACGAAAGTGTAAAAAATTGGACGAACACGTAAAAAGGGACTAGAACGTATAAAAACGAACGAAAACGTAAAAACGAACGAAAACGTAAAAAAAGATGAAAATGTTTAAAACGGACGAAAACATAAAAAATGACAAAAACGTAAAAATACGGACGAAAACCAAAAAAAATGGATGAAAACGTAAAAAACATATGAAAATGAAAAAATGGACAAAAACATATAAAAACAAACGAAAACATAAAATTAAAAAAAAGATGAAAACGGTTAAAAATGGACGAAAACGTAAAAACCGGATAAAACAAGCATAAACGTAAAAAAGATGAAACGTAAAAAGCAGACAAAAGCGTATAAACAAGCGGCGTAAAAAGCGGATGAAAACGTATAAAACAAACGAAAACGTAAAAAAACAGATGAAAACGTTTAAAAATGGACGAAAATGTAAACAAGCGGACAAAAGCATAAAAAATTGGATGAAAATGTAAAAATACGGACGAAAACGTAAAAAAATCTATAGAAACGTGAAAAAACGGACGAAAACGTAATAAAAAATTGACGAAAACGTAAAAAAAATGGACGAAAACGAATAAAAACAAGTTTTTAAATCATTTTAAAAAATGAGGACTAACGGTGCAAAAAATCTCAACGGAGGGACTAACGGTGCAAACCCTTAATGGATAAACTAACGGCCCATCCAAAATAGGGACTAAATGAATGTAAGGTTTTAAAAATATGTATCTTTGGTGTAACTAAAAAGACTTAGGGACTAAACATGAAATCTAAGCAAACCACAAAGACCAAACATGTAATTTTTTTCTTTTTTTTAACATAAGCATTGACAAGTTTATGACCACCACAACTCATTTTGTTCAAGATCTCTCCCTATCTTAACTACACAAAATCTTTTCATATCTCAAAAAAACACAAAAACAACCACCATGAAGAGCTTCACCTAAAGATCCCAGTTTTACATGCCAACTAACCCCAATCTCATCACCTCCAAGTAGGGGTGTCATTCGGGCTGACCCGAACTGAACCGAATCCGACCCGAGTCAATTCGGGTCGGGTCAATCGGGTTTAAAATTATATTCGGGTTAATCGGGTCAACCCGAATTGACTCGAGTTCTAAACAAGGTCAGGTTCGGGTATATTTTTCAGCCTTGATCCGACCCGAACCCGACTAACCCGGCTCAACAACACTTTACAATATAAAATACTTGGGTTGACCCCGAACCCGAATTGACCCGACCCGAGTTGGCCCGAACCCGAATTGACGCGACCCAAGTTAACTCTAGTTCTAAACAAGGTCGGGTTCGGATATGGTTTTTTAAGACTTAACCCGATTTGACCCGAACCCGACCAGGTCAACCCGAATAACACCCCTACCTCCAAGCATAAACCAATCACAAAACACAAACCCACAACACATAAAACCAAATCACCTTCAAAAACCAAAAATATAAACAAACCAGTGTAAGGGTGAGCATATGACCCGAACGGACCGGACCGACCGAAGGACCGACCGGACCGACCCGAACCGACCACATTCTGTCCGGTCCGCGGTCTCGGCTTTTGGGCTAATTGGTCCTCGGTCCGGTCCGGTCCGGTCCGGACCAAAACCGACGAATTTGGCCTTGTTGGACCGGACCGACCGAAGGACCGACCGGACCGGTCCGGACCGAGACCGGACCGACTACATTCGGTCCGGTCTCGGTCTAGGGTTTATGCCGAAATCGGTTTTCGGTCCGGTCCGGTCCGGTTTTTGGACCATGCACACCCTTAAACCAGTGTTCCTTGACTTGCAAAAAGTTAATATCACACCAAAATCCAACAAAACAAAACCATTTGGTTCAAGGCATATAGTAGTGGTGTTTTGTAGCGGTCAAATTTTTGGGTTTTGGTGTGCGCACGGAACGGTCGCCTGGCCGACTCTCTTCTTCATTTTTTCATCAACTGACACGTCGGTGTTGTGCGGTGTTATAGGAGCGACGCGGACAGTCGACCCTTTTATTACGCTCAACCTTATGAATTTAACTACTTCCAATCAACTTAATGTCAAACCCTATAACTTGTTTTTAACTTTTAAGCATAACTTTTGCGGCTATAAATAGCGATAAATTGGTTCACACTTTGTACTTAATAAAACCATCCATTTTATTAAAGTTCTTTCATAACAAAAGTTGTTTTTTTTTTTTTTTTTTTTTTTTCTTCTACACAAATGGTGAAATATATTAAATTCATAACAAAAGTTAAAGTAATCGAAAAGTTAAAATTCCAAACTATCAACTTTTATAACGAAATTTTCTATATCTTTTTGTTTAAATTCCAAACTATCAACTTTTATAACGAACTTTTCTATATCTTTTTGTTTAAATTCCAAACCATCAACTTTTATAACGAATTTTTCTATATCTATTTGTTAAAATTCCAAACTATCAACTTTTATAACGAATTTTTCGATATCTTTCGTTTTCTTATTTCCAACGAGTCAAGAAACAGCCAAATGAATATTTCGCTAGTAGTTGTCTTCATGCATGACTGCTGGAGTAAAAAGGCAAAAAACATGTTCATGTATGACTGGTTGACATAGACCACCACAACTTTACTACTCCTACGTACTTTGTACTGTATACATGATTGACTCTTTTTTTCTTTTGCTTTTGAATCTTCAAGAATTGCGACAGTTTGTTTCTTAATAATTCATTAATTTCATACCCATATCATCCTATATTCATATCTGTCATATCTATCTTTCTATTCCCCCCATCATATTTTTCATTTCTTCATCAATGGCTGCAACAAAATTTAAGTTTATGTTGGTTATAGTACTAAGTTTTGTTATGTTGCTAAGAGTTGTTGAATCAGTTGTGCCACAACAAGAAGGTAACAAAGTTATCTTTTCTTACCTTTTTCTGCGTGAAAAAAATAAAGCCATGATTTGATTTTCCTTATAGAGTTATATGTTATTGTTTATTAATAAATCTTTGTTTAGATGCTTAGTAGTAGTAGTTACAACATGTGGGTTGAAATTTTGAATTTTGGCTGGTTTGCTGCTTGGTTTGGAGATAAGACTATGAGTTTTGTTACAGATTATGTGAGAAAGTTGCATGTTTCTATATGTCTTTACAAATTTAGTATATTTTTATCAGAACTTTTGATAGAAATTTAAGAATTTATATGAAGTTAAGTGATTTGTCTTTGCAAGTCAAATCATATGTATCTTATCCTGGTTGTGATTGCCTTAATCATTTTGGAGTAATTAGTTAGGACGTGAGGTACTGAATATAGTGATTTATGATATATCAAAATGATTGAATATTTGAAATCCCACATGAGTACTTTGACTTTAGTATAATTTGACTTTAGTACTAACCATATGCCATCTTTCTTATTCACTTTGGTTAGAAAATATTTTGATTTTTATGTTGACTTTATTTAGTGGAGGCTGTTGGAAACATTCTTGCTGCAATGAAGGCAACAAGTTGGAGGTTTAATGGCGACACTTGCACTCTTGACACCATTGCCGAAGTGCCAAGGCTGTCTCAGGAAGCTAACGCTAGCGTTGGATGTGATTGCAACATTGGCAACGACACCAATTGTCATGTCATTAGGATGTATACACTTCTGTCTTTAACTATATCATTTGGCACTTCCTTTATGCTATAATTTGATAGCATGTCTATCCTTATGTTCTTCCATTATGCATGCATATATAGCTTATTAATGTGAGCTAAGAACTTATAAATACCTTTGGATGAAAGGGTGTTGCACAATTTTTATTTTATGACCATGTGAGTACTAAATTAGTTGCCCAATAAAGAATTTATTAGGTAAAATAGGGTGTTGCACGAGCTTAGAAAAAACATATTTTATAAAAAAAATTACAATTCATTACCTAAAATTGGGTGCGGCCCATGCAACACCCGGCTCCCATGTGGGTCCGTCCTTGCCTGCAGTTGTAGAAGATACAAAAAATTATTTATGCAATGTTGGATGCAAAAGTTTTCAATCCACTTAAGTCATTCACGGCACAAGTTTTATGATTAATTAGTTACATATATATAGATAGTGTGTACATGAGTACTTCGGCTACTATTGTATCATTTTTTATCACTTACTCGAAATGTAACCATCTAACTGGATTTCTGCAAAAGCTTTCCTTGTGTCCAATGAGTTGGTTAATGTGATATTTTTTATGTTGTGACAAAAAAAGATATTATTAACCCTCAAACAAGATTAGTTGACACTAACATTCAATATATATAATACAATTACATCGACACTCTTCAATATAAAGCCCTTTGCTTTATATTAGTGCTAACGCGCCCCTACACCTAGCAGCTAAAATACTTGGTGAATTAATAAAACCAGTGATGCTGATAAGTGGTAACACTTTTAGCTGGTTCAAGTTTGGAACTTTATCTAAATTTGTTTTTATAATGCACATGTAGCACACACAAGTTCTATAGTCTTGACGGGATACTGTCACCTGAACTAACAAAGCTTCCTTACCTTCGATCCGTGTAAGTACTCTGTTAAACACATAGTAAACTTATATTCTAAGCATTATATGAATCAAGATATAATGAAACTGAAGTATATTCCGTTATTTTTGCAGTGATCTTGCTTATAATTACTTAGGAGGCACAATACCGCCTGAATGGGGTTCAACGAGGTTACAAGACCTGTAAGATATCTTTATTAATCCCTTACTCTCACAAAATTTTGCATATGAGAACTTAAAGATGTAAACTGAAAACCTATCTTTCCATGTGCAGCTCTCTTCTTGGCAACCGTATATCAGGTGAAATTCCACCAGAACTAGGCAATATCACCACTCTCACAATTCTGTAAGTTTTATGCTTTTCGGGTTTTTTTTACTTCTTTTCTAGTCAATTTTGACTTTTTACCACAAGGGTCAAAATTCTTTGGATGATTTCAAATTTCATCACATTTTTCTTAACATACTCATCTAGTTATAACTCTATATCAGGACTCTTGAAGCAAACCAGCTTACAGGAGCTGTTCCTGCTGACTTAGGGAGATTAAATAATTTAACCTCTTTGTAAGGCTGATAAAGTTTTTCGACTTATAAATCATTGCTCATGAATTTCATGTCATTTAAGTTTAAACTTTTATGATATTATATATCAGGATCTTGTCTTCAAACCAGTTTACTGGTAGGCTGCCAACAAGTCTTGGTCGTCTAAGAAGTCTAACAGACTTGTAACTTTCTTTTACCTTATTATCTTATTCAAAGTTTTACCATATCACCATTTTATAGGCTAAGAGTGAGAATCTTGTTTGTGTATAATGCAGTAGAATAAACGAAAACAACTTCAGCGGGCCGATACCTGATTTTATACAGAATTGGAGACCACTTACTAGATTGTAAGATGTTCTATGTTTTCTTTTTTTAGTATCATATTTTGTTAAAATGTAGTTCTCATTTATTGCATGATTGTTCAAAGTCTGATCTTTGGTTATTTCTTAAGAGAGATTGTTGCGAGTGGACTCACGGGACCTATTCCTTCAAACATATCTCTTCTGGAGAACCTACATGATCTGTGAGTGAAATCTTATATTACATCCATTATCGTTAGATAAAAAAGTACTCTAAATTGAGTTGCTAATGGTTTCCCGTATTTTGCAGGAGAATTAGTGACATATCTGGACCGGCTCAAGGATTTCCTCAGCTTGAAAATGCTACAGGAATAATAAGATTGTAAATATAGCATCTTAGCATTGACTTTTTATACCAAGTACGTACATACATTGACATTTCCTATCATAAATTTAGGATCTTGAGAAACTGCAACATTTCTGGGGAATTACCGCCTTATATTTGGCAAGAGAGAGAACTTGCATTGCTGTAAGCATACATAAAATAGGTCTTTGTTGTTTTTAGTTTTCACGATAATAACGTTTCATGTCAAACTTTCCTGCATGATTTTGACAGGGATGCAAGTTTTAACAGTTTATCAGGGAGCATTCCTGACAATGTTCTCGATAGGAGCTTGCGATTAGTGTAAGTTTTAGTTATTTGATTTCGTAGTGTTTTGTTTACAATTACTGCAGTATATTATGAAGCTATGGGTTACTAAATAAGTATCCTACTGTTGTTTTGAATAGGTTTTTAACTGGTAACAGGCTAAGTGGAAACATACCAGATTCGCTTTTAGTAAACGGGGCTAGTATGTAAGTTTGTTTCGCGAATCACATTGTTGAAAGTGTGTGTGACATTCTTATAGATAAATTAACATTCTTTATGAATATTGTCGTGCAGTGATCTTTCCTACAACAATTTTACATGGCAAGGACCTAATCAAGCCTCATGCCGACAGAACACGTAAGATTTCTTCCTAAGTTATTTTGGATGATACTTGGAACTTCGTTGTTTGAAAACTTTTCTTTCATCTGTTGTTATATCAGGAACACATACGTAAACTTATTTAGAAGCTTTTCGACAGAAAATCCGATGTAAGATAGTTTCCATTGGTTTTACATGAACAAGCCTGGTTTTCATATTCCTTCTTTTATCACATGACTTTGGTGTTTGTTTATCTTACGATGATATTGTCTACAGACAGGATGTGCTTCCCTGCACCGAGGATTTCAAGTGTCCTAGATGTGAGTATTTTCTACCTCTAAATCTACCATGGTATCCGTCTATTGGGGATAAGAAGGGAACACTAATGGGTTAACCCAACCCTGCTATTTGATTCTCACAAAGGTGCATTTGACTTAATGACAGATTCATGTTCTTTACATGTTAACTGTGGTGGGGATGATATAAGGGTTAAAGATAGCAATGGTCAGTCGGTTCTGTACGTAGGAGATGCCAACGTGGATGGTGGGGCCGCCAGGCTGTATGAAATAAACAACAACTGGGGATTTAGTAGCACAGGAGACTTCTTGGATGACAACAGTTTCCAGAACAATCGCTACATAGAGTCTTTGCAAGGGAACACAAGCTTACCTCCAATTTATAGAACTGCTCGCCTTTCACCGCTTACACTCACTTACTTCAGCTATTGTTTGGAAAACGGTGAATATGCAGTTAATCTGCACTTTGCAGAGATACAGTTTGCTAATGATAGTACGTATAGAAGTCTTGGCAGGCGGGTATTTGATATTTATATTCAGGTAATAATAAAATAAGTAGATTTTCAAGATTGTAATTAGTCAATCCAACGGTTATTATATGTGTTCTTTGTGATTTAGGGAAAACCTGTTAGAAAAGATTTTAATATTAAAGATGAGGCTGGTGGGTTTGGTATACCTGTGGTGGTGCCATTTAACGCTAGTGTGACTGATAACATCTTGGAGATACGGTTTTATTGGGCTGGTAAAGGAACGACCCGCATTCCTAGAAGAGGAGTATATGGACCTCTCGTTTCGGCTATCGATGTTGATCCTTATTTTAAAACTTGTTCGGTTGAAGGAAAGAAGACGAAAAAGGGTGTTTATATAGGTGTCGGGATTGGTGTTCCGTTTCTTATTTTGTTGATCTTAGTAATCTTGTGGAGGAAAAAATTTATGAAGGGTCAGAGAAAGAACGATAAATGTACGGAGTATGAGCTTTACTTGTTTTTTTAGTTTCTTGATTTATTTGTTTGACTCGTTGCTCATGTGAAATGCTTATCTTGAACAGATTTTGAAGGAATGGAGTTCAAAATGATTTCGTTTTCTTTGAAGCAGTTAAAGAATGCTACAAACAACTTCAATGTTTCAAATAAAATAGGGGAAGGAGGTTTTGGGCCTGTTTATAAGGTAATAATTTATAATCTAGCACAAAATGTTGTTTTTCTGTTAATGTTTGTTTGTACTAATAAACTTGGGGGTGATGGTTGCAGGGTACTTTGACTGATGGGACAGTTGTGGCGGTTAAGCAACTTTCGTCTCACTCAAAACAAGGAAACCGTGAATTCTTGAATGAGATTGGCGTGATTTCATGTTTACAACACCCCAATCTTGTTAAACTTCATGGATGTTGCATTGAAGGAGATCAATTGTTGCTAGTTTATGAGTATTTGGAAAATAACAGCCTTGCAAATGCACTGTTTGGTGAGTGTCCTTTGGTTTTCTTGTTTTACAGACAGATTGAATTTTGAGGTCAACTAACCCATTCTTCAAATTCACAATTGACCTAGTTTTGTGGTAAAACTAGTTTCATGAAACTTTCTCCCATGTGTAAACATGTTAAAATATTGCATTTATTTACTAAATTTCTTGAGAAGTTCATAAATTAACATGGGGTTTGAAAATTAGATTTACTTTGTTTGACCTTATAGTCAACTTTTCCCTCTTATTTGAAATGGAGTAACCTCTGCATCATTAAATTGTTGTTATATATACAGATGCAGATAAAACACAGTTAATGCTAGATTGGCCAAAAAGGTTCAATATAGCTATTGGGATAGCTCGAGGTTTAGCTTTTCTTCACGAGGAATCAAGGATCAAAATCGTACACCGGGACATCAAAGCCACAAATGTGCTGCTTGATAAAGATCTAAACCCGAAAATATCTGATTTTGGTTTGGCAAAGCTAAACGAGGACGACAAGAGTCACGTTAGCACTCGAGTTGCAGGAACAATGTAAACCCTCAATAGTTACAAAAACTTGACACAATCATTTTTGAATCCTTTTTTCTCAGTACCAACATTTTACTAACAAAATGTTGACGAATTTGCAGCGGATACATGGCACCAGAGTATGCTCTCTGGGGTTACTTGAGTGATAAGGCAGATGTTTACAGCTATGGAGTTGTGCTGTTAGAACTCATTAGTGGCAAGAACAACAATAGTTATATACCAACTAACGACTGCATATGTCTTCTAGAATGGGTAAGCTTCTAGGTTTCATGCTCAAATCTTTAACATTGCTGTTTGAAAATCACTATCTTCTAATTTTGTTGCAACTTTCAAACCGATAATGCAGGCTTGTAAATTAGAAACAAGTAAACGATACGAAGAGCTTTTCGACGAAAAACTAGAATCAACGATCAACAAACAAGAAGCTGAAACCCTTGTAAAAGTAGCACTTCTTTGCACCAACGGTTCTCCATCAATAAGACCGACAATGTCTGAGGTTGTAAACATGCTCGACGGCAAAACATGTGTACCAGAAATAGTACCAGAAGCAAACGGCTCCACATTAGATCTGAGATTCAAAGCCATGAGAGACTTTAGAGGCCAGAGTCAAAGTGGAAGTCAAAGTCAAAGCCAAATCTATAGCACCACTAGAACAGAGACAGATTATACCCTGACATCATCTGGTGATCCTTTTGTGAGCCAGCAGATGGATACCTGATCATACTGATATTCACATTTTTTGTTCCATTTATTGTTTATATTTGTAAATTATGTAGTTTGTTTAAAGTTCAACAAAAAAGCATCTGTGTATAATCTAATTGTATAAGGGAAATTTGCATAACTGTGACCCAAGTTCGACATGTATTTTCAACCCAAGATCGACATGACATGTATTTTTAATTTGACTTATTTTTGTGGCATGTTTCTAAAAATATGACTTCCCTTTCTTTTAAATGCCAAGGATACCCTTATCATTGTGTACTTTTCATATAGGGCTGTTCAAAAAATCCGAGAAACCGACGAACCGAGCCGATCCGTTCAATCCAAAACCCCAGAAAACCGATAACCGAAGAAACCAAAACTGCGAAAACCCGAAACCAGAAAAACCCGCTTATCACGGTTCGGTTTCGCTTTTTACTTTTAGTTATTCGTGGTTAACCGAACCGAACCGTATATAATATAAATGTAGGCATCAACAAACCATTCATAAAAATGTACAAGTATCATATTAGTTCACTACTTTTATCGTATAACGCATTTTTACTTACCTAAAGTGATCATTTACTTACGTTCATGGATTACATATGATTAAAGTGGTCGTAACCTATAAACGTCAAATAAATAGTATTAGTTATTTTGTTACACATGATAATTGGAATGTTTTTATTGGGACGGAACAACTTTACTATGACTCTAATCTCTTTAATGTTACTTAATTTTACGTCAATGACATATTACATTCTAATTTATGTTATTGTTTGTCCGATTTTTGATTCGATTAGTTTTTAAAATGATTAACCTTGACCTGAACCGCGGTAACTGCTCATTTCGAATATCCGCATGTCAAGTTGCCCACCTAATACAGTTCGGTTTCGGATAATAAAATAAACTACCCACCCCGCGATGACGGTTAAAATCTCCGATCGAGCCGAGCCGCCCCTACTTTCATATATTCAATTTGACAAAAAGCACAGCTATCACATATTAGCCGAAACTATACTTTTTCTAGACCTATATTATTGCGAAGTGATTGCGAAATGAATCCCACTGTTTTTTAACTACCTAAACAAAATACTGTAAGTATCTGTTTGACAGAGACATTGAGAAAACTTTCATTCAATCAAAATTAAGGACTGTTAATAAACAACTGAGAGTGTCAGTGATTGCAATGACGTGTCCGGCAGAGGGCGATGTCGGAGATGACGTCATCATTGGGTTCATAGAAGGTGGTTTAGGCCTCGATGAAGGGTTTAATGGTTGATTGAGGGTTCATTTGAGTGGATTTGAAGTGTCATGTATTTAGGGTTAGGGTTAGGGTTAGGGTTAGGTTAGGGATGAAGATGAAGAAAAAATAATCATATCATATAATGGTCTGGTACATATAAATTGATGGTCAAAAGGTGAGCAGAACCGGTCCTAATCAGGAGTAATGGAGTTAGAACATGGAACTGAACTGATCCGTATCTATTGTTTGGTCTATGAATCGATTCGTTTTTTATCTACGGTTTGGTCTATAAACCTTATCTATGGTCCTTTCTTTAAGTATCTATGGTCTATCTATGGATTACCAGATGAACTAAGACCAAAATTGAATGAACTCTGGAGCTGAACCATGAGTTTGTTTTGTACGGTACATTGTTTACGTAGAAGGTGATTCTTTGGCATCACGTGTGGGACAATCTGTTATGTCACTTTCTCTTTATCAAAAGGGGGATGATTTGCAGATCTTGTACACTTATATGATGTATAATCAATTAAAATATAATATATGGACATTATAACAGATTAATGCACAATATAAATTGTGTCAATCAAAATGTTAAGTGTGCAAATTATTTCCTTTATTAATATCGCTACTAAAACTATTGGTACCACTTTGCTCATAAAAAATTATAAGAAAGTACACAACATTTTTTTAAAATTTTCCTGTTAGCAGTAAAACACAGTTTTTTTTTATCAGTTTTCGTTCTACAAAAGTTTTAAAAGACAATTACATATATATTTACTAAGGCATGTGGGAGTGGTACCCTAATACCCTGAGGGTGCCACATCACCTCTATCCAATAAAAACCTTCCAACTCAAAACTACCCCAATACTACCCTAACACTACCCTACGTGGAGGAAGTGGTACCCTAGTACCCGAATTCCTTTTTTTTTTTTTTTTTTTAAATACATAAAATCACATACAATATTTAAAATAAAAACATACCATTTCATTAAAAATAAAAACATTACATAATACTTAAAAAAACAACAACTTAAAAATTGAAACTACAACTTAAAAAAAAAAACATTACATAAGTTGAAATTAAAATAAGTTGAAACTACAATTTAAAAATTGCAATCCCATCCGTGTTTGGCGCAAGTTCACGCTGGGTAAGAACTAATTCCAACATACGGATCGCGAATGTGATCATACGGCTCCAAAAAAAACTTCAACTCTCGTTGTGTATTCTTGAACTTCGCCCCCTCGAGTTGTGTAGCCAACAATTGTTTCGCCATCTCGCGTTTTTCTTCCAAATATTGTGTCTTCTTTTGTGTGTAGGCGTTGATTTCATCCGCAACGCTTGAGATCGACGAGGAGGATGCGGCTTGCTTCTTTTTCATTTTTCTTGATTCAATTGTACCGCTTGGAGGTAGTAGCCGTTGAAAATACCCATGGCCGTGTTCATTGCTCTCCACTTGGTATTCAACGATGAAATGTTTGTGAACTCGAACCCAAAGTTGCCTCGTAATGCTCGAGAACCGCTTCCAAACCGCTTGACTTTTGTTCATTACCGAACACCACATTCGAGATTTGAACCCATGCTTTCGCCAAAGCCTCCTCTGTGTCGGCGTCCAAACTTCACGGGCCTCCTCCCGAAAGCTTTTTCTTCCTCCGGATCGACTTCTTGAACTTCCTCATCTTCGCCTTCTTCGCTTGGTAGTGGTTGTGTTTGGCACGCACTTCACGCCTTCACTAAGGTTTTCGAACGGGAAAACTCGCTTGTAGTAGTGATGTTGTAGTGTTGTGGATTCATTCGAGGAGGACCCATATTATATTGGAAAAATTGTGGAGATTGGGGTTGTGGAACGAAATTGATTCGGGATGGTTGAGAATAAAATTGGCTAAATCCTAACGGAGTTTGTTTTGGTTGATTCGGGATGGTTGAGACCGACCTTGACGCGAGGTGAAAGTTTTTACCTCCCTGGATCCATGGTTTGGTGTTTTGAAAGATTAGTGTGTTGTTATTTGTGTTGTGTGTTTTCATTTTGAAAATGAGTGAATGTTTAGGTGTTAAATAGGAAATTTTTATTTTTATATTTGGGCTAAACTAGCCGCTTATTAACATTACACACGCCCCAACGATACTTTTCCAACGCTCAAACGCGGTTCCCACCGATTTTCTTACCCGCTACCCATACCCGATGTACATTGGCGGTGTACCCGCCGAGTAGTTGAACTCGATTGGCACCAGCACTACTCCGTCCTCCCTAAAACTTGCATATATGTTCACCTTCTTAAAAAAAAAAAAAAAAAAAAAAAAAAAAAAAGCCTTTGCATATTTGCATGTTTACCCAAAACATGTTTAAAGAGCATTGTATTATGTATTAAAAACTTATATTTTAGAAAAATATGCAAATATTCAAGTGTTATTTGGTATATATGCAATTCTATCAAGTCCTTTTAATATAACTTTTTACAAGTAAGTTCTTTATGATTTTTAAATATTATTAAATAATCAAAAATTTGGTTTCGAGATTGGTTGCATTATATACAAACATAAAAAATTCTCAACTTTAAGACAAGCGGTAATAGTGATCATTATCGTCATCGCTAATTTAGTGTCATGTCAACTTCTTCATCTTCAAACAACATCAACACCAACATAGTGTAATAACATAACAAACATAACCACCAACTTTCACTTTATTTTTTTTTTTCCAATTTTCTTTTAAATTAAAGTTCAAAATACATCCATGTGGTTTGTCCCGTTTCTCGCTTAACATCCTCGTAGTTTTATTTGGTACAAAATCATCCCTCCGTTAGTAAAGTTGGCATAAAACCATCCATCCGTTAGTAAAGTCAGTCAATGAGGACTAACGGTGCAAATTATTTCTCCGTTATCTCCTAACGCAAGTTAAAACATTTGCATCGTTAGTCATTATTGACTATTTTACTAACAGAGGGATGTATTTTGGACTTTTCTTCGAACTTTTAGTATATTAACCCGTTTAAGTTTCGGTCGGCCTTTTCATGTTCGAATAATACCACTGCCACCACCCACCACTCGCCATCGCCACCACCACCACCCACCACAACCACCACCACCACCTCCACCCATCACCACCACCACCCGCAACCACCACCACCACCCACCGTCATCACCGCCCACCTCCACCGCCGCCACCCACCACCACCACCACCTTCACCCACCACCACCACCACCCACCACCCACCACCACTACAACCACCACCACCACCACCACCACCACCACCACCACCACCACAACCACCACCACCCCCGCCATCACCCACCACTCACTGCCGCCACCACCCAACACAACCACCACCTCCACCCACCACCACCACCACCACCGTAGACACCACCGCCATCACAACCACCACCGCTGCCATCATTGGGTGGTGGTGGTGGCGGCGAGCGACAAAGCGGTCAGTGGGTGGAGCGCGGAGGTCGCGGCGGTTGGTGGGCGGTGGTGGTGGGCGGTGGTGGGTGGTGGCGCTACCGGAGGTGGGCGGTGGTGGCGGTCTGTGGTGGTGGCAGTGGCGGGTGGCGGTGGCGATAGTGGTGGTGGGTGGTGGTTGTGGTGGGTGGTGGTGTGGGTGGCGATGGTGATGGTGGTGGTGGGTGGAGGTGGTGGTGGTGGTGGTGGTGGTGGTGGCGGTGGTGGTGGCGGTGGAGGTGGTGGTGGTTGTGGTGGGCGGTGGTATGGTGGTGGGTGGATGTGTTGGTGGTGGTGGTGGGTGGCGGTGGTGGTGCGGGTGGTGGCGGTGAATTCCAAAATGAAAAGGCCGGCCGAAACTTAAACGGGTTAATATACTAAAAGTCCGAAAAAAAGTCAAAAATACATCCCTTTGTTAGTAAAATAGTGATTGAGGACAAACAATGCAAATATTTTAACTTGCTTTAGGAGATAACGGAGAAATAATTTGCACCATTAGTCATCGTTGACTGACTTTACTAACGGAGGGATGATTTTGTGCCAACTTTACTAACGGAGGGACGGTTTTGTGCCAAAAAAACCACGAGGATGTTAAGCGAAACACGGGATAAACCACATGGATGTATTTTGGACTTTACTCTTTCTTTTATTTTAAACACTACAATTAAAAATTTACTAAATTAAAAACCATTACATTAACAATTCAAAAAATGAGATAAAAACATTACATTAAGAATTAAAATAAAATAAAATTACAAAATTATTGTGCATTTATGCGACACAATTGTGTTCCGTTAAATCAGCTTTAAGGTTTAGATGATTTTTCTCGTTGACCAAATCGCTAATAACTTGTAACGTTTCTTTATGTGTTCGTACAAGATTATCCTAACGATGTTGTTCATTTGGATAAAAGTCGGGAGATATTGCATTCTTTTATCTTTTAGAACCATACTATGTAATATGATTCATGCATACATCATATTCACTATTTTCTTAAGAGTCATCGGTCGTGCATGATTTTTTATTATAGCCCATTTTTTCTTTAGTGCGCCAAACGCTTCTTCCACATATTTTCTTACTACTTCATGCGCTTGCTTATACCTTATTTGTTTTGAATCATTCACATCTAAAATAGACTTAACAAGAACAAACCATTCCGGATATGATTGGTCAGTAAGATAATATCCCCATTTATAAGGCACCTCGTTAGCCACAAACGGAACTTCTGGTGCTTTCTCGTCTTTGAGATTGTTGAACAAATGTAACTGGCGTATAACGTTGACGTCATTGTTTGTCCCGAAAACATCAAAGAAGGCATGCCAAATCCATAAGTCTTGTGAGACAACCCCTTCCGATAAAATTAATGAATTTGGCACATGAACACCCTTATAATATTGAGCAAGATATGCATTTGGGCAATTAGACCATGCCCAACCCGTAAAGTGTAGTCATGTATGTAAAGTGTAGACATGCATGTCATTTCTATTATATGTAGTATAGATATTCCATGAATTGTAGTCATGTATGTAAAGTGTAGACATGCATGTCATTTCTTTGCAGTTTGATGAATACTTTAATTTCCATGTATATCATATTATCAACAATTCTAAACACTAGTTTGAGATGCATTGGCTAATAAATTAAATCGAGTTCGGGACATAACAAAATTTCTCATCCCGAGACATAACGGAAAACATCTTTATCTCTACTATTTATAATGTATTTGAGACCTTTCATCTTTAAAAGTGTTAAAGTATTAAGCTTACACACTTGCTTAATATGGCATGGTTTAGTTTTGTTAGCTATGAAATCTTGTAACTGCCACTAAACAAAACTAACACCCAATTGTGTAAAAATCTAGAGCACACACTTGTAACATCTACTAACTTGTATAACAACACCTTCAATATTGCTACACAATAAAGAATTGTAAAAATCATGAGAAAATGCACTTTTTGCTGTCAAAGATTGTTAAAAAAAGAAAAGAAATAATGATTTTGACATGACTATGGGTGATTGGGTATGATACACTTAAATACATGCATGGCATGAGACCATGCTTCCTGCATGAGAAAAACTATCGACATATATTTTGGCCCATGATGCACATGTTGTACTTTTTTATTTATTGTAGAAATGGAAATCATATGAAACTACATTCTACAATGGAGATCATTGACATATGCTCTTTAAGATTTCTATCAAAATCATTGAGAGTGAGGCAACTAAAAAGAGCCATGATGATCTTGAGTTTATCTTTTTAACACTTCAAATCAGTTTGTTGCCAAGTCATTTCAAACCTAAATCTAAATGAAGGGCATACTTTTGTTGCTTTGGAAACACAGAAACAACTTCTACCTTGAGACATTAAGCCTTGAAAAGATCCATTTATCTCCTTATTATTCAACCATCGAAGATTAGGCACTTTTCCATTACGCGTGTAAAGCAACCTTTAAGGGAATATAACCATTCCAAAATATGGACATATAAGGAAATTAACATTAACAATTAAGTATGCCATTATAAGATTATGACATGTTGCTACTCCAAGTATTAGCGATTTTTTTTTTTTTTTTTTGGAGCAGGTAAAAAGTAGACGTGATAAAATAAGAAAGTGGCAACCAATAATAACATAATGTGATTGAAAAACAAAAATATATGATCAGCATAGGTACCATTATTATGGGAAGAAAGCAAATGTTAAGGGGTTAATTGTCATATACCGTGTTAGTCAATAAGGAACCACAACCTTTATTATTATTATTATTATTATTATTATTATTATAAGAAAATCATAGGATTTATGAGAAATTAGTAGAGGAAATGAGATACCAACCCACTACTCCTCTAAATATCTATAAGCCTAATCCTACTAAAAATATGAAGAAGAAGACGCGTCTTTCTAATGTCTCGAGTCACCGGTAATCTTCTGACACGCTTTAAGAAGGCCACCGATTCTTCTTATTATTATTATTATTATTTATATTTTTATTTTTTATTATTATTTTTTAATTAAACATCACTTCATTAGAAATATATAAGAATAACACTTTATTAAAAACTCATAGGATTACAAAAATAAGCCTCGAAACCAACCTACCACACTTCTAAAGAATGAAAAACCAATCCTATTAAAAATATGAATCACGACGTGTCCAATGTCTTGAGTCGTAGAATCGTCGAATCACGCTTAAGTAAGTGAATCGATCTTCTCAAGTTCTCCAAAAGAAAAAAAGGGGAGAAACTCATATCCAATATCCGCACATTTCGCATCGTACTTGACACGTTTACAGTGTGCAGCATCAATGATCGCACGCCCTGTCATAAAATCAGTCATCCCAGATTACGTCAAGGGTGACGATCCCATATTATTATTATTATTATTATTATTATTTTGCCGAAAGCAAAAATGATATATATGAAGAGATCAGTAGATCTCATAAGGATGATACATTGAGGAAACTAATACTAAAATTGCAAACCATTTGAACCTACTAAAACCTTGAGTAAAACTTGAAATTGTGATGACGAAATTGAAACAATGAAGACTACATAGACACTGAAACATCTTTGCTTGCCTAAACCATCAAAAGCCAACCAAAATGTTGATAACATGGAAAATCTCAAATAGTGCCAACAAAAGGAGATGTAAATTATAGGTTGTAATTCAACATTTCAACACCTATTTATTATAATGTAAATTCATGACTTTATCCCTAATCATAACCAAAGTCATCATATATGCATATTTTTTAGGAGTGAGCATGGGGCGGGGTGGGGCGGTTTTATGGTAAAATCAAAAACCAAACCATATATTTTGGTTTTTGAAAACTACAAACCGTCTGGTTTCGGTTTTTTCAGTTTCGGTTTTTCGGTTTTTGATATTGAATCGGTTCGGTTTCGGTTTTTATTCGGTTTTTTCTTACTTGAAAACAAGCAAGTTTTAATTTTATATAAAGTTTACGATTCCAAGTTTTCAAGCAAAAATATTTAAACAAATATCAATAATAGCATATTATCCAGCAATCCAAAGCTTCAAAAAAAACGTACAAAACAACCAATCATCAATCTAAGATATAAAATGCACGTCTTTGCGGCTTTGCATTTTTTGTTCGCTTACGAGAATTGTAGGAGAAACTTTCAAAGAACACTATTGTTCGAAAATAAAGATATAGTATCTATAAATAAAACAAATTTCAATGTATATATAATAAACAACACAATTTTTTTAATATATAAAGTTGTATACTCAAATCTATAAAATTAAATAGCAAATATCTTATATAGATAAAAATATATAAAAACATATATAAAGGTGGGGCGGTTTTCTCGGTTCGGTTTTTCTTATGAAACCAAAAACCGCCCCAAACATTCGGTTTTTATAAAATTTAAAACCACCACCATCGGTTTGTCAAATGGGGTGGTTTTTTCGGTTCGGCTTTTTCGGTTTCGATTCGGTTTTTCGGTTTTTGTGCTCACCCCTAATATTCTTGCTCAAGATTCGTGACAAACTTTGAATAAATAATAATAGTGATTGACTATAAAGGATGAAGAAAATAAATAGAGAAAATGTTTGGTGGATAAAGACGAAAGGAATTAGGTGATACGAAAGGAGTGTGAATTTTGATTTTGTTGTTGGCATACGTCTAAAAATATATTACTATAAATTAAAATGTTACATGTTTTATTTTTGTAGATTATCAGAGAGTAAAATATGAAATGGTACGTTAATTTTGTGTAAATTATTAAAATATAAAAATGTCCTTGTTAGTCATTTTACGTTTTTAATCATGATATAATCTGATTTGTCAAACAATAAAAACTAATTATCTAATTATTTTCATATCAAACAAAATAATTAAATCCAAACACCATATTTCAAATTCACGTTTTGTAATAGCTGATTATTGGTTATGCATTTTCAAAATGCATATCTACTTTCAATCAGCAATCTCAAACACCCACTAAAATGCAATAATAAAATGTATTTCTAGAATATTAGTATTTGGTACCAAAAATAATTGATATATGAATTTAAATATATTTTAATATATACATGAAAACACTATTACTAACATTTGCTAAATATCAGTTTTATTTCTCATAGAATCTTAACTAAACCTGATTGTGATTTAGAACAATACTCATAGTTTATGCAGTAAAAAATAAAGTGAAAAGTTGGTTGAATAATCTTGATTGTTGCGTGTTGTGTTGGTTAAAATTGATTTGATTCATAAAATCTTATATTAGGACAAGTGGATAAAACTGATGCAATGAAACAATCAAAAATCAACACACTACAAATGGAGAAGATTAATCGAACAGGAATTTGTGATGACAAAGGTCAATGCTCTGTATTTGGTTTTATTAAGACGAGTATTTTGAAAAAAAAAATAGTGCCTTTCCATTCAGTGATGAGAATTATTTATACATTAACCAAAGATATTTTGATTTCTCGTAATAAAGAGCAAAGACTTTTAGGATTTTACTTATCCCAAGCAATTCCCATGCCTTCATACTCCCCTGATAAAAGAAGATTCGACCTCAAATCTTGCTAAACATCATCAACCTCTTCCACTTCGCTATCTTCCTCATATGTGACATAAGGGAACAAGTCTGCTACATTGAAGGTTGCTAACACATGATACTCTCCGGGTAAGTCTATCTTGTAGGCATTATCATTGATCCTTTTGAGAACAAGAAATGGACCATCAACACGTGGCTGCAATTTTCCAAATCTACCAGTTGGGAAGCGTTCTTTTCCCGGCCGAATCCACACCAACTCTCCTTCCTTAAACACGACTTTTTTGCGACGTTTATCCACCCGTTCCTTTTACTTTGCATTATGTTTTTCAATGTGTGCTCGGACGTGTTCATGTAGCTGTTGGACCTATTTGGTGTGCTCTTCTCCCTCAGAACTAAAGTGTGCAGGTGTCAAAAGTGGTGTAAGATCAAGTGGAGTGATGGGATTAGTACCAGTTACCACTTCAAATGGTGTCTTGCCCGTGGTGCGACTTTTTGATCGATTGTATGCAAACTCGGCTTGTGGCAACACCAAATCCCATTGTCTCGGGTTCTCTCCGACTAGACTCCGTAACAAATTCCCCAAACTAGGTTAACACCTCAATTTGTCCATCCGTTTGAGAATGGTGTGATGAACTAAACAGAAGCTGAGTTCCCATCTTACGCCATAATGTACGCCAAAAATGACTAACGAACTTCACATCACGATCAGAAATGATAGTCTTAGGCACACCATGCAATCGTACAACCTCCTGCATAAATAAACGTGCTACTTGTGATGCATCAAACGTCTTGTTGCAAGGAATAAAGTGAGCCATTTTGGAAAATCGGTCCACTACTACCATAATTGAGTATTTATTTCTTTGGGTCGAGGTAGCCCGAAAACAAAATCAAGACTCACATCCGCCCATGGCGCCACAGGTACGGGTAATGGTTGGTACAAACCGGCATTAGTGCTTCGGGTTTTTGCTATTCGACACTTTTGCACAAACCGTTTAACATCACGCTCCATTTTTTGCCAATAAAAATGCTCGCTTAACCATGCCACGGTCTTGTCTACCCCCCGAAGTGCCCCGCTAAACCCCCACAATGCCCCTCTTTTATAATCGACTCCCTTAAAGAACATTTAGGGATACAAAGTCGATTATCTTTAAAAAGGAAACCATATTGCATGATAAACTGTTTGTAGGGTTGGTTTTTACACTTTTACCATATAGTTGTAAAGTCAGAATCATCACTATAAAGCTCTTTTACTGTCTCAAATCCAAGAACCATAACTTGCATTGTGAAAAGTAGCATTTTTCTTCGACTTAATGCATCAACCACTTTGTTGAGTGCTCCTGCCTTGTTTTTAATAGAGAAGATGTAGGCTTGCAAAAATTCGACCCACTTAGCAAGCCTTGGTTTTAGCTTGTGTTGCCCATTTATGTATTTTAGTGCCTCATGATCGAAGTACAAGATAAACTCTTTTGCAATGAGATAATGACGCCAATACTCTAGGCTACGAACAATTGCATAAAACTCCTTGTCATACGTAGAGTATTTGCACCTAGTCTCGTTTAATTTCTCGCTAAAAAAAGGAATAAGCCGACTCCTTTGGCTTAATACACCTCCAATACCCACCCTGATGCATCACAGTGAACTTCAAACACCTCATCAAGTCTGGTAGTATTAATACAGGAGTTGTTGTTACCTTCCTTTTCAATAATCCAAAGGCTTCATTAGCTTCACGGATCCAACTGAACTCTCTCCCTTTTATACACTCAGTAATTGGCGCCACAATGGTGCTGAAGTTGTGAATGAAACGACGGTAGAATGAGGCTAGACCATGAAAACACAAACATCATGAATGTTTTTTGGTGTAGACCAGTTAATTATGGTGTCAATTTTTGCAGGTTCCATTTGCGAGAGCATGAGCCCATGTACGGTACCAGCATTACTAGTTCCCAAGAAAGATGGTTCATGGCGGATGTGTATCGATAGCTTCAGTCCCAACTTACAACATTCGGTAGGCAGCCTTGTGGGGTATAGTAGACCCCAGAACAAAATCAATGAAATGTTGTATGTCCCTCATGGGAGGTAGACCAAAAGGTAAATCCTAAGGCACCACATCAACAAACTCTTCTAGTATTGATGCCACCTGTGATGGAACGTGAAACTGGTCTTGATTTGACTGCACCACAACAAGCGCAAACACATCAAATGATTCTGGTATCTCAGCTATAAATTCTACTTGAGACAAGAATTGATTCTTCATTTCCTTTCGCAAATCAGAAGGCCCCAGAATAATAGTAATTCCATCTTTTTGAAAGGTATAGGTATTTTTAAACCCATCATGCTTAGTTTTAAGATCAAACTGCCACGGCCTACCAAGTAACATATGACACGCATCCATGGGAACCACATTGCACCAAACCTCGTCATTATACTTTTTTCCAATTGAGAATATCACCAGACACCGCTTTGATACTTTCACTTCATTCTTCTTTCGGAACCATGACAACGTAAAAGTTTGAGGATGTTGTTCTGTTTTCAATCCCAACTTACTAACCATTGTTTCAGATACCATGATTCATCTTTGTTTACCATTGCACTCATGGTTCGCTTAATTACCGGTACTTTACTCATGTCAACATATGTTATCTCTTCTTGGTTTGATGCCATTTTCTCATGCTCATCATCATACTCGTCGAACATAGGTCCATCATCTTCTTCAACAAAAGTAACCATCTTTTTATTTGGACAATCGTTGGCAAAATGCCCAAGGCCTTGACACTTATAACACCGTTTACTTGTTGATATTCCTCTACTGCTAGAAGTAGGATTATAAGTTGATGTTGTGCTAGAGTTTTGAGTTGGGTATGAGCTTGAGCTTGAAACTTTCTTTCCCGTGTCAATTCCCGTAAAACAACCTGAGACGCGAGAATTGGTTTTACTATTATTTTTTTTCTTCTAGTTGTGATTCCACCTTTCGAGCTAATAGACATACATCATTATATGACAAATAATGATGAAGACAAACAACATCAGAGATTTCGGGTTTTAATTCTGCTAAATAACGAGCTATAGTTTCTTCTTCCTCCTCAACCACTGATGCGAGGTTCGGGTTCGAAAGACTTCCTGTTCAATGAGCAAGCTTTACAACCCACTAGGCAGTGTATCTAATCGTTGCAGTGTAGTATGGGCAAGCCCAAGGGGTTTATCGTTCTCTAAGGGAATAGAGATGCAAGTAGAGATGTATGATGAAAAGGTGAGGTGAGAAAGTTTTTTTTTAATATTTTTATATTTTTTTAAGAAAGCAAGTAAAATCTCGGGGTTTGAAGAGTAGGGGTTGGTAATTCTACCAATTAACTACTTAACAAATTAAATTTAAAACTAATTAAACTAATGAAAGGAAAAGCTATGGATTGAGTGAGTGTGTTTCTTATGATAATTAAAAACGTGTTCACTTAGATTTTCTTACTCCCTAGCTATCTTTTATTGTTCGGTTAAATAGTCACATCCTCATTCTAATTGGTGCGTTGTATTCCATGTTAGCCATAGGGTGGTGCCTAATTTCCCAATTCTATGAATCGTAACTCTCCTCTAGAACATCCGGGATCGCCAAGTACCAAAATATCTCCCCCGAATACCCTATTATCCTTAAGCTACAACTCACGCAATAAACACAATGATGGCCAAAGTGCACTCTTAAGATTTTTGCTATTTAGGACGTTAAAGCATGCAACAATAAAAGAAGAAGCCAATTTTTCTTACTCTAGCGTTTACCAATTAGAACAAGAGACAACCTAACAATAATCAACAACTAGGTTTTATTGGATCTAAGCAAACACTAATTAATTTAGTTACGCATGATAGATAAGCAAGAACACAAACAAAAAATTGAACATAGATGAAACATGGTGATAGATTGGATAAACAAACTTATCTTTAAGTGTACAAGAGGGTTTGGAACCCTAAAATACTGTCCAAGTCGGACCTCAAATGAACTAGGGTTTGCTCTCCAAAATAATGCACATAAAATAATATAAAATTTGAAGTCTATATATAGATTTTACACTCGCGACGGTGTCGCCTTTTGATGGTGATGTCGTCTGATCGCCGTCATTAGGGTTTCGTTTTGGACAAGTCATCATCGGGACAGCGTCAGATAGGAAATAGTGACGCCGTTTGGCTTAATTATGGATGTCGTCTTGGAAGGGATCTTGGTCGTCTGATGAAAAAGAAAGAGTGACGCCCTTCAGGATTTAAGCGTGAGGCCGTCAGGTGTTAAGACCAAAATAAGTTCTGGGCCGTCGCTTGAGACTGTTTTGAAGACCATATGAGTGACGGCGTCGCCCTTGGAGTTTGGACGCCGTCCGGCTTGTGAAACAACCTTGTTTTCTTGAATTTGTTGTGTGGAAAACTAGAAGTGGGGGTTGAATAGTTTTACCGATTAAAACTTGGTTTTAAACTATTTAGATCGACTTATGTCAATCTATTTGAACGTGTGTGTTGGATTTTGATAGACAAGCGTATAGATAAATAAAACTAAGATAAAGAGTAAGAAGCACAAAACCACAACGCGAGTATTTATAGTGGTTCGGTTACAAGGATACCTTCCTTGCCCTACTCCACTCCCCGAGTCACCTACTCGAGTGTTCATAATCACTACACAACACAAACTCCTTGTGGTGGAGAAGCCTTCACAACGTCGCCTACTCTTTATCCGGTACAAGGCTAGACACCGGGTTCTTCCACGAGATAGAACCCAACCTATCACAACGTTGTCTACACTTTATCCGGTATAAGGCTAGATACCGAGTTCCATTTACAAAGGTAGAACTACTACCTAACACTACACAACTCATATCCCAAAGGAAATCTACTCCTTGTGACAACATCAACAAGGATATCAATATCCTTTGACCCAATACAAATCTATCTTGTACATCGACACACCATATCGAATGTACACCTTAGGCACCTTTCACTAACGCCTTTAACTCGACTTCTAGGAACCCTTCACTAATGCCTTTTGACTTGACTTCTAGGCACCCTTCACTAATGCCTTCAACACAGACTTTCGGCACCTTTCACTAGTGCCTTTACTTTGAATCTTCGACACTTTTCACTAATGTCTTCGTCTTGACTCTTTAGACATCTTTCACCTATGTCTTCGACACTACACTTCTAATAAGAAAGAAAAGAACTATCAACAAGATACCATTAATAGTCTTGATGATGACGAAGCTAGGCAACCCATGGACTTGAGCTTGCTCGACTTCAAGAGGTGGTGATCTTACCTTTAAGAGGAACCTAGAGAATCACACAAACACAAAACTACATACAAAGATCACTTGGATATGTGGTTAGAGAGTTTACAACTCAAATAGAAAATATGTGTGAAAGTGGTAAGTTACAATAAAGAAATGACTCACTATTTATAGAAAAAATATTGCTACTGTTCCACGGATCCCTTACTTAAGGGATCCGTCCAGTGTAAATTGGGGTAACCGTGGGACGCTCCTCTTTTCCCATGGGTTTTGGGTCATGGGTCATGGTTTATAGGTCATGGGTCCTAGACTTTGGACCATGGGTATCCAATTAGATACAATGTATCTATTAGGTGCAATGCATCTAGTCCATGGGTCATGGGTTAAATCCATGGGTCATGGATAATATTCATTTATGACATATGATGTCATGCAATGGGTTATGGGTTATGCTCCATGGGTATGGGTCATGGACTTTGGGTTATATCCAACTACATTCAATGTATTTGGTCAATGGGTCAAATACTAAAACTTCTACCCATTCTATCACCCATTATGATACATACTAAGTATGTATATATATACCCATTATGTAAACACTAGTTGTTATACATATGCATTATTATCATATGAAAAACACTATTACTTGTTTAGTTATTTATATGAAAATGTAAGTGTGTTAGTAAACTCTCAGCTCAAACTAATTACGAATTTTATTTGTTTCGTTAAAATGATTTTACGTTTGTTATCGATAAAACATTAGAATATCGTAAAATATAAATAAATGTTTTTACGGCTTATTTGTATTAACAGTCTCTCCCTTTTTGTTGATGGCAAAACATAGGATTATTTTAAGGAAAAACTAAAATGCGTAAAAGTTTGAATTGGATTTTTTACTCTCTTCTCCCCCTTTTTGTCAAAACACAAAGAGCATCGAAAAGAAACTAACAACTTGTTTTAAGAAAAACATGTAAAAGAAAAAAATATGAAAAATAAAGAGTAAGTGAGGAGAAGAATTCTCGACTTAGCTCCCCCTTGACGAGTCCATCCCTTTGTGAGGGCGTCAAGTAAGAAGAAATACTAAACTAGTGCATTGCAACTTTGTTTGCTTTGTGACGAATATGCCCCCCTTGATGATTGCAACATTGCAAGGATGACATCAAGTAATGTAACCCTACGATATTGCAAATGATTTTGCAACGTTTTGCTTTGACACGAAACTCCCCCTAGCTAAGGGTGTCAAAGTCTTCATGTGTATATTGAAAATCTACAAAACAAATGTTAGAAAACAAGTATACAATGCAGAATTTCCTACAAATAAGACTCAAGTTAGTAGTAAATAAGACTTCTGTTGCACGGATCCCACAGTTCCCTCCTTGGAGGGACCCGTCTAGACAAAACTGAGGGATTTGTCTGTCTGAAAGCTTAATACAGCAATGGTGATGTAACAAGTGATGTTAACATCAAAATGAGATATGTATTAAGGCATCAAACATATTCTCAAGACAATATGGCATATAACATGTAATTTCATTCAATAAAACATACGAGAAATGATCTACATATCTCTAAAACTAAGAGAATGATTTAAACATGAAATATGATTCCTAAACTATCTAAGTTAAGTGTAAAACTAGGACACCACTTGAATCCTTAAGCTCAAGGTTGTTTGGGTTTGTTGATCTCGTCTAAACGTTCGAGAAGGTGATAGAACATGAAACGTTGATCTTCATGTACTTCATGTATCAAGCTTTCAATATGTTGACAATGATAACAATCTTTGTCATGGCTCGGAAATGGTGGTGGTAGAAAGGAAATGACTTGAGATGGAAGGTTTGGTTGAGATTCTACAAAAGAAGGAGGAATATGTGGAGGTATATTTGGAGGTGATTCAACCAAAGGTGGTGGTGGTGGAATATATGATGAGGATGGTGGTAGAGAGGTATCTACTTTCATGTGATCGGGTAGTTGACTTTGATGATTCCTCATAATCCAAAAGAGACTATTTGAGGGTGACGGAGAAAAAGATGTCGGGGCTAGTGTTGATTCAACACCTTGATTTTGTTGCGCTATTCTTTCCATTGAGAATGTTAGAAATGGTGGAGGATGAGATGGCCTAGGAGGCAAGTCCTCTAGATTGTAGAGGTGTGGTGATGAGAATGGAGTGGTGAATGATATGGCTCTAGGCACTAAGGGTGATGGTTTAGTGGAAATGAGAGTGTTTGGTTTAGGGGGTATAGTGGTGTTTGGAATTGGTAATTTTGTGGGACCAATCCTTTTGGGGATTGGTTTGATAGGTGGAGGGGAGATCCTAGCATTTGTGGATTTAACGGGAGATGATTCAGTTGAAGATATTTCTTGAACAACATGAGCAAGTTTCTTGGGTGGTCCTTTGGTGGATGAGTTACCATTAGGAGCTTTCCTCATTATGAGATTAAAGTTAGTGTTGTAAAGGTTTCTAAATGCTGAAAATGAGGATGTAGGTGATGACTTTAGGAGTATTTAACAAGATGGTTTATAAGGAGAAGGATTTGGCAAGTGCATTCAAGACTTAAGCCACTAAGATCCTTTGGAATGAGATGATTTGCATGCACAAGAGTCAACTTCAGAGTTGCACTGATCTAGGAGGTTAATTAAAGCAAGATAGAGTGTTCAAGTTAGCAAGGAGAGCTTGAAATGATTGTTTTAGCTAGAATTTAGATGAATCTATCACCCGAATCTCACGGTTCCCTCCAATGAGGGATCCGGCTCTCGGCAGCTAAGAAAGGAGAAAAATGATTGTTTGTAAGGTCTAATACCTATACCTCTTGAGTGTTTCAGTCATCTTAAGTGTCTTAAATGAAAGGGTACTTAAATGATCAAGGGCAATGAGTGAAGGTAGCTGGAAGAAAATTGAACTTTATGAGTACAAATGAATGATCAAAGATGAAACTAGAAAATTTGAGAGTGTCAAGTGGAGCTAAATGATCCTAGAGACCATATAGTAACTTAAGATAATTTTGGAAAATATCTTGAGAGAAATGAAACACTAGTATTTGATCCATTTTGAGGTAGAGATGACTAAACTCAATTTGCTAAACTTGATAGATTTATAAAACTAGATGTGTTGACATGTGAGAGATGATGTGTGAGTATATGAGTGGAAGAATGAAGAGTTTTGGTGAAACAATAAATCGAAAAACACCTTGAGTGTGATCCTAAATGAGCTATGAGTGAGTGTGAAGCTTACTGAGCTTGAGGAAGACTTAAGTGGTCCTAAGGTATTATGTTTAGCTAGTGTGAAGTAGTCTAAGAACATGGTTTGATGTATAAAGTCAGCAACTGCATTTCTGTTTGCCCGGATCCCCCGGTTCCCTAAGTGGAGGGATCCATCTAGTACAAAGTGAGGGATCAGTCTCCTGCTAAATAGTACCTTCACAGAAGGTATGCGAAAGTTGCACAAGGTATCGTATTTCAAAGCTAGTGTTTTCTAAGAGGTTTGAACAACTATATAAATGAGACATCAAACGTTAAATGTTTTATTTCATAAGAGAAATCACATTACAATGATAAAAGATGAAATTTAAGGATTGAGCCTATTTGGAAAGGAAACTAAGTTTCTTGAGCGTTTTCGCTAGATGGATCATCAAATGGATGATGAGTATTTGCCGATTCAGGGATGAAGAAAGACTTGATGAGAGATGTGTTTAGAGGTTCCATCATCTTATTCACGAGTACGTACAACAGACTTTGAAATTGAGGGTGAAAGTACATGATGTGATGATAAAGGCGTGTCAGGAACATTCTATAAGGGATTAGTTTGTTCTTGTTACCTTGAAGGTTTACAATTCGCCTTGCGAAGAAATAGGCGAGATTGTATGGTTGTTGTGTTAGCAAACAATACATTATGTGAGCACAACAAGCGGGAAGGATTTCTCGATTTCCCTTACGACTCCAAACATTTTCACGTAGGATGAGTGCAAGAGGTTTAAACTCATCTCGGATGTCACGTGTATAGATTATGTTTGGATCAGAGTAATAGGGTCGAGGTTTGCATAACATGTAAGTCAAGTCTTTAGGGGAAGGTATGTGTGAACAATATGGACTATTCTCTTCACGATGGTTGAAGAGAGAATCAAGAGACCAATCTTCAGTGAAGGCACATTTTCCATGATTTGGAATTCGGAGAATGTGAGCAAATTTCCCGAGAGTTAAAACAAACTTTTGGTTTTTGATCCAAAACCAAAGAGATAGAGATCAATCCTCGTTACGAACGAGTCCAACTTGACGGAAGAATTCCAATACAAACCGTGGACAGATTTTCTCGTTAATTCCGAGAAGGCCTTCCATTCCTATGGTTCAGAAAGAGGTATTGATACCTTCTTCATATAGTAGAGGTGTGTCGACAATACGTCCTTCATGGAAGTGACGAGTTTCGAGATTATTGAACCCACGGACATGATTGCCAAGTGTGTTGGGCTCAAGAGAAATGTTAGGAATGTAGACATAAGTGAGTGAAAAGTCGAACTCATACCCATGAGACATGGCGAGACCTATGGAAGTGAAAAGTTAATATGATGAGACACATTAAAGCAACAAAGATGATCACCTAACGTTTTTACTAGATTCTTATTAATAATGACAATTAACTCACTTAGTATTTAACATTCTAGTGGGATATTTCTTTTTAAGATGAAAACGGTTTTTATATTGCATGAGATTCTGTTTTCCAGTTCCACGGTTCTCACGGTTCCCCTTTAAGAGGGATCCGGCTAGTTGAACTATAGGGATTCGTGGATCTGTAGTGACAGAAAAAGGGTTTTGACGAAAATAGATTTTTGCATCTTATAAGTTTATAAAAAGAAATGTATTTTAGCCAATATTTACTTAGTTAAGCATGCATTGTAGGTTTCTAAGGTATCTCAAGGCCAAAAATACGAAAGCGAAAAAAGTAGAAGACAAGACAAACACATTATGAAAAATAAACTAGATAAACTAAAACATTAGTAATATTTCATTTTAATGCTAAGAATGATACAAAGAATTGGGTATATAACACCAATGTAGATTAATAACACAAAGTACATGTCTCCATGAGAAAACTTGATCATGGGGTACACGAGAGCGATGAGTGTCAAGACGATGATCACGAAGGCGATGTAAACCATGATGATGAAGTTCTTCCTTGGTTTTGATTTGAGATGAGATGAGATAATAAGGAAGATGAAGTTTGAATGAGAGGTAATTTTTGAAAGTGAAAGATTTGAAAAATGAGGGTTTGGTGGAGTTGACGATCGGAGGAGATATTTATGGGGAAGGGGGAATTTTTGAGATTTGTGTTTTGTTTTATTATTAGAAATATTTGATTTTTGGATTAAGTAAAATAAGACACAAGTTTATAAACCTAGACTATATACGAAAGAGTAACACGTATGCAAGAAAAGTTTTCTAACGAAGCTACGTGTAATATATGAGTATGAAAAAAATAATTATATAAGTTTCAATGTAAGCATACTTATTCTTAAGCTAATGTTATTTAGAGATAAGTAGGAAGTCATACCTCTAATGCAATTATGAGTGTCTTTCTTTGGACAAGAAAAATGTCAATAGACAACTCTGGTTCCTTCGTGATTAAGATACCTTCTTAGGGAAGGTAATCTTGTTACCAAGCAATTCTTATGGCTTGATAAACATGAGCTTTAACTAAGCAATGTGACAAGGAAGGTTAGTGCCATTTAGTAAGATAAAATAAGAGAAAGAAAAAGAAAAGAAAAAATATTGTTGTCATCTATCAACATCCTACAAAAGTGTTTTTAAGACATGGTGTTTATTTTTGTAAAAGATCTTCTTTGTAGTTTTCAATCACATACGGATCATATCAAGTTTTTAAAGTACATCATACTCTAAGAAACTTGGTAACGAAGCTCTGATGCCAATTGTGGAAAACTAGAAGGGGGGTTGAATAGTTTTACCGATTAAAACTTGGTTTTAAACTATTTAGATCGACTTATGTCAATCTATTTGAACGTGTGTGTTGGATGTTGATAGACAAACGTATAGATAAATAAAACTAAGATAAAGAGTAAGAAGCACAAAACCACAACGCGAGTATTTATAGTGGTTCGGCTACAAGAACACCTTCCTTGCCCTACTCCACTCCCCGAGTTACCTACTCGAGAGTTCGTAATCACTACACAACACAAACTCCTTATGGTGGAGTAGCCTTCACAACGTCGCCTAATCTTTATCCGGTACAAGGCTAGACACCGGGTTCTTCCACGAAGTATAACCAAACCTATCACAACGTTGCCTACACTTTATCCGGTATAAGGCTAGATACCGAGTTCCATTTACAAAGGTGGAACTACTACCCAACACTACACAACTCCTATCCCAAATGAGATCTACTCCATATGACAACATCAACAAGGATATCAATATCCTTTGACCCAATACAAATCTATCTTGTACATTGACACACCATATCGAATGTACACTTTAGGCCCCTTTCACTAATGCCTTTTACTCGACTTCTAAGCACCCTTCACTAATGCCTTGTGACTTGACTTCTAGGCACCCTTCACTAATGCCTTTTGACTTTACTTCTAGGCACCCTTCACTAATGCCTTCAACACAGACTTTCGGCACCTTTCACTAATGCCTTTACTTTGACTCTTCGACACTTTTCACTAATGTCTTCATCTTGACCCTTTAGAAATCTTTCACCTTTGTCTTCGACACTACACTTCTAATGAGAAATAAAAGAACTATCAACAAGATACCATTAGTAGTCTTGATGATGACGAAGCTAGGCAACCCATGGACTTGAGCTTGCTCGACTTCAAGAGGTGGTGATCTCGCCTTTAAGAAGAACCTAGAGAATCACACAAACACAAAACTACATAAAAATATCACTTGGATCTGTGGTTAGAGAGTTTACAACTCAAAGAGAAAATATGTGTGAAAGGGGTACGTTACAATGAAGAAATGGCTCACTATTTATAGACAAAATATTGCTACTGTTCCACGGATCCTTTACTTGAGGGATCCGTCCAGTGTAAACTAGGGGAACCATGGGACGCTCCTCTTTGCCCATGGGTTTTGGGTCATGGGTCATGGGTTATCGGTCATGGGTCCTAGACTTTGGACCATGGGTATCCAAGTAGATACAATGTATCTAGTAGGTGCAATGCATCTAGTCCATGGGTCATGGGTTAAATCCATGGGTCATGGATAATATCCATTTATGACTTATGATGTCATGCAATGGGTTATGGGTTATTATCCATGGGTATGGGTCATGGACTTTGGGTTATACCCAACTACATTCAATGTATTTGGTCAATGTGTCAAATACTAAAACTTCTACCCATTCTATCACCCATTATGATACATACTAAGTATGTATATATATACCCAATATGTAAACACTAGTTGTTATACATATGCATTATAATCATATGAAAAACACTATTACTTGTTTAGTGATTTATATGAAAATGTAAGTGTGTTAGTAAACTCTTAGCTCAAACTAATTATGAATTTTATTTGTTTCGTTAAAATGATTTTACGTTTGTTATCGACAAAACATTAGAAGATCGTAAAATATAAATAAACGTTTTTACGGCTTATTTGTATTAACATGTCGTTTTGTTCATGTTTTCGCTCTTTTTTGTCCAAAAATGCTTAATTCCAAGAATTTGCTTCCAAAAGACCTAAAATGTGAAAATGAGCGATTTTAAGCAGTAAAGGATATAAAATGTAATGATTTAGGGCTTAAATGACCACCTAAAAACGTATGTTTTAAATCCTTATCAAATATCCGTACACTTGGAATTTGCTTGTCCTCAAGCAAATGTGCCTTTGGCTAATTAATTTATAAGTTAGGGGTCATTTAGTATTGGTTTAAAACAATCTACAATAAGTACAAGCGCCACAATTGTCAAAACAAGCACGGAAAATATACACTAGCACCTCACAATTGATGTTTGGATTATCTCATCTCTCGAGTTTATATGGAATATAACATGTAAGCAAATGGAAGATAAACACTCACTACCTGTCATAGCACATAGATTACCATAGACTTGAGAATAGATCAAACCTCCACCGTTTTGGCGTAAGCCCGTAGGAATAATTATCTAAGAGGTCTTTAAAAAGGGTTATAATGTTAGGCTTCGGGTAGGAAATAAAATGGTTTTGTTGGATATGGGGAATTTTAGTGGTGGCAAGTTAAAAGTCTAAGTTACATGCATGTAAAACTCGACGTTGCTAAGCCAAGAGTCGACTCACAAACACTAGATAAAAACTTGTAACAAAACATAAATATAAACATAAAACATAAAGATATATGTAGGATGGTATCCCGTATGTTTTTCTCAAATTTTTTATTTTTTATTTTTTTCTTCGACTTCTCTTTTTTTTTATTTTTTTTCATACATTTTAACTCTACCATCCTCTAAGATAACATCAAAATAAAGGGATTTATAAAAGCATCCCTACACTTGAGTTTTTATTTCATTAACACTCATTGACCCGAATTGAAAAGATCAAAACACTTGGATTTAACGGTCCTTCCCATTACTCCATAAAATACTGCTTTAACCCATGAGTCTCAATCGTCCCAAAACTGTGTACAAATGATATGACTCGACTTAGAAACCATGCAAGTAACTAGATAATTGAACTAAGAGTTTAAAAAATAGTTACAATAATGCACTAAAGATGAGTGCATATAAGGTGGGCTAAGGAGATTTAGGTGTAACATTTGGGAGAGGATTGTAAACAATGCTCTTCATTGATATTCCGGAAACCGGAACATCACTCATTTGAGATGCAACGACTTGCATTAGATGCATTTCTATTCATATAGATGTAACATCTTGAGTTTCGAAAGTTAATTTGATGTATATATGGTGCAAATTGATTTTCATGATTTCGGCACGTGCAGAGGAACAAAAAAAAGAGAAATCATGAAATGCATCTAATATACGTATATGCATCTGACTAAAAGCTAGAAAACACACTATGGTATGTTATAATGCATCTAAGATTATAGGGATGTATCTAATTTAGGTCGGTGCATCTCGGATTTGCGGTTATAGTTCTTCTTATTTTAAGTAATCTTCTCTCTCTCTCTCTCCCTCTCTCTCTCTCCCTCTCCCTCTCCCTCTCTCTCTCTCTCTCTGTGTGTGTGTGTGTGTGTGTGTGTGTGAATTGTGTAATTCTTCAAATGATCCGTCGCTCAAAAGTGTGTATCTTTTATAGAAAAAAGGTGACTTCTCAAAATAACTCATGAGACTTGAGCGACTTTTACTATAGTTTAAAATCGTGACAAGTGTCCCATTTGTGTACTTTGGGCGACGTTTTAATAATGTGTAAGATATCTTTTGTACTTTTCCAGACATGTTTTTTAAAAATATAAACGTACACTTGCACCATTTAAATATTTTACTTCACACTGTGACTGATTATCAGCAAAAACATCAGCACCAGCACAATCTATTTTTACCAAACGTACCTTTAAAATAAGACTAGTATCTGTGTCACATAGTTGAAAGAGAATAATCTTTTATATTTTGATTAAAATCCTATTCTTATACTAAAAAGCCAAGTCTATTATATCTTTTGACCAATTAAATTTAGGGAAATGATAAACATCTCTTTAAGAATTTTTGACATGCTTAAATTGTTTATATCTTTAGAATAAATACCCATCTCATGAATTTAATTGCTTCTAACCAACTTAGTGTCGGTCCTAATTGCATGTTTTTAACTTTTAAACATAGCTTTTGAGACTATAAATAGCAAAACCCATAATTTATTCATAGTTCACACTATGTACTTAATAATAATAAAACCATCCATTTTATTAAATTTCTTTCATCAAAAAAAGTTAAAGAAACCGAAAAGTTGAAATTCCAAACTATCAACTTTTATAACAAATTTTTCGTATCTTTTTGTTTTCTTTTTTTCCAACGAGTCAAGAAACAATGAATATTTTTCTAGTAGTTGTTTTCATGCGTGACTGTCGTTGGTATTAAATAAAAAGAAAAAGACATGTTCATATATAATATGACTAATCGACGTAGACCACCACAACATGCCAAAAGACACCTTACGTACCCAACTTACTATATGGTAGTATACTTGTACGAAAGTATAGGCAGCAGTATATAAACAATGAACTTTTATTCGGATCTAAACTGCGATAGTCAACAGATTAACGATCCAACGTTATAAGATTAGATTAATGCCAATGAGACAATAATCATATGAGTGTAAAGACAAGACAAGATCGGTGAAACGATCTAAGAGAAGAGAAGAGATCTGACATAAGAGCACACACAAAGTCAGATGTAACCCAGATAAAGGGACTTATTAAATAGGAGATTAAGTTACACTAAGACCCTCTAACGGCTAGTAGAGACTCATCAACAGAAACGAAGAAGGCTTCAAGCAGAAATGAGCTTCTAACTTTAAATCTTTATCCTTTGTCCGGGTTAAACCCCCGTAATTAATCCTTCAATAAGCCACACCTAGAAAGTCATTAGTAATTGATAGAATGATATGTTT
Source organism: Chrysanthemum lavandulifolium (assembly GCA_022545495.1). Taxonomy (NCBI): domain Eukaryota; kingdom Viridiplantae; phylum Streptophyta; class Magnoliopsida; order Asterales; family Asteraceae; genus Chrysanthemum; species Chrysanthemum lavandulifolium. Next base: position 25,380,940 of record CM040243.1, read on the forward strand.
GCCACATTACCAAACCCAAAATTTAACATTCCCCTTAATCGATGAGCAAACATATCAAACAATATCAATTTTCACACAAAAATTTATCCGATAGACAGGAGGTTCTTTGTGAGTATGTCTGCAGTTTGGTTTGAAGAGCCAATCTTTTAGCATTTATAACACCTCTAGCAATTTTTTCTCTCGATGAAGTGAACATCAATTTCAAAGTGTTTGATCTTTCATGAAAAACAGGTTGATCGCAAGTTGTAAAGCGATTGTTATCACAAAAAGATCGACGGAAGATTGATATCAACTTTTAGGTCTTTTAGGATTTTTGAATCAAATGATTTCACTGCAAGATGAGACATAGATCTATATTCTCGCTTCGTGGAAGATTTTGAAAGAGTATTTTGTTTTTACTTTTCCATGAGATTAAACAATTATTAAAGAAAACACAATAACTCGTGATGATTTTCGTTTTCTTGCATTTGGCCCAATCAAGATCACTATACCCTTCAAGATGATTTTCGAGTTCTTTGAAATTGTACCTTAGACCTTTTCCGGAGCTCCTTTAGATATCTCGAACATTGAGGCACATTCCGGATGAGACTTTAAAGGAGAATGCATATATTGTGCTGACAATGAACCGAGTATGAGATGTCGTCTTGTATGGGTGAGATAGATAAGTTTCCCAAGTAACTTCGATAACCGATGATGTTGACAAGCAAGGGTCATCAAGCAGTGGGAATGTATGGAAGCACGAGTTGGGTTCCATAGGAGTGGACACAGTTTGCACCCAAGAAGGCCAAATTCTTTGAGGAGTTCAAGACAAGATTTTCTTTGAGAAAGGCAAATGTCATTCCCGCTTTTAAAACCTCAATGCCAAGAAAATATTTTAGATTTCCCAAGTCTTTGATATGAAATTTGGATTTTAGAAACTCTTTAAAATTATTTATTTCATCAATACAGCTTCAAGAAGAACAATATCATCCACATAGACAAGCGAGCAATAAACTTGTTATTCTCTGCTTTGGTGAACAGGAGTGATCATTAACATTGAACAAAGTTATTTTCTTTTAAAACACCGACAAGTTTTTCATTCCATTTCACGGGAGCTTGTTTTAGGCCATATAGAGACTTGACAAGTTTACATACTTTATTTTTATTGTTCTCATTACGAACCCCTTGGGAATGGTCATATAGATATCCTCATCAAGATCTCCATACAAGAAAGCATTGTTAACATCAAGTTGAAAAAGAGGCCATTTGTTTTTACACTAAGGCAATAAGACATCTAACAAGAGACATTTTCACAACAGGAAAAAGTTTCATCATAGTCTATTCCTTCCTTTCGTTGTAGCCTTTAACAACTAATCTAGCCTTGTATCTATCAACTTCACCATTGGCTTTGTATTTGATTTTAAAAATCCATTTGTAACCAATGGGAGTTCTATTAGAGGTAGATCGGTTATATCCCAAGCATGGTTTTCATTTAGGGCCTCAATTTCGAATTCATAGCATCTACCCAATTGCTATCAGGATAGCTTCTTCATAACAGTGTAGGTTCAATACTTTTATTAAGACTAGAAGCAAAGCAATAGTTATCCTTGTTAAGATTAGAGTAATTAACAACTTTTCAACCCCATATTTGACTTTTCCTTCAACAATAAAGTCATTTAGATTCTTTGGGCAACTTGGAAACTCTAGTTGACCTTCTAGCGAGAGTGGTCGCAAGCCTCTTTCTTGTTCAACAGAATCGGATGATGTATCGCCAGAATCGTAAGATGCATCGCAGGATGTGATTCATGTGATATGTTGCCCTCGTGGTGTGTATTATCATCTATAGATGTTGCAACTGCTCATCAATCCTAGTAGGATGACTTACCACCGTGCTATCATCATAGGATGTCACTCTCCTTCATCATTGGGACTTGTTTGTGAGTCAAAGAAATTTTTGTGGTTTAAATCTTTAGGCACATAAGTTTCAACAAAAGGTTTTGACACGTAGTTTTCATTTTGAATGGAAACAGCTTCATAAAATTTGACATCTCGGAATAAAAGATATTTTTGTTTCTAGGCTCAAGAGTTTATAACCTTTTTTTCATTCGAGTAACCAATAAGAACACTTTTTCGCACCTACTACCAAATTTGTCGAGATGTTGAGAATAGTGGCATAGCATAAGCACCAAAGACTCTAAGAGAGAGAGTGAAGGGTCATGCCCATACACAGAAGAAGGGGACTTGCCGCATGAATCAAGAGGCAACTGTTTATGACATAAGCGGCAGTTAGAACACATTCAGCCAAAGATATAGAGGTAATTCCCACGAAACATAAGGGATCTAGCAACATTAAGGAGATGCCTATGTTTCCTTTCTCTGCAATGCCATTTTGTTGTGGTGTATAAACACAAGAGGTTTGATGTAGAATTCCTTTTCATGAAAGAATTGTTGAAGTTTATTATTGACAAATTACGTCCCATTATCACTTCTAAAAACTTTGACATTGTGTTCAAATTGATTTGATAGCATATGAGTAAAGTTAACAATGGAAACATAAACATCATCCTTCCCTTAAGCATATAGACCCACACCGCTCGAATAGTCATCAACTATAGTTAAAAATATTTATAACCATCTCTCGCTAGTGATTTTATATGGTCCCCAAACATCAAGATGAACAAGTTGACCAATTTTAGTGGATTTATGTTCACTTAAAGGAAATGGTTCTCGGTTTGTTTAGCTTTATTACAAGTATCACAGAGATGATCAGTTTCAGATGAACTATCAAATTTAAGAGTGGGTTTAAGTATGTGTAGGACTTGGTCAGAGGGATGACCAAGTCTTTGATGCCATAGATTCTTAGAGACATGACAAACAGATATGCAGTTGTTAGAAGTAATCTTACATGTAGAATCTATATCAAATATATATAATCCATTGTATTGTTTACCAATCCCCACAATCCTTTTTTGATGTAAATCCTGTATATAGCAATTAGATTCATTAAACCCAACAAACATCTTATTGTCTCTAGCAATCTTATGAATGATAGTAAACTAACATTGTATTCAGAACAACAAGAACATCAAAAGAGTTAGGTCATTATTGACCTTTAAATCACCAATTTTAGTAATTAAGGCCCGAGTACCATTGGGATGTCCAACAGTTAAGCCAAGATTTGAAATGTTAACAACATTGATTAAAAATTTTCGAACACGGTCATGTGTCGATTTGCACCGTAATCAACAATCCAACCTGCATCGATGTTTCCGAGATAAGGTTTTAGTATTGTTGTTAAAAACTTGTTGAAGTTTACATTAAACTTGACACCGCCATTAAAGAAGGTTCCCGAAAATTTTTACCGCCAAGTTGGCATTTGCGAGATGACACATTGTTGTCATTGAGGAGACTCATAAGTCTCGAGAGTCGCTCATTAGACAAGGAGACAGGAGAGTTGCTAGCACTATTATCGGTGACACAATTGGTTTCAGTGAAACATTGTTATCTTTGAAAGGTTTACCATTAAAATTTCTTTAACATATCCAAGGGATACCCAACAAGGTCATAACATCTATCAACAAGATGACCGTGTTTTTGCAATTAGTACATTTGAGGTTCATGTTTGGTCCTCTGCTATTAGAGTCATACCATTATTAAAACCGACACTTTGTTATTAAAACCTCTTTTGTTATCAAAGAATTTCCCACCATCGAAGTTTTTGCAACAAAGTCGTAGCATTTGGTTTAGCGTAGCTATTCCCGGATGAGACGTTTCGTGAGATTCTTCTCGAGACAACGAGAAAGCGCTTTGACATTAGGTAAAGGATCTCGTTAAAATATTGCTTCTAATGGGAACATAGGAGTCATCAAGACCCATAAGAAATTGCATTAACTTGATTAGTGATTGTGTCTTTCAAAATGTTTTCGACCTCACAAGTGCGTGGAGGCAAGCTAATCATACAATCAAATTGTTTCCATAACGAGTTAAGATTGTTATAGTAATCAGCAAGAGAGGACCCATTTGACTAAGAGAATTTATGTTTTGTGCAAATTAAAATAATTTGAACCATCAACTTTATCATAGGTATCTTTAAGATCATTCCACATTTCATAAGCGGTTTAGAGTAAATAGCACCAAAGAATAATTCTGTATTTGAGAGAGTTGAGGATCCAGTGACCACAACAGAGTTACAAGTATCCCATCGATTAGCAAGACTGGGTTAGAATCATTTCTTATGCAAGTACCATCAATAAACCCCAACTTGTTATGGTTCCTTAAGGCAAATGTCATGGCCATATTCCATATTTTATAATTTTCGAGTTCAATGAGTTTAATAGAAATAATGGGAGTACCATTGGTGTTATTGGGGTGTAAATACAAAGCATCACCAAAAGATAAGCTTTTCTCAGTGGAACCACCACCACCAACATTATCATCACCAATAGCCATAATATAAACAATAAGACAGACAGAAACAATAATAAGAGTAAATAGACAAGTAAATAAGACTTAGCAATAAGAACCAACAAGCACCAAGCCTGTGGACTAGGGCAAACCAGAGCAGGTATTCGTACCACTCAAGGTGGTAGATCAAGATGTTAGTCTACCCGTTTGCACCCACAGAGACTTAAGTACTGTATGTTTAAAGAGAAGATAAGACTTAGACTTACAGAGAAATATGCAGCGGAAGAACAAATCACAATCACCCTAGATTCACTTAGTCTAGGGTAAATTGTAAATGAAGATAACCAAAGTGATTACGCCAATAGCAATAATCCCAAACCACACCTTTGTTGCCAAAGAGAATCAATGAGCACAAGCTCGATACCATGTACGAAAGTATAGCAGCAGATATAAACAATGAACTTTTATTCGATCTAAGTCGCAATAGTCGACTTAGATTAATGTATCCAAATGTTACAAGATTAGATTAATGTCAATGAGACAATAATCATATGAGTGTAAAGACAAGACAAGATCGATGAAATGATCTAAGAGAAGAGAGTGATACAAAAGACCGCACACAAGTGTATGTAACCCTAGATAAAGGGACTTATTAAATAGAGATTAAGTTACACTAAGACCCTCTAACGGCTAGTAGAGACTCATCAATGAGAAACGAAGAAAGGCTTCAGCAGAAATGAGCTTCTTGGAACTTTAAATCTTTTATCCTTTGTCCGTGTTAAACCCCTGTAATTAATCCTTCAATAAGCCACACCTAGAAAGTCATTAGTAATTGATAGAATGATATGTTTGCCACAGATTACCAACCCAAAATTTAACAATACTATATCATGTTCAAGACTTATAATTTTAGCATTTCAATCTTCAAGAATTGCAGCAGTTTTGTCTCTTAACAGTTCATTAATTTCACACCCACATCATCCTATATTCATATCTATCTTTTTATTCCTCCCATCATAATCTTCATTTCTTCAACAATGGCTGCAACAAAATTTAAGTTCATGTTGGTTATAATACTAAGTTTTGTTATGTTATTAAGAGTTGTTGAATCAGTTGTGCCACAACAAGAAGGTAACAAAGTTATATTTTCTTACCATTTTTGGGTGAAAAAAATAAAGCCCATAATTTAGTTTGCCTTATAGAGTTATGTTATTGTTTATTAACTAGAAGGGTACTCGCGCAATGCGGCAACGGGTACCCGGTGATTACATGACGGTGATACTATGTTGATGATGGCATCAAAGGGCAGCGGGGATGGAGTAAGGTGGAGATAGGTGTGTTTTGAGGGTAGATAAATATAAGTGAAATATCAAATATATTGCGTGTGTTTTTATGTGTTTGGTCATTGATGTATAATAGGCTTATATATGCAGTATGTTGCTTAAAAGTTAAAGTTCAATTTTAATGAGATGTTACAAGCTTTTAATGGGCTATTACAAGTATGAGATGTTACAAGTATGTGAATTTAAGACACTTATTGGTTGTTACAATTTTTTAAATGGGTTGGGTTAATATTTGATTGTTATAAATTAAAACATTTAATTTTTCATAATGTAGTAGAATTTCTTATTGAAGAAATGTTTTTTGGTCTTCAAAATTTTAAGACTTTTTTATTTAGAAAGTCCTAAACCTTTTATAAAGTAGCATAGATAAATATTGGGTTTTATTAAATATTTATTACAACATGTGGGTTGAAATTTTTAGTTTTGGCTAGTTTGCTGCTTGGTTTGGAGATAAGACTATGAGTTTTGTCACAAATTTATGTGAGAAAGTTGCATGTTTCTATAAATCTTTACAAATTAAGTATATTATGTTAGACTATATTGAAATCTCGTGTGTATAACTTTATTGATAACCATTATTTATAATTTTAAAATCTTAATTTTCAAAACTCACAAACCGAGCTTAAACCGGCTAGGCCTAATTATCCACTAATACTCTTTCGCAGTTCGAGTTTACTAAGAAAACAAAATAAAACAATAACCAAAATAAAACAAGATAACCCAAAGTATCTCCAATTCTAATTAATTTTTTGTTTAGGGATAACCAAAGTATCCCAAACAGTCGTCTCGGGAATAACAACCCTAAATTTGACACCAACAAAAGTCGTCTCGAGAATAAGAACTATAGATGCGACACCAACAAAAGTCGTCTTGGTAATAAGAACCCTAGATTCGACACCAACAAAAATCGTCTCGGGAATTAATACTCCTGATTCGACATTAAAAAAAAAACAATTAAATAACTATATTTTTTTTTTTGTTACCTTACAAAATCAAAACAAATTAAAATCTTTGAAAAAGCATTTTCCTTATACCAACAAAAGAATTGGTTCGCTGCTCACTCCATGTCAAGAACTCAAGAATGAAACCAACATGACCTTCTTTTGTTTATTATTTTGTTGCATGCTCGTGTAGAACAACAAATACTTGTATGTAGTCTTCGAACATATTATGTGTCGGCAAGAACCAGAAGACTATACTTAGGGTTGCCGTTTTTTTTCAATCAATGGTAATGGATTTGATAATTGAGAGGCTTAATTAGGTTTGACGGGTGGTTTATGAGAGGCGGCTCAACATAGCCACCTACCCACAAACCGGCTTGAGCCTAATTATCCATTAATATATTATTATCTAGGAAATTTAAATTTTGAAATGGAGTTAACTTTTCTACAACCTACACTACCTATCTCACAATTTTTATCTCACATATGTCTCCAACGAGACTTGAACCCGCAACCTGGTTGTTGGAACACTCACGTACGTAGTGCTGGCCAAGAAGCCTTTAGCATTTATATGAAGTTATGTGATTTGTCTTTGCAAGTCAAATCATATATCTATTCCTGGTTGTGATTGCATTAATCATTTTGGAGTAATTAGTGAGTTATTGAATATAGTGCTTGAGCTGCTAGTATAGTATTTAGTCATAAAGTTTTAGGGAAATGTAGTCAGTCTGTGTAGACCTCCCTTTGGTGACGATCGGAGGGCTATAATCTACATGATGATGCCTTGCATAGAAATCCTTTATAGACCATTGAGGTGTGTAGGTGAAGTCCATTGAAAAAATGTCAAGGAAATGTAGACATGAGGCTATGGTTTTGGTGAATAAAAGGGTGAATATCTAGTGTTTGGTTTAGTTGTCTCAATGTATTGTTTCTTGCTGATGTAGCTGGTTTGCTGCTTTGCAGCTTTGTATCTTGGATGAATTGGGATATGTCCAATTTCATCTTTAATTGTTGTAAGCATTGTTTTGATATTAATATATAGTGATTTATGATATATCAAAATGATTGGATATTTGAAATCCCACATGAGTAGTTTGACCTAAGTATAATTTGACTTGTATCCAGAAATGGCAAAATACTAACCATATGCTATCTTTCTTATTTCACTTTGGTTAGAAAATATTTTGATTTATTTATGTTGACTTTATTTAGTGGAGGCTGTTGGAAACATTCTTACCTCAATGAATGCAACAAGTTGGAGGTTTAATGGTGACACTTGCACTCTTGACACCATTGCCGAAGTGCCAAGGCTGTCTCAGGAAGCTAATGCTAGCGTTGGATGTGATTGCAACATTGGCAACGACACCAATTGTCATGTCATAAGGATGTATACACTTCTGTCTTTAACTATTTGTTAAGCTTAATATCATTTGGCACTTCCTTTATTATGCTATAATTTGATAGCATGTCTATCCTTATGTTCTTCCATTTGATAGCATGTCTATCCTTATGTTCTTCCATTATGCATGCATATATAGCTTATTAATGTGAGCTAAAACCTTATAAATACCTTTGGATGGAATGCTGCAATGCCTGAAGTTGTAGAAGATACAAACAACTATTTATGCAATGTTGGATGCAAAAGTTTTGCAATTCACTTAAGTCATTCACGGCACAAGGTTTATGATTAATTACATGTAGATAGTGTGTACACGAGTACTTCTTTTTATCACTTACTGGAAATGTAACCATCTAAGCGGATTTGTGCAAAAACTTTCCTTGTGTCCAGTGAGTTGGTTAATGTGATATATTTTATGCAGTGACAGAAAAAGATATTATTAACCTTCAAACAAGATTAGTTGACACTAATATTCAACATATAATACAGTTACTTCTTTTGGTAAGCAAACTTGGGTTTTCGAAGTCAAACTTTTCCTATCTTTGACCTCAACGTCAAAACTTTTCAATAAAAAGCCATTTGCTTTTTATTAGCGCTAATGCTCCCCTACACCTAGCAGCTAAAGTACCTGGTGAATTAATAAAATCAGTGATGCTGATAAGCGCTAACACTTTTAGCTGGTTCAAGTTTGGAACTTTATCTAATTTGTTTTTATAATGCACATGTAGCACACACAAGTTCTATAGTCTTGACGGGATACTGTCACCTGAACTAACAAAGCTTCCTTACCTTCGATCCGTGTAAGTCCTTTGTTAAACACATAGTAAACTTATATTCCAAGCATTATATGAATCAATATATAATGAAACTGAAGTATATTAGGTTATTTTGCAGTGATCTTGCTTATAATTACTTAGGAGGCACAATACCGCCTCAATGGGGTTCAACACGGTTACAAGACCTGTAAGATATCTTTATTAATCCCTTATTCTCACAAAATTTTCATATGAGAACTTAAAGATGTAAACTGAAAATCTATCTTTCCGTGTGCAGCTCTCTTCTTGGCAACCGTATATCAGGTGAAATTCCACCGGAACTAGGCAATATCAGCACTCTCACAAGACTGTAAGTTGTATGCTTTTCGGTTTTCTTTTCACTTCTTTTCTAGTCAATCTTGACTTTTTACCACAAGGGTCAAAATTCTTTGGATGATTTCAAATTTTTCATCACATTTTTCTTAACATACTCATCTAGTTATAACTTTATATCAGGGATCTTGAAGCAAACCAGCTTACAGGAGCTGTTCCTGCCGACTTAGGGAGATTAAATAATTTAACCTCTTTGTAAGGCTGATTAAGTTTTTCGACTTATAGATCATTACTCATGAATTTCATGGCATTTAAATTTAAACTTTTATGATATTATATATCAGGATCTTGTCTTCAAACCAGTTTACTGGTAGGCTGCCAACAAGTCTTGGTCGACTAAGAAGTCTAACAAACTTGTAACTTTCTTTTACCATTTTCCAATAGTCAAAGTTTCTCGATTTCACCATTTTTAAAGGCTAAAAGTGAGAATCTTGTTGTTTATAATGCAGTAGGATAAACGAAAACAACTTCAGCGGGCCGATACCTGATTTTATACAGAATTGGAGACTACTTACTAGATTGTAAGATGTTCTATGTTTTCTTTTTTAGTATCATATTTTGTTGATGTGCAGTATTATGATTACATATTTAGTTAATCTCATTTATTACATGTTCATGATCGTTTAAAGTCTGATCTTCGGTTATTTTTTAAGAGAGATTGTTGCGAGTGGACTCACGGGACCTATTCCTTCAAATATATCTCTTCTGGAGAACCTACTTGATCTGTTAGTGAAATCTTATATTACATCCATTATCTTTAGATAAAAAATTACTCTAAATTGAGTTGCTAATGGTTTCCCGTATTTTGCAGGAGAATTAGTGACATATCTGGACTGGCTCAAGGATTTCCCCAGCTTGAAAATGCTGCAGGAATAATAAGACTGTAAATATAGCTTCTTAGCATTGACTTTTTATACCAAGTCCTTACATACATTGACATTTCTTATCATAAATTTAGGATCTTGAGAAACTGCAACATTTCTGGGGAATTACCGGATTATATTTGGCAAGTGAGAAGTCTTGCATTGCTGTAAGTATACATAAAATAGGACTTTGTTGTTTTAAATATTTCACGATGATAACGTGTCATGTCAAACTCTCCGGCATGATTTTGACAGGGATGCAAGTTTTAACAGTTTATCAGGTAGCATATCTTATGATGTCCTTGGTAGGAGCTTGCGATTAGTGTAAGTTTTAGTTATTTAATTTGGTAGTGTTTCTTTTACAATTACTGCAGTATATTATATATGAAGCTATGGGTTACTAAATAAGCATTGTGATGTGGTTTTGGTTTTGAATAGGTTTTTAACTGGTAACATGCTAAGTGGTAACATACCAGATTCGCTTATAGTAAACGGGGCTAGTATGTAAGTTTGTTTCGCGAATCACATTGTTAAAAGTGTGTGTGACGTTTTTATAGAAAAGTTAACATTCTTTATTATTATTGTCGTGCAGTGATCTTTCCTACAACAATTTTACACGGCAAGGACCTAATCAAGCCTCATGCCGACAGAACACGTAAGATTTCTTCCTAAGTTATTTTGGATGACACTTGGAACTTCACTGTTCAAAAACTTTTCTTTCATTTGTTGTTATAACAGGAACACATACGTAAACTTATTTAGAAGCTCTTCGACAGAAAATCCGATGTAAGATAGTTTCCATTGCTTTTACTTGAACAAGCCCAGTTTTTATCACATGACTTTGGTGTTTGTTTATCTTACGATGATATTGTCTACAGACAGGATGTGCTTCCCTGCACCGAGGATGTCAAGTGTCCTAGATGTGAGTGTTTTCTAGCTATCTCTAAATCTACGATGGTATCCGTCTAGTGGGGATACAATGGGAACATTAATGGGTCAACCCAACCCTGCTATTTGATTCTCACATAGGTGCATTTGACTTGATGACAGATTCATGTTCTTTACATGTTAACTGCGGTGGGGATGATATAAGGATTACAAATAGCAATGGTCAGTCGGTTCTGTACGTAGGAGATGCCAACGTGGATGGTGGGGTTGCAAGGCTGTATGCAACAAACAACAACTGGGGATTTAGTAGCACAGGAGAGTTCTTGGATGACAACATTGCTCAGAACAATCGCTACATAGAATCTTTGCAAGGGAACACAAGCTTACCTCCAATTTATAGAACTGCTCGCCTCTCACCACTTACACTCACTTACTTCAGCTATTGTTTGGAAAACGGTGAATATGCAGTTAATCTGCACTTTGCAGAGTTACAGTTTGCTAATGATAGTACGTATAGAAGTCTTGGCAGGCGGGTATTTGATATTTATATTCAGGTATAATAAAACTAAGTATATTTTCAAGATTGTAATTAGTCAATCCGACGGTTATTATATGTGTTCTTTGTGATTTAGGGACAACGGGTTAGAAAAGATTTTCATATTAAAGATGAGGCTGGTGGGTTTAGTGTACCTTTGGTGGTGCCATTTAACGCTAGTGTGACTGATAACATCTTGGAGATACGGTTTTATTGGGCTGGAAAAGGAACGACCCGCTTTCCTAGAAGAGGAGTATATGGACCTCTCGTATCGGCTATCGCTGTTGATCCTTATTTTAAAACTTGTTCGGTTGAAGGAAAGAAGACGAATGAGGGTGTTTATATAGGTGTCGGGATTGGTGTTATGTTTCTTATTATTTTGATCTTGGTTATCTTGTGGAGGAAAAAATATATGAAGGGTCAGAGAAAGAACGATAAATGTATGGAGTATGAACTTTACTTGTCTTTTGACTTTCTTGGTTTATTTGTTTGACTCGTTGCTCATGTGAAATGCTTATCTTGAACAGATTTTGAAGGAATGGAGTTTAAAACGATTTCGTTTTCTTTGAAGCAGTTAAAGCATGCTACAAACAACTTCAATGTTTCAAATAAAATAGGGGAAGGAGGTTTTGGGCCTGTTTATAAGGTAATAATCTAGCACAAAATGTTGTTTTGTGGTAATTTTAGTTTGTACTAATAAACTTGTGTGTGACGGTTGCAGGGTACTTTGACTGATGGGACAATTGTGGCGGTTAAGCAGCTTTCGTCTCACTCAAAGCAAGGAAACCGTGAATTTTTGAATGAGATTGGTGTGATTTCATGTTTACAACACCCCAATCTTGTTAAACTTCATGGATGTTGCATTGAAGGAGATCAATTGTTGCTAGTTTATGAGTATCTGGAAAATAATTGCCTTGCAAATGCACTGTTTGGTGAGTGTCCTTTGGTTTACTTGTTTTACAGACAGATTGACTTTTGAGGTCAACTAACCCATTCTTCAAATTCACAACTGACCTAGTTTTGTGTAAACATGTATTTATTTACTAAATGTCTTGAGAAGTTCATATATTAAACCTTTCCCTCTTATTTGAAATGGAGTAAATCTGCATCATTAAATTGATGTTACATACAGATGCAGATAAAACCCGGTTAACGCTAGATTGGCCAAAAAGGTTCAAGATATCTATTGGGATAGCTCGAGGTTTAGCTTTTCTTCACGAGGAATCAAGGATCAAAATCGTACACCGGGACATCAAAGCCACAAATGTGCTGCTTGATAAAGATCTAAACCCAAAATATCTGATTTTGGCTTGGCAAAGCTAAACGAGGATGACAAGACTCACGTTAGCACTCGAGTTGCAGGAACAATGTAAACCTCAATACTTACAAAAACCTGACAATCAAATTTGAATCCTTTTTTATCAGTACTAACAGTTTTACTAACAAAATGTTGATGAATTTGCAGCGGATACATGGCACCAGAGTATGCTCTCTGGGGTTACTTGAGTGATAAGGCAGATGTTTACAGCTATGGAGTCGTGCTGTTAGAAATCGTTAGTGGCAAGAACAACAATAGTTATGTACCAACTAACGACTGCATATGTCTGCTAGACTGGGTAGGCTTCTAGGTTTCATGCTGAAATCTTTAACGTTGCTGTTTGAAAGTCACTATCTTCTAATTTTGTTGCAACTTTCAAACCGAAAATGCAGGCTTGTAGATTAGAAACAAGTAAACATTACGAACAGCTTTTCGACAAAAACTAGAATCAAAGATCAACAAACAAGAAGCTGAAACCGTAGTAAAAGTAGCACTTCTTTGCACCAACGGTTCTCCATCAATGAGACCGACAATGTCTGAGGTTGTACACATGCTCGACGGCAAAACATGTATACCAGATATAGTACCAGAAGTAAATGGCACAGAAGATCTAAGATTCAAAGCCATGAGAGACTTTAGAGGCCAGAAAAAAAGTGGAAGTCAAAGTCAAAGCCAAAACTATAGCACCACTAGAACAGATACAGATTATACCTTGACATCATCTGGTGATCCTTTTGTGAGCCAGCAGATGGATACCTGATCTGAGATTCACATTTTTTGTTCCATTTATTGTTTATATTTGTAACATTATATAGTTTGTATAAAGTTCAACAAAAAAGCATCGGTATATATAAGGGAAATTTGCATAAGTGTGACCAAGATCGACATGTATTTTTCAACCCAAGATCGACATGTATTTTTATTTGACTCACTTTTTGTGCCATATTGCTAAAACTATGACTTTTCTTCTAAGCGCCAAAAGTACCCCCTACCATTGTGTACTTTCATATATTCAATTTGACAAAAAGCACAATTACCATATATTAGCCTCTGCACACTAGCATAACATTACAAAAATTGTACCTTTTCTAGACCTACATTTATAGACGGGTTAGGGTTTATTTGTTTTTAGGCTTATGTTTTATAAGCTCAACTTTTGTAGCTTATTTTGAAACTTTTCGGCTTATATAAGTTCATTATGTCATATTGAACGAAAAGTTTTAAAATAAGACACAAAAAGCGAGCTTATTAAACATAAGTCCAAAACCATCAATTTGTTTTGTACTCCGTACTTGCATTGCTTACACAGTAGGTGATTGATGTTTGCATGTATTCTTTGGTAGGGCGGGTCACATGTGGGCTGGTTTGTTGTTATACAACGTTCTTTTTTTCAAAATATCGCAAAGTTTTAGTAATACATCTTTTTTATAAGGGAGGGAGGTTCACATCTAATACCCAGGTCTTGCCACCTCACCTCCATCCAATAAAAACATTACACATCAAAAGTCTAATTTTACCCTAACCATACCCTAAGTGGAGGGTGGTCACCAATTTGTACCCGATTTTTTTTTTTTTTTTTTTTTTTTTTTTTTACATAAAATCACATACAATATTTAAAATAAAACATACCATTTCATTAAATAAAATAAAACATTACATAATACTTAAAAAAAAAACATAACATAATACTTAAAAAAACATAACATAACACTTAAAAATAAGTAGATTAAAATAAAAACACACTAATCATCGAGATACGACAAGTTTTGACGTCTTCACGTGCTCCGTGAAATCATATCAAGACGGTCATGGAGAACTTCGTCTAGTAACTCCGCTACCACACCGCTGTCAGACACCGGGTGGACCGGCCATCCATTATATGAACCGGTGAGATTGCCTCCTCGCTTTATAACCATATTGTGCAAAATAACAGACGCGTGAACCTGCTTTGGCAATCTTCGCTTTGGTCATAGCTCGAGAGGTCGATCGAAATTTTCCATTTTCCTTTGAGAGCACCAAAAGCTCGCCGACATCCTTTCTCGCCTCTTGTAATCTCAGAAATCTCTTTCCTTTGGCTCGGATGGATACGGGTATGCTTTAACAAATGTAGACCACTTAGGATAGATTCCATCCGCCAAATAGTAGCCGCGTTGTAAAAGCGTCCATTCACGTTGAATGAACTGCTCATCGCCGCTCCATTTCGATCCGTAAGATACAAGTCGATCGATTCAATACGTTGATATCGTTGTTTGACCCTGGTGGACCAAAAAGCATGCCAAATCCACATATCTTGTGACGCGTGACTTCTAGCATAATGGTGGGAACACCATAGTCACCTCTAGTATATTGCCTCTCGGATGTCTAGACAATTTTTCCATCCGACGCGTGTACAATCGATGCTACCAAACATCCGGTGGAGGATGCTTCGCTTCATGGGCATGGAAAATGCGAGCAAGGTCGTGTGTTGTAGGCCTACGTGATACTCTCGACCGCATAACCGAATGATGGCCTCACAAAATAATCAAGAGTTTCACGCGACGTTCTTGCACCATGCATAAATATTCATCATACTCATCCGGGATTACGGTTGCGAGTTGCCTAACGGCAAGTGATTTTTTGTTTCACGTGAAACTTTTTTTCGAACGCGCGCGTAGCCTTCTTGAAAATACGGGTATCTCGCTCAATGTCGCCCACTATTTGCAAAAACATGCTCTTCTCCATTCGAATTTTTTAAAGTACTCTTCGTTGTACTTTGGTGTTTCAACGAACCAATCATTCTCTAACGTTTGAAGACCTATTGCCCGCTGACGATTTACGCTAGTTCGGCAGAGCTTGCCGTGTCCGCAAGATAACGAGCGATTGAAGCAAGTATTGCAACGAGCTACCCGTGGATATCTCGTCGGACGAAGATGGAATAATGCATTCGAATTCGGAAGAATCGGAAGACATTTTGGCAATTATTTTTTGTTTTTGAGAGATTTTAGTGTGTGTTTTATTTGAAAATAAAGAGAGTAATATTTGGTTTTAAAGGGAATTTTTTTATTTTATTTTATACAAAGCATGAAGTCGACCGTTTGGCTCCAACGGTCAAAAAACCCAATCCAACCTCACATTTAACACTCGCTTGGTATACGAAATTTGTACCCGATTTTGATACTGGAAGGCGGCGGTGATGTTACCGCGGGTAAGGTACCAATCCTTACCCGTGCCCCCTCCTCTCTATGTGATTTAAGAATTCGTATATTATTAACGGGCAATTCCATATTTACTCAAAACATGTTTTAACTGCATTGTACATCATGCATTCAAAACTTGTATTTTGAGTATATATATATATATGACATTTTCATGTTTGGATTGGGTAAATATGGAATTATCCCTATTATTAAATACTACTACCTCCGTCTTAAAATTATAGACCCCATTTGACTTTTTCAGTCTTTATTTTCCAACTTTGACTTTTAATATTTTTGTTTATATTATACAAATGAAAATTATACCAAATGAAAATACATTTAAAACACAATCAATTAATATATTTTGCATCAAGTATTATATCACACAAAAAAAAAATACTTAAAGTCAAAGTTGTAAAAGAAAGACAGAAAAAGTCAAATGATAACTATAATTTTCAGACGGAGAGAGTAATAAAAATGTTGGCTTCACGATCGTCATTAGAAACGCCAACCTTAGGGGATGTTTGGTACACATGAATAGAAAGGGAAGAAAGGAATAAGTGACATTTCTCTTGTTTGTTTGATGCTGGGAATAGGAATAGAGAATCAAAAACTGATTCTCATTCAACCAAATTCATTCTCCAAAAAAAATAAAGAATGGAGAGAATGGAGAAAAAAAGCGGAGCATCAGTAATCCCCTATTCTTGATGAGAATCATGTCACTAATTGAAATAAAAGGGTATACATTAATAATGGCACGTGACTAGCACATTGTGTCATATGTTTTCAACGAGTAATGGTGCCCGCGCGTTGCAGCGGGTATCTATTTGCCTAGCTTTGGTAGATTTCCCCCGACGCAATCCGCAGAAATTCCACGAATCCCTTGGTGGATAAGTCCGATGACTTCCTATCTTCATAGGAATCAATGGGAGAATGGAAAATTGCTCAAGTGTTATGCTTTCTGTGTAATAAAAATAAGTTATGTTAGTTATTTTGCTTTTTGATTATGTACAAAAGTTGATGCAAATATCATTGGATTCATCCCCAAAAAATTATAGTTGTGTTACAAAATTTGCCATATCGAATGGCTAATTATCATGGGATGACATGGTTAGCTACCATGTTATACATAATACATATGCATCATGATTGTTTACCAAGATTTATACATAAGTGTTTGCAACACGATTTATGCTAATAAAGTTATATACATATGGTAGTAAACTTCGGTTGTTTAGTCTTGTTTCCCTTTTTTTTTGCTTATGTTTGATGAATCCTCGTAGCGATGAGAATTTCAATTCTCTTTTGCCGATTTCTTTGGAGGATTTGTTTCACGAATTTCTTTCTCAACCGTTGTCTTGGGAACTTGTGTTCTTTGGAGTTGAGGATCGATGATTTTGGACTTCTATAGGTTCTTCATCTTGTGCCGATTGTCATGTAAGTCTTCTCAGAGTTGGTATGGCAACCGATGGTTTGCCGACATCTTCCGATGTTTCGATGGTCCAATAAGAAGTGTATGTTCTTCAAGGATGTAGCAATGGGTAGTCTTGCTAACGATGCAAGGGTCAAGGATTTTGTCCAATATGAATTGTACATTTCCTTGTACACTCTCTTTTGTGAAATGCAGTTGGAAAATGTGTTGGGTTCCTTCAAGGGATAATAGTACCTGTGGATAGTGATATGGGTTTTGGTCTTCAAGCGTTGGCAATAGCTTGTTGCATTCAGGTACAATCTTCTCTGATTGAGGGCTGAAGCAGATTAGTATAACTGTTGTTGTGCCATCATGAATCATCGCTCTAAAACAAGACTGGAGACATAAGTCGGTTAATAGATCGTGTTTTCTACTATTTGTAACAAAGGAGTAATTATTTAAATAAAAGTGAAAGGAAGTATTGGTACCCGTAAGTTGGTATAGGTTGAAAACCATGGTCAACACATCTTGGTACAGGGAATTCTTCAATTGTTTTAAGAGGACATTGGGAGCACTTTTTGTAGTACCATGGTCGTGTACGATCAATTGATAAGATTGTAGCTTCGTTAGTGAACCTGACATACTGTTGTGTAAAATAGTTGTTAACAAATGTGTTGATGACATCAATGAATTACACTATGTGTATGTATATATATACATATATATTCATATTTTTTTTCGTTTACCCTGTATGATTCTGGATTTATATCAAGCAGTGTTTTCAATGACACGTGATTCCTATTCCTTTCTTGGTCTTCATTCTCAAATTTTTGTGTCTCAATTGTGAGTGCAGGAGGTAGATCTAGGATTGTGTCGTACCTGTGTTGGCAATACTTGTTATGCATTACTATGTATGGATAAAATGTTTTTACATTGTCATGAATGTTTTGCTTACACATGCGGATTTCTCTCGCTCGGGATGTTTGGGTTTAGAAAGTAACGTGTTGCGTATGTTCTCAAGTTGGATTTACGCATATGTATGCAAATTAGGTTTAGACATTTAATTTTGAACATTAATGTGTTTTGTTTTTAGTTATTGGATATACAAAATGGTAGGAAAGTATTTACCGTTAAATCTGTTTGTGACTCTGCAAGACGCTATGGCAATAATCACTGGTTTTTTAAGTCTTTTATATTCTTCTTCGTCAAAATCCATTGCCATTTCATTCCACATTTTAAATTTTACTGTCTTACCACTATTAGGTACAGGGTAAATGAATAAGGGATAGAAAAAAAGGTTGAGTAAATTAGTTTAAGTTTATTTTATTCTGTAAATGTGAACTTACTCCAAATTCTGCACATCTATAACTCTCCACCGTGAGACTTGATGTTGTGCTTCCCGCATTGACGGTGTCTATTCACCGAATCGTTCGATATAATCTAGTGGGTACAGGTGGCCATTATTATTTGTTGTAAGTGTTAGTTATACTAAGAAAACAAATGTGTAAAATACCGTGTAGTATTGCCGTGTTGACATCCGCTCTTTTGGAAGTTCATTGTGCAAAGAAACTCAAAATAATATTGTGGGAAATCATCACCGGAATAATGTCGAAAGTCGTGGCATGGCCAAAGATGAGTGACGCTTATGGCTAACAGTAGTTGCTATGATCTTGCCGGCTCACAATTGAACCCCGCAATTCAGATGCCATATTTTCTTGGATTTTTCTTTCAAATATAAAATGTCTTTGGCGACCATGTTTGCTTGAATGGCGTTACCACGTTTCATTTTAATTTTTGTAAGTCATTATAACTAATGTGTTTGCATAAGTTGGTATAGTTGCATTATCAAAAATATTTTATTGCATACCGTTTATCAAGCAAGATACTGACATACACACGTAGGATCGGTTTTTAGGATTCCTACCAATCCATTTTCTATAAACTTTAACTTCAATCATTTTGTTTGAATCTGTTGGTTTTATGTCCTTACGTTGATTGGTTCTGCTGCTGGCATGATTGTTTTTCCTTTGTTGTCAGGGGTTTGTGATTGTTGAGTTGTTCCTTCCATGTTTGCAAAAATCAGAATGATGATACCTGTTTAAGAAAAAAAGAAAAAATTGTAATGAAAATGGTGTTAGTATCAAAGGTTAACTAAAGGTTTGGTATAATAAGTGTTTATTATCTATATGAATGAACAATTATAGGAAAAATAGGCAAAAAAAAAAAAAAAAAGTATATCAAGTAATATGATTGATAAAGATAGTTGGCTATGAATCTAGACCAATTACATTGATAAAATAAAGGCATCAACATAAAGATAGCATGTGTTATCTATGTTGTATTGGTAAGCAACAGTTTATGAGAAGAGATTATGCATAAACCTGGTTTTGTGCAATCTGTGACAAAAAATCTTTATAGACAATATTTTTTGTAGAATTTGGTTGTTGGTTAGGCTTTTGGGTCATGAGTATTTTTAATCCTTCAGGAGATGTTGCACGTGAGAGAGCGACATATAATTTTCCATGGCCAAAAACAGGTTCCGGTAGGTAAAATCCTATCTTGTTGAGCGACTGCCCTTGGCTTTTGTTGATCGTCATTGCGTAGCACACTCTTAAAGGATATTGCTTTCTTTTGAAGATAAAGGGTATCTGCTCTTCTTTTTATTAATGTAATCCGTGGAATAAAGACTTTATCCGAGATGCGTACATGATCATTTTTGCTTCAATGACTTTGTTCAATAATTGAGTGACTATGAGTCTTGTTCCATTACATAATCCACCGCTAAATTTAAGTTACGAAGAGCATAACGGGGTTCCAACTTTTAATCAGAACTTATGTTGTGGAAAACCTCCAAACGAAAGACTGCTCAAGTATTCTATAGGATATAGAAGTTCGGTTCACCACCGCTATTGCTTTTAGGTAACGCCTCATCGAATCGAGATAGGTTTTAAGGTGACCTTTAAGCATTTCTAGAACTTGTGTATTTATCAAATCCGCCCTCATTTTTGGGACATACAATTGCTCTATCTTGTAAGGCGTGGTGTTGGGTTTTGCAATGTTTCATTGTCGAGATAAATTGAATAAGTTCTAACCTTGAGTTGTCAGATTCTGGTATGCAAAAAGTAGTTGGAATAGATACCCACGAACTATTTTCACTGTCATCATCATCCGGTACACCAATGTTGCCATCTCCAATGGCAAGTAGCCATTGTGAAAAGCTGTTTATATTGTCTCTTTCTTGTTCAAGTAATCCTTCTTTTAGTAGCCGCATATTTTCATTGAGCCTGAATACCTTGAAGTGTTTCCACAGATATGATTGCGTGATTGAGGAAGAAATAATTTCATTTTTCGATGCTTTTTTTTACTGGAAGTGTTTGTCTAAAGTCGCCACCCAAGATCACAGGTTTTCCTCCAAACAAAGAGTTTGGTGCATCTAGAATATCCCTAAGGGTACGATCCAATGTCTCAAAGCACTTTCGATCATTCATTGGAGCCTCGTCCCATATTATAAGATCTGTCTCTTCCAACAAAATTGCTAGTTGGCTTGCTTTTTTCACATTACACAATGATTCATTAGTTAGATCTAAAGGTATCTTGAATCTTGAGTGTGCAGTACGTCCGGCTGGTAAAAGTAATGATGCAATACCTGACGATGCCACGGCTAGCACTATCCTGCCTTCCGAACGCAATGTGCATATTATAGTTTTCCAAAGAAATGTTTTGCCCGTTCCGCCATGGCCGTATACAAAGATAAGTTCTCGCTTATTTTTGATATCGCACCTGTAACCAAATCAAATATAATCTTTTGCTCCTTGTTTAACCTCGGTATCAACAAATCTTTTTCCTTCTGCAGCATTTCACGGTTATAGTTCCTTTCTTCCATGAGAAGCCGGTTTTTCAACGCCTTAAGCAAATGTTTGGGCGGCAACGGTAGACCAAATTCTGGTAACGATTTTGAGTAACTGTTCAACATTGCTTCGACTTCGCACAAAACATATGCTTCAAGTTCTGTATCATTTTTCTCAATAACTTGGATGCCCAAAGTTTTGGAAAGTATATTGGGAACATCATCAGACATTTGCTTCCAAAAACTTTTCCATAAGTTTTTAGGATTTGATACGTCGCAGAAAATGAGAATTTGCACAAATAAAGAACGTGGTTGTGAAGCGCTTGCATGGAAAGCGACTTCTTCTAACGCTATTTTCCATTCATTATCGCCACCAAGCAAACCCATTGCTTCACACGCCCTCTGTATGTTGGATAAATTATGTTATTGTTGGGATATGAAAGTCTCAAGATATCAAAGCATCAAGATATGAAAGTACCGTAGTACATAGCACTTGGAAGAAGTCAAAGAGTCAAAGCACTTGCTAAAGACAAAGTCAAAGTACTTGCAAGGTGAAGTCAAAGTATCGCTAGAACAAACAAACTGTTATATTCGTTTATGGAAAGTATTGTATTCCAAGTTTAGATTACTTGTCGTACAAGGTTATCAATTGTAAACCGACTAGGATATCCTCGAGCCTATAAAAGGACTCCTAGATTGGCATTAGAGGTACGATTTCGAAAAAGAGTTTTAGAGTTTACGATTTAGAGTTTAGAGAAAGTTCGATTATCTTAGAGTTGTATTAGAGTATCTCAGCATATTAAGAAGATTTAGAGTTCGTTAATAAAGTTTTTCTTCTTAGCTTTGTTAAGTAAATTCCGCATTGATAAAGATTGCTCGGTGTTTCTTTGTTAATAACTTAGGATTTATCCGAGGTTATTAAACCTTAACAAGCTAGTTAAGTTAGTTTGATTAAAGTATATCGATCCAACAAGTGGTATCGAGCTTGTGTGGAAACTCCGACTAGGAAGAAACCCTACAATATTCAAGATGTCGATCAAGTCGCTCCACAACCCTCAATCACCACCTCGAATTCCAATTATCAAGAAGGGAGAATATGATCTCGGTGCATGAAGATGAGGCAAGATATTTCCATTACGCACCATGCTCGTGGAATGTAATTGTGAATGGGAATGAAGTTGTTCAAGAACCTGCTCAAGTTTCTCGGACAACCTATAGCACCAAAGGCGCTTTTACCAAGAAGAACCCTAAGGAATCAAGAGAAGGCTCTTAACATTCTCTTGTCCGCCATTCCATGGTCATCTTCTAAAATTTCATGATGCTAAAGATGCTAAGCAGCTACTCGGGCTGCTCTCAAGACCAGATTGGAGGAATGAAGCCTCAAGAAGATGCATGTAAACTTCAAACAACAGTTTGAAACATTCACGAGGGAGAAAGAGAGAGTCTTGATGTCGCATATGATAGGTTTTTAATCTCCTCAACATGTTGGAATTATACAAGGCACAAGTATCGGTTGAGGATGCTAATTTGAAGTTTCTATGAGTTTGCCATCTACATGGCATGTGATTGCTACTATGATCGAGGACAACAAGGATTGATGTTATGGACTTTGATGATCTTTATCATCAATCAAGGTGTATGAACATGAGATGAGTGGTCAACCCGGCCCAAATCTCACGTGATTGCTTTTCTATCATCGAAAGAAGAACAATTACTTTCAAAAGCATCGCTTCTCCTCAAAGTACTGCTTCCCAAAGTATCATTGCCACAATCCCCACCATCTACCACTTTGAACTCGGATGAAGTTGTGTGCTCCTTCTTTGCACAACAAGCAAGCTTACATCGTCACTTATGAAGAGGATCTAGCATGTTGAAGAAGATGCACTTGAAGAAATTGATATCGGTGGCAAGTTGCTTTGATCATCGCAAGGATCAAAAGTACATGAAGAAGACAGCAAAAATATTGATTTCAAACCAAAACAAGGAATAACTTTTGACAAATCTAAAATTGAATGTTTCAATTGTCAAAAGATCGGTCACTTTGCAAGGGAGTGCGGGTTTGCTAAGTATCAAGCAAACAGAACATCCGAGAAGCCTAAACTTGAGCTCAAGGAAATTCCAATAAGCAAACAAAGGCTTTGGTTGCTCAAGAGAAGTTATCGAAGTGGACTGGAGTGAAGAGTTTGATGATGAACCGGTGACTTCATCGTATGGTAGCGATGGAAGATGCGATTGAAGACACCTGTGGAAGCATTGGACCGGAGCATCGCTTTTGATGTAGAATCAACATGCCGCTTTGGAATCGATGATGGCTTTGGAGGATTTGATTGGAGCAAAGAAAGTGAAGATGATCCTGTTCTTCTTGCTATGGTGGCTACTTCACCAACTCGGTCTCCTATCTCGAGGTATGCTCAAACCGTTATGATTTTTATCAAAATTACTTAACAGCTATGTGATTGAAAGAGATAATTGTATTAGGGCTAGGTCCGAGGTAGCAGTTACCAAATCACTTTAGAGTCTATAGAAGCTAAAATCATAACACATGAAAATAATGAAATGGCTTGGTGATGAAAAAGTATGAACAACGTGATTACCAGCTAAAACTCAAAGAATGGAAACTAAACTGTAAAATTGTTTGAAATTGAGAAATTAACTAAGGAAAGAGATGATTTGTTAGCTAAGTTTGTCGCTTGGGAGAGTCCGGCTTGTCCCATGTTGCTTATGTTGAAAAAGCAGAAGGGCTTACATTAGAACAGTGCTTAGGATTTGGAATGGACTTTAATAATGTAGATGAAAACCAATCTAGTGATCGGGATGATGGTGTTTTGAGGACATAACCACTAGTGATGATGAGCTCATTAACTATGTAGATTCATCTAGTAATGAGGGCTCGATGAAGTGAACCACCTCCCGAATATAAGAAAGACAATGGTTATCATGTTGTTCCTCATCCCATTAGTCATCACCCTCTAGGCCCGATGTTTCTCGTTATGGTGTTGACAGCCTAGAGTTTAGGAAGAAGCTTGTTGCTCAATCTAGGTCTCGAGAAACCCAAAGAAACCGTTGAAAACAATGTTCAAAATACGCAAAGACCTTTTAAATCAAAGTACCGCTCAACAAGCAAGACTTATGCAAAACCTTTTCAAAACAGATCGCTAAACCTTTTGGAATAATTTTGGTCAAAACAGATTTAATCACCATCAAGAAGGCAAAACAATTTTGGGCATAGAAATAGAAGAAATTACTTTGGTCATATGGGTCAAAAACCTGTTTTGTGTGTTATAGTCCTACTCACTTAATCAAAGATTGTGACAAACACTCGAATATCTAAGCAAGTTTCAAGGAATAAGTCTAACAATCGAGACCTAGAGAGCACAAACCGGTGTGGACTAATTCAAATAGGGTTAATCACGAAAACTTCACACCGATCATAGATACCACATCGGAAGACCTTCAAGATCTCACAAGACTTTCCAAAGCACCGCTCGCAGACAAGGTCTTGAAAACCATACTTGGGATAGAAATTCTAGGAGATCTCACTATCAACCTAGAAGGTATCACAGCTTCATATAGGGATCTAGATCACAGAACCACATTTAAAACCGAATGGGTTAAAGGGAAAGTCTTCTGAGACATACAAGACGTTCAACAAAAAGTGAATCGATGTTTTGTGTCAAAAGAAAATGCTAATAATCGGTGAAAGAAATTTATGTTGAAAAACCAGAGAGTTTTGAAAATCCACATGCTACAAAGATAATTTTGGATCATAATCGAAGATAGTGGAATTACATACTCAAAGAATTTGAGTTTGTAACTCTCAAGGGAACACAAGTCAAGAATGGCTTGGGTTCCTAAAAGTTTCTAACTCTTTTCTTTGTGTGTGCAACCCGTAAGAGGAGCTTAAAGATCATCTTATTGTGGATAGTGGTTGCTCGAAGTATGATGACGATAAAGAGATCCCGTCTCGATTTTAGAAATATTAGTGGAGGAAAAGTTGCATTTAGGAATGATCCCAATGGAGGAAGGATTACCGGGAAAGGAACAATTAAAGCGGAAGAATCGATTTTGAGAATGTCGATATGTGAAGGAGCTAAAGTTCAACTTGTTGCCGGTCTCTCAAATTTGTGATAAAAGCATCCTGTTATTCAACGACACGAATGTCTTATCCTTTCTTCGACTTCAAACCCATTGATGATGACTTGGTAGTACTAAGGGTACCAAGGACAAATGATGTGTATAGTTTAGACATGAAGAGTCTACATTCTTATGGAAGAGCCACATGTTTGGTGGCTAAAGCAACATCTGAAGAGGCACATCAATGGCATAGAAGATTGGGCCATGTGAATTTCAAGAACATCAACAAATTGGTCAAAGGAAATTTAGTTAGAGGTTTACCTTCAAAGACTTACAAGAATGATCAATCATGTTTGGCATGCAAGAAGGGTAAACAACACAAAGCTTCCTGTAAGAAGCTTGATGAAAGAAATATTAGAGAACCATTGGAGCTATTACACATGGATTTATTTGGACCTGTCTCTGTGGCAAGTTTAAATAAAAAGAAGTACTGTTTGTGTAAGATATAACTTTTCACATACACATCAAACCATAACACAAAGTAGCATATAGATGGAATTCTAGAGAGAGAAAGTTAGAGGTTTAGGGAACTTAGTGAGAGAAAGTGAAAAATATTATTATGAGCTCCAACTCTCTACCTGGGAGGTAGAGAGTATTTATAGTCTTACATAAATCGCCACACATCGGGTGTGGATCGTGCATACAGCTGGTAAAGACCCGTCCGTCCTCCACGGTGTTACTTAACTAAATACTACTTAACTTAAAGAACTACGACTACGAGCTTTCTAACGATTACATATACTTGAGGTGACCGACTCTTTAATACCGAATTTCTAATTCCTAACAATCTCCCTAAGGGAGGTCACCTCAATCATGTACCAAAATTACATTGAATACAAATAGATATTACAAAAAAATTGTTCTTGCATTCTTGATGTAGTCCTTTGCTTCTAAGCTCGTAGTCATTGATTCTTCACATTGCATGTTTGGATACTCCAAGTGGAGGTCTTTACTTGATCCACGTGATAATAAATTTGAGCCATCTTTTGAGATCATCACTATCAAAAATCTCTAAGACATCCTTTGTGGTGTTGTGACTTTAGGACCGACATGCTCACATTACGGATCATGAAATCTTCTCATCGAGTAGCGGAAGCTTTAGTTGATTCATGATATTGGCGGCGATAGCGAAGCATGGAGTGAAAATATCGAGTCATTGATGCACTTATCATGATTTCATTGAGATGAATGTGTTAAGTGAGCATGCGGCTATGGATTGACCGCTTCATTCGATCACCGCAAATGTCGGGCGTGCACACAACAAGCTTAGCAATAAATCGCACAAAAGTGTCTTTGATCACTTTCGTTGAATTGAGGTACACGCCCACGGTTCCCGTTGATCGAGACAAATCTTTTGTGATCGGTATAATTCAAGAATTTCCTTGACGGGTTTCGCAATTGTTCTAGTTGTTCTCATACCGAACGCCTCAAAGAAGACAACACGGAGTGAGTGAACCAAATGAATTTTAAGTCCACCGATTGATGAAAGAGATTTGAAAACAATCGTATTGCTCAATAGAAATTGTTTTTGCAATACAACGAAGGTTTTATTGAAAATCAATTATCAATCATAAAACACCTTTGGTTTGAAAAATGAGTACACGGTCGATGTGCTAAAGAAAGGAGTTGTTAAGCACAAAGACCGGTTTTCAAAGGTATCCGTCAATCCATAACTCAACCAGATTGATTCAAAAGATTGAATCGCCCCATTGTTTCTGCTTCGGTTGTCACATGGTTGATCTATATAATAGATCTCACATGCCACCTACCGGAGCTTGTTAGATGTTGGCTCGAGGCTTTCCATCTTCATTGTGTATATGTAAACACATCACTCGGATGTTCGCAATACCACAAGGATAATCGTGGGACTCAAGATATAATCTCTCTTTCCATATTGTGTGAAATGCAGAGTCTTCATTGAAAGTGTCCTAATGAGATTTATTGATGATCTCGTGGCTCTAGACTCAATTTGTGCATATTTGGATCCCGTGTGAGACTAGGAGAGGGTCTCCTTCTTCAATATCAAAATCTCTAAGAGAAAGTCGATAGATAATGTCGGTTCCCGTGAGAATGGAACAAGTCCTTTTAAGAGGAACTTGAGTGGTTTGGAAAGTTGAAGTGCGGTGCGTCCTTTGGGTCCATGACGTCTTGTCTTCAATACCGATGTTACCATCGTAGCATATGAATTGAACCCGGTATCCGCCCTAAGGTTGAATAAATGGAGGGCTATTTGTTTTACCCTATTCTCATTCAATTCTTTTTAATTTTTCAACTCCTTCATTGCTTACGAGACTTCCTAACTAGAACCTTGTTGGGTTTATTCCAATTACTAGCTCGCCTTAGTCCGCACTCTTCCCATATCTCAATTTCTCCTTTTATCATCATACCTAAGGACTTCTACACTAACTTGTGGATTATCCTCGGTAGATCCCTCCGGTTACGGCGGATCATGGGAACACATACCTAACCTTATCATCCTTATATCTCCGTACATAAAGTAGAGTTGGTCGGTCTATTTGGTATTGTTCATCCGCCATTGGAACCAATTGAAAACCATTTGAAAATCAATTCGGATACTTGTGATATATTATCAAAGCATTTTGTACACGAGTTGTTTTGATATTTTTAGAACGAGAACTCCCTCAACATGTGCATCAAGTATTTGAAAATGATTTGCACACGGAGGCAAGAGAAAGAATTAACTTCTTTGATTACCATTTTCTAAAGATATCAACATCACTTCCCACATCAAATCAAGTAGATATAGCATTTCGGGAAGGATGAGGTTTCCATAAATTTGCTCCCCTCAATATGTGCCTCGAGGTTTGAAAAGAGTTTTGCACATACTGTAGGAACTTGCACATTGAGATAAGTTGATCACAATCCAAATCATAGGTTTAAGATAGATGCACCCCCTCAACATGTGCATGAAAATTTGAAATCGTTTGTCACATGTGGGCAGGATAGCATGTACATCATTATAAAACCATTTACCGAATTATCAGTTTAAATCCAATTTAAATCACACATTCTCCCCCGATCACAATTATCAAATCATTTGAGATTTGTGATCTCTTATTGATTTAAATTGATTTTGAAAGTTTTTAAAGGGAATTGTGACTTGATTATGAAAGCGTTTTAACTGATAAGGATCGGATTTTAAGACTTTAAACTCCATTTAAAAAAACATGCATGTATATCTTTTGAAAACAATTTGATGCCAAATAACTTTTTTTAATTTAATTGAAATCATTCTCCCCCCTCAATCAATGACATAGGTTGTTGATTGAGAGATAGAGATTTTGACAAATAAGTCCTGATGATTATCAAAAATGGAGATCGAGTTATTTTTCAAAGCATTTAGTTTTCAAACAGATAAATGTTTATAGAATCGAGCATGGAATTTTGAAAAACATGATAAAACATGGCTCGTTTTACTTTTAAAACCGGTTATTGCTCGAAAATGACAATAAACCATAGTTTCTCTTTCTCCCAAAAATATTTTTTTTTTTTTTTTTTTTTTTTTTTTTTTATAAAATTCGAACAACATCTAAAGTCCCGTGTCATTCTTTGAATGACAACATCAAGACCGTAGATATTATCGAATCGAGAGAAACATGACAAAATGACAATATTTTTGAAGAATTTTCGAATTTTTCAAATTTTTATGGATTTTGAAAGTTTTATATTTTTCTATTTGATTTTTGAAGGTTTTATAATTTTGTATTTTGTTTTTCGAATAGATATATACAAGAGATAGATGAAGATAGACCTTTACTCCTCGTCTTCCTCCTGAAGACGTTTGAGAGTTTCTGGTTGAAGGCTTTTCAAGCCAAGTCGTGGAAGAATAAACTCAAAACGTTCTCTTGGAAGAGCTTTGGTGAAGATGTCTGCTAACTGATATTCAGACCTCACAAAATATAGTTCCACCACACCTTTTCCACTTGTTCCTGATGAAATGATGTCGAATGTCGATATGCTTTGCTCTTGAGTGTTGAACGTTGTTGCATGAGAGAGCAATAGCACTTTTATTATCACGAAGACAGAGGATTTTGTTGAATTCAAGCCATAGTCGATAATTGAGATCTCATCCATAAGATTTGAGCACAACAAGATGACATGGCTATGTATTCAACCTCTGTAGAGGAAATAGAAGTACTCATTTGCTTCTTTGAAGACCACTCACAAGCTTATCACCCAAAATCGAAAGCACCTCCTGGCGATTGACGTGTATCTTGACAACTGCATGATCGGCATTCGCATAGGCCGTTAGTGACATACCGGTGTCCTTCGGTACCAAAGACCCATATTGATGGTTCCTTGGAGATACCGAAGACCCGCTTAACGCTTCAAGGTGCTTTTTAGCGAGCTTAGCACGGTATCTAGCACACATGCAAACAAATGAACAAGATGTCGGTCTACTAGCGGTGAGATACATCGGGATCCAATCATACTCCGATATTTCGTTTGGTCAATCATGATCCACGAGAGGTCCTCATCTAGTTTGGTTCGGTCAATCATGGGGTGTCAACAGGTCACATGAATCAAATCCAAATTTCTTTAAAATCTCATTGCATATTTAGATTGATTTATGAAAATGCCTCGGGACTTTGTGAAATTTGT